>OU343064.1:3123767-3723767 GCA_910593695.2 Ocypus olens
TCGTAGGTTACAAATCTTGGAGCAAAAACAAAATGAAATTAAAGCAAAGAATCAAACCAAAAACACAGACAATAAAAATGAATCAAATACTAATTTCTCAAAATGTCCAGAGATGGAGCAGTCGTACACATCGGCTTTAAAGACAGCCCGGGTTAGCGAGGATACACAAAAATAGCAAACAAATAGAAAAACCACAAATAAACAAGAACAAAATAAAATTGATACACCAATTAATACACGTGAACTTCCTGACCGACGAGAAGTTAGCCATAACTTTCCAGCCACGGATTTTGCGCCTCCACCATCACCCGAATTATGATCACTCTCTATAAATTACCTTTTTGGACCTGGCCACAGTAGATTTAATTGCAAAAACATAATCAATGATCCCCAATAAATTATTTATAACTGTGTGTTTGCAATTTTTGTAAACATTGCTGACGTATTAAATGTTAATTTTCAAACACATATAATAAATTGTTGGGCCCCCGATGGAAATGAATTTTCCGGCCACATATATGCTACGAAGTCCGGTATTCAATTTGGAATTGTCAAAAGACCGAGAAAATTGAATACCAACCCTTGGCGAATTTTTTGATACTTCAAAAAAGGGGAAATATTAACATTTAATAGTCTATATACCGGGTGACCCAGGGATCTGTAAAAGCCCCATAACTTATTTGCTGTTTGAGATATCCACTTCTAGTATTCTTGAACTGGTACCCACACTTATTCTACATATTTTAAAAATATGTATGTTTTTGTACAGGGTGTCCCAATATACATAACAGAACAAAGTTATGTTTTTTTAAATGGAATAGCCTTTATTTTATACTTTATTTTCAACCCTCTTGAGAAGCTGATCAAAATAGTATAAAATAGAATGGGTCTATTATGGACGGTTGGTTAGTTATGGGCAAATTTGAGGCAAAAACAAGGACTCATTGAAAAAATTGCAGAAGCGTTTCTAGCAACGCTAGCGTCATTTTTTATACACTAGAGAATTTTCCACATCATGAAGAATAATACAAATCGACTTTGGCTCTTTTTTGTTCATACTGCTATACAGGGTGTCAACATAAGCAAAACAATGGATAACTATTTTTTTTCAAATGGAACACCCTATATAAGTTGCTTCTAATCTATGGCATTTTTAATAAGCTTTCCAATGATATACAGTTTGTATAACAAAATATTAAGGATTCTTGAGATTTATCAATAAAAACATATTTGTTTTGTCACCTTCTGATGATTTTTGGATTTTCAGTCAAAAATTATAACAGACCAAAGTTGTACAACGAAAAATTTCCGATCGACATAGGTCTTTCAACTTTTAAGATAATGCGTGCATTGCCCGCCAGAGCGCGCAAAATCGTGACCGTATATGCATTTTAGCGTTTTCTTTTCAAATGTTTCATTAATAAATTGCACTATACCTTATTTTCCGCACCCTCTAGCGGAAAAATTGGAAATTATAGAGAAATTAAAATGGCCCATATCGATTGAAAATGTTCCGCTCCACATCTCTTAATAGAAGCAATTTTTGCCAAAAATGCATAGTTTTCCCTAAAAATGCAAATTGAAAATGTATATATAAATTTTTGCGATTTCAATGGTTTTTTGCATTTTTAGCGAAAACTATGCATTTTCGGCAAAAATTGCTTCTATTAAGAGATGTGGAGCGGAATATTTTCAATCGATCTAGGTCATTTAAATAATTCTATAATTACCCGTTTTTCTGCTAGAGGACGTGGAAAATAAAGTACAGTGCAATTAATTAACAAAAAATTTGAGAAAAACTCTAAAATGCATATACGGTCACGATTTTGCGCACTCTGGCGGGCAATGCAGGCATTATTGGAAAAGTCGAAAGACCTATATCGATCGAAAATTTTCCGCTCTACAACTTTGGTCTCTTATTATTTTTTCAGAAAATGCATAGTTTTGGCTGAAAATCCAAAAATGAGCAGGAGGTGACAAAAGAAAAATGTCTTTATGGATAAATCTTAAGAATCCTTAATATTTCATTATACAAATTGTACATCATTGGAAAGCTTATAAAAAATTACATCTAGTGGTGGCAAGATATATAGGATGTTCCATTTGAAAAAAAATAGTTATACATTATTTTACGTATGTTGACACCCTGTATAGCAATATGAACAAAAAAGAAGCAAAGCCGATTTTTATTATTCTACATGATGTGAAAAATTCTTTAGTGTATAAAAAATGACGCTAGCTTTGCTAGGAGTGCTTCTGCAATTTTTTCAATGTGTACATGTTTTTGCCACAAATTTGCCCATAACTAACCAATCGTCCATAATAGACCCATACTATCTTGTACTATTTTTATCAGCTTCTCAAGAGGGTTGAAAATAAAGTATAAAATATAGGGTGTTCCATTTAAAAAAACATAACTTTGTTCTGTTATGTATATTGGGACACCCTGTATAAAAACAAACATATTTTTAAAATATGAAGAATAAGTGTGGGTACCAGTTCAAGAAAACTAGAAGTCGATATCTCAAATAGCAAATAAGTTATGGGGCTTTTACAGATTCCTGGGTCACCCGGGATGTATTCTATTTTTATGTTTGGTTACAAAACTAATAATTTTTGAGATATTTGTAAAGTGTACACTTTTCAGATATTACCGTGTGTCCTAGAAAAAATGCTATAAACATAATTCATTGAAAATTTAATTATGAACATTTGTAATCTTAAGATTTACGAATATTTCAAACGTTATAACGTTTATTGGTAGTTTAGTATTTGAATATTTATTATAATTACCTGTAGATTTATTCGTATTCGATTCGCAGCCCTAGTATCATATGATTATCAAAAAAATACGTATGCTGGAAATAAATTCTCGAATTTATTTGAATATTCGAACTATTCAAATATTCTAACTATTCGAATACTCGAATACTCGAATATTTCGAATATTTGAATTATTCGAATATATTCGAATAATTAGAGTATTCGAATAATTTCTTGAACGAATATTCGAATACTCAAATCATAAAAATTCCCAGCCCTACATTAAACCATCTAATTTCTTAATTTCTAGCATGCCCAGAAGGGTTACTGAATACATAAGAGTACGCGGAGATGTAACGCATCATTAATTTTTCTCTTAATAAATATTATTTTTCTATGAAAATTTAATCAATTGTATATCCAACATACACTAACTATTTATAAGAAATTTCAGAGTTCTGCGTCAACTCCTTCAGGGTAGTTCTTTTTTTTTAAACCCAGTGTATATTCATCGTCATTTCTATTTAAATTTTACAAACTTACCTGTTTTAACGCGCATATTTCTCTATCCTTAGACGAATCCTGACATTCATTCGATCGCTTCAAAATGATATCAATCTGCTTTTCTAGGTCTGCAATTTTTCTACAAAAGAAACAGGAAATATACATATATTTTTTCTTTGGCGTAGAGTTTACCTTTCTTTATCCTCAAGCACCTTAATCGTCTGAAAATAAAAGGATTTATTAATAAAAAACTATACAAAACAACTCATAGTATTTTAAACACACACGTACACACATATTTAATAAATAATTGTGGAGGCTTTCACTTCGTGATACATTTTGAATAATTCTTTATTAAGTGATACCAATAAAGTTATTCGTTTTATTTGAAATATTTAATAAAGCCTGAATATTTGAAGTTTCGACTTTATTAAATTTATTTAATGCATCCTCAACAAGTGAACTTCTCTCAAGCAATATGTTTGTATTATTGCTTCTGTCTAAAGTAAATAAATGAAAAATTCAAACCCAATTATAAATCTTTATTTATTTGTAAGATATTCATTAATACTTTCTTCCCCAAATTATTTTTTAAGAGGTGAAAAATTTGTTCACTTCATAATTTTGGGAATTTAACCAGATACGATGCTGCCAACTGTATTTCTTTTTGACAATCAAGCGAAATACAGAATAATAGTCATTTATTAAACGAGTGTGAAATGTACGTAATTAGTCCCGCAAGAAAAAGTTTAATTTTCTTAAGTGACTAATGAGTAATTCCACATGAGTGTAATATAAAATTTTACCCAAAATCGTCTGTAATTGCATTAAATATTGAAATAATGTTTAAAAAATGTTGACAAGAAATTTTGACGTACGTGGTGTCAATTTGAATTATTTCAAAAATCTTATGTATTCCGTGAGTCCGAGTTAAGCTACGCGCACACTTGTCGGAATCGGACGGATAAAATTGCTTAACACAGTTGTAAACGAGTGAACGCACATTTATCCGTTCCATGTACGTTGACTCAAATTAGAAACAACTTTACGTGTTGCAGAAAGCATTAGATAAATACAAGAAAACGAAATGTAGCCTGAATATATGAATATCCAACCTGTTCGTTAATCTGCAAGCAAAAAATTAAGTCTTACTAAGACTATAGTCTTAGTAAGACTCGTTTATAACTGTGTTAAGCAATTTTTTTCCGATGCGTGCCGTCCGTCCGATCCCGACAAGTGTGCGCGTAGCTTAATTCTCTCACTAAGTGGGTAATGAACAACATTACTTGCCTCAAATAACCACAGTAATTCGTTTATTACACGCGATTTTGGATAAACAAAGTTAATACGCCTAGAAAAGGTTGACAAATTAATTAAATCCATCACTGTTTCAGCTCTGGTTCGACGGAACATTTCGTTTGTAAAATACCAAATAATCAATACACAATAAATAAACAAGGTAAATAAACTCATGTTTAATTTAAATTCGAATTACATCCATCAACATCCATTTTCGAGCGGATAAATCACGTAAAAATTCTCGTCCGGATTTATATTCCCCTTTTCCATATTATCAGCAATTTGTATCGCCAGTTTGAAAGCTCGGTTTACCTGATCATCCGGCAGTACATCCGGCGGTCTGCAACACATTTCACAATTACAAATCTCATCGATCGCCCTCGCACGTAACCTTACCTTTCGGGCCTTCGCGATCCTCGAATCAAGTCGTCTTTATTTATCGTACAGAAGTTCAAATCGTTCGCGCACCAATTATTGTCTTCCTTAATTCTCCTGACAAATTTGAGTAGGCTTCTGATGTCATTCTCTAACATCCCATTACGCTGAAAGATTTCTTCTAGGTTAATGGAAATATCTCTGTATCCGTTCATAACCTAAGGGCAAGTCTGTGTTACTAATGTAAAATTATAACGTGAGCGAAGAATATATTACCCTAAAAGCGATTGGATATTTGCGGAGGACGGCTTTTGCGGGATCACGTGCACAAAATCACAAGTATTAACTTTTTACGGAAAAGCAAAGATTGAGAAAAGCAAATGTTTCGTGTAATAATTCATGGTGATTTATAAAGAGGGTGTTCTCCATTAAGAATTGCACTATTGTTTAATTTTTCTACGTAGGGTGTATGGGAATTCTACCAAAAAATGTAGTAAACATTCATTATTTGACTTTGCAGATTTTTTTTTTTGACGTCGGCAACTAGGCCATCCGCCACAACCGTTTCCTTGTAGGTTTCTATTTTTATCTTAATTGCTATTTTAATTGTAAGGCACAAACTTAAGATTAAAGGGATGTATATAGCAGTTAGGACCATGGGCGGGTCACACTAGAGTTATGAGGTGTTATTAACCCATTAAGGCGGTAAGTGCCTCGCGCCAGAGCAAGACCAGAAGAGGATCGGTGCGGGGGATGACCAAAGTGGGCCGATCGCCACGATCACATATCCTTATCTATTTCATACTGCTCTCTTTATTCAACTGAATATCGGGGCCAGATTCAGGGACCATAATCCGCGCTCGCATCCCGCTCGTTCCGTTTCATCATTATCCGTTCCGCGGGTCCGTCAACTTGGCCCCCCACTTTCGATTTTTTGGAAAAAAAGTGTTGCTCCAGAAAGCCCTTAGCTAGCTCCAGCTAGCTCCACAAAAATTAGAGCTGGCTTCAAAAAGGTAAAAAAGTTATAGGGGTTTGAAATTTGGCGGGGCCAAGTTGACGTTTGCCCCCACTTTTGATTTTTTTACTTTTTTTTTAAGATTCAGATTCCTCAAACCTAGCTCCAGCAGGCTCCATCAATTTTAAAGCTGGCTCCACCCCACAACCCCTAAAAAATTACAAAAACAGTTTTCACTCTAGCCCCCCACTTCAATATTTTTTACTTAATTTTAAGTGATTTTATAGCTTAAAGCTAGCTCCAGCCGAATATGTAAAAATTTTTGGAAAAAAGAATACGGATAAAAAGATATAAGGGTTTTAATATAAGACGTGAGCTTTCCTGAATCCTGTATGCGCATTCCCAATTGTGTGATCATATTATAACGTTAAATGCGAATTTTCGGTTAAATCCAACGGAGTTGGTGCCAATTACCAATTACATTATTATATATGGTAATAAGGGTTCCTTAAATATTGCATTACCATCATTTAGGCCTTAGGGCCGTCCTTGAAATAAATATTCAACTTATAAACAATTCGTATATTTGATAAATTATTAATTAATTATTTGAAATATATATTGAAAATAAAATTTAGTCAAATGTGTGTGTTGAATCAAAAGGATGGCAAATATTGTAAATTAATAAGACAGTGGCGTAGTGAGTGATTAATTGAGACATGTGAAAATATTACCAATTTCAACGAAACTTGGTACACGTACTATTTATAATCTGGAAAAAAACAATGTGAGGGTAAAACAGCCCTTGCATCTCAGGGGGTGGAGTGGGCTAGGGGTGGCATGCGAAAATATTATCAAATTCAACGAAACTTAGTACACATACTATTTATAACTGGCAAAAAAATAATGTGAGGGAAAAATAGCCCTAGCATCTCCGGGGGTGGAGTGAGATAAGGGTGGCATGCGAAAATATTGTCAAATCCAACGAAACATAGATCACATACTATTTATAACCTGAAAAAAACAATGCGAGGGAAAAATAGCCCTAGCATAGTGGGGGGTGGAGTAGGCTAGGGTTGACATGCAAAAATATTGTCAAATTCAACGAAACTTGGTACACGTACTATTTATAACCAGGAAAAAAATAATTTAAGGCTAAAATAGCCCTAGCATTTCGGGGGGGTGGAGTGGGCTAGGAGTGGCATGCGAAAATATTGTCAAATTCAAGAAAACTTGGTACACGTACTATTTATAACCTGTAAAAAAATAATGTGAGGGTAAAATACACTTCCAATTTACAACCCGGAAAGAAACTGAGTGAGGGTGAAACAGTAAATTGGTAAGTCGATTTACGCCATTATCTAACTAGTGTAGCGAAGAGATAAACTAGTCCGAAACCGATCTCCTATCGCGACAACCAAGAATTTCACCAAAATAGTTAAATAATGAGCAAAAATTGTAAAATAAAAATTTAATTGTTTTACTGTTTTTTATATAACTATAAATCGATTATTAATTATTCTACTGAGCTATAGAAGACGGGAGGTGAGATGCAGAACCCTGTATATTATTTAAAAACTAACAAAATATAAATAATCGCTTTAGAATTTTAGGAGATCTATATAGTATATAGTGTATCAAGGGCCGAAAATTATCTTTAGCAACCCGCCGCTTTTAGCTAAAAGTGAAGGGTTGCTAAAGCATTTCGGCATGAGTTACACTTGATATTTTTTCGCCTGCTTTAAGTAAAAACAGTGTTTCAGGAAATTTTATATCGCGCACCATTGAACTGTCACTGTCACTGTCAGATTTTTGCATAGCCTACTCATACTCCGTGGAAGGTTGTCTATATTATGCATATTATTTTTTCGGCCCTAGATACGCTAAATCGTAGTTTCGGCCCGATTTTTATGGCCAAAATAAATGGTTTCGATAGAGGCAGGCAAAAAAGTATATTAAGTATGACAAACTGATAAACATTCATTCAAACTGGAGAAATCAAAATCATACAAAATATTCATAATCTACCTATTATTACATAAAAACATTAAATATTAAAAATATGTCGCATTTAAAAAATATACATTACATTTTTTAAGATTTATAGCTTTATCATGAAATCATCTTTTCATCCAAAGAATATGTAGATAACCGATGAGCGAATTATACTTACTAATATTTCCTGAAGTCGATAATTTCATCGTATTTGCCATTTGCCAAAACACAAGTCAGCCATTTTTCTAAGATCATTATCATACAATATCTACAAACTATTTAATAAAATACCATTAAACCTGAAATCTTTAAAATTAAACAAATTTAAATTATCTATACGTGCATTGCTAATTCAAGAGGAGCTTTAAAGTTGACGAAGTTGATTTGAATATGTTATTTTTATATTTGTTCGTATGTACATTTAATCTCGTGCGATGTTATATTTTTGGATTCCGTATAATTCTTTTTAGTTACTTGTAGGTTAAGTGGAAGAGCAGTAACAGGTGTTACCTGACTGAACTTTGCCTACTCTTATATTTATTTTTATTTTTGTTGTACTCTATTAAAAAATAAAGACATTATTATTATTATTATAAAAACTAATTCTTGTCGTTCATATTTCAAAGCAGTAGTGAAAAATCTTTTCAAGGATGATTTTTTTAAATTTTAGATTTCCTAAACAAAACTCTGTTTTCCGATATAATAAAATGTATAACTTAATCAACTACAAATAGTATCTATTTAATTTTTGGTACGTTTGATTGGCATAAAGTACGGACTAAAAAAAATAACTTTACGAACATTGACGAAAATTTACCTGTCATTTAAACAAATCTTGGTATTTCAGAATTTCAGCCTTTAAAACGTGATTAACCGTAAACGAACGAAGCCAGCAGTGGGGAATTTGATAAGATACCTATATCAAATTCTCGTGCAATGGGTCTTAATTTAGTTTGTCATTTTTGTCAATGATCGCAAAGTGCTGTTTATATTTTTTATGTATGTTATGTAAACAAATTCACTAATAGTTAAATCGATACTACTTGTTGTTATTGCGTAATACATTTGTTTGTGACCCAAAAAAAAGTTGTGTTAAAGAAATCTGAAGAAAAAATCACCAGTTGAAAATGTACACGAAATGAAATTATTAGAAACAACAGTTAAACAACTAAAATTTCTTGTTGTGCCTACAGTTTAAGCAACACTGTACAAGCTTATACCGGGTGTCTCAGTATAAATAACAGATCAAAGTTTTTTTTTTTTATATGGAACACCCCATATTTCATACTTTATTTTTAATCCTCTTAAGAAGCTGATAAAAATAGTACAAGATACTATGGGTCTATTATGGAGAGTTGGTTAGTTTTGGGCAATTTTGTGGCAAAAACATGTACACATTGAAAACATTGCAGAAGCGTTCCTAGCAAAGATAGCATCATTATTTGTACGCTAGAAAATTTCCCACATCATAAAGAATAATACACATCGGCTTTGGTTCTCTTTTATTGATAACGTTAACAAACGCAAAACAATGGATAACTATTTTTTTTCAAATAGAACACCCTATATACGTTGCCACCAATCTATGGCATTTTTGATAAGCTTTCCAATGATATACAATTTGTATAATAAAATATTAAGGATTCTTGAGATTTATCAATAAATGCATTTTTCTTTTCAAATCTGCTGATTTTTGGATTTTCAGCCAAAACTATGCATTACCTGGAAAACTTATAAGAGACCAATATAGTAGAGCGGAAATTTCTGATCGATATAGGTCTCTCGACTCAAATAATACGTGCATAGCCCGACAGAGCGCGAGACCGTATATGCATTTAACGTTTTTTTTTTTCAATTTTTTTCATTAAAAATTGCACAATACTTTATTTTCTGCACCCTCTAGCGGAAAAATGGGAAATTATACGAAAATTCGAATGACCCATATCGATTGAAAATAGGGCTCGTTAATACACGGATACACGTGTACACGGATAAACGTGTTCTTAGTTGGCAAGCGGTTTCTAAACGTTTAAACGGATATCCGCGTTTAAACGGATATTCACGTTTACACGTGTATACGTTTAAACGGATTTTTTCGTTTAAACGTGTTGGCGAAAATCGTTTAATATAGAAACGTATAACCCACCCTGCAAATATCTGTTTCGAAGTTTGTTCGCCGTGTTTTACAATATTTCCGGTAGCGGAAAAAAAATGAATAAATTATTATTATTTGGTACACCTTAATAAGTAAATAGTTTCTCGAAAACCGTCCGAAACGTCGGCATTCGAAGTTTGAAGGGTTCAACCCCCTATGGACCAGTTGGTTCCTCTTTGAATCGAATGTGTAAAATTATTGGGAATCTTACGAAACACCGATATGTGACTTTTGGACCCCCAAATGGAGTATAAAAATATGAGGAATCATTTCTAGTTTACGGGTAGTAAACGTTTATTAGGCTAAACGTGTTGTAAACGTTTATTTATTAAGCTAAACGTGTTTTATTCGTGACAAATAAACGGTAAACGTTTACACGTTTAAACGTTTAAACAAAAAACGGAGTAAACGTCGAGCCCTAATTGAAAATGTTCCGCTCTACAACTCTTATTAGTAGCAATTTTTGCCCAAAATGCAAAGTTTTCGCTAAAAATGCAAATTGAAACTGTATGTATCAATTTTTGCGTTTTTCCATGGTTTTTTGCATTTTTAGCGAAAACTGTGCATTTTGGGCAAAATATGCTTTTATTAAGAGTTGTAGAGCGGAAAAGTTTGAATCGATATAGGGTATTTTAATTTTCCTATAATTTCCCGTTTTTTTTAAATTAATTAATAAAGAATTTGAAAAAAACGCTAAAATGCATATACGGTCACGATTTTGCGCACTCTGGCGGGCAATGCACGCATTATTAGAAAAGTCAAAAGACCTTTGTCGATCGAAAATTTTCCGCTCTACAACTTTGGTCTCTTATATTTTTTTCAGAAAATGGCATAGTTTTGGCTGAAAATCCAAAAATCAGCAGGGGGCGACGAAAGAAAAATGTTTTAATGGATAAATCTCCACAATAGCCCACTCCACCCCTCACGATGCTAGTGCTATTTTCCACTTACATTGTCTTTTTCTGGTTATAAGTAGTATGTGTTCTAAGTTTCGTTGAATTTGACAATATTTTCGCATGCCACTCCTAGCCCACTCCACCCCCAGAGACGCAAGGGCTGTTTTACCCTCACATTGGTTTTTTCCAGATTATAAATAGTACGTGTACCAAGTTTCGTTGAAATTGGCAATATTTTCACATGTCTCAATTAATCACTCACTACGCCACTGTCTTATTAATTTACAATATTTGCCATCCTTTTGATTCAACACACACATTTGACTAAATTTTATTTTCAATATATATTTCAAATAATTAATTAATAATTTATCAAATATACGAATTGTTTATAAGTTAAATATTTATTTCAAGGACGGCCCTAAGGCCTAAATGATGGTAATGCAATATTTAAGGAACCCTTATTACCGTATATAATAATGTAATTGGTAATTGGCACCAACTCCGTTGGATTTAACCGAAAATTCGCATTTAACGTTATAATATGATCACTCAATTGGGAATGCGCATACAGGATTCAGGAAAGCTCACGTCTTATATTAAAACCCTTATATCTTTTTATCCGTATTCTTTTTTCCAAAATTTTTTACATATTCGGTTGGAGCTAGCTTTAAGCTATAAAATCACTTAAAATTAAGTAAAAAATGTTGAAGAGGGGGGCTAGGGTGAAAACTGTTTTTGTAATTCTTTAGGGGTTGTGGGGTGGAGCTAGCTTTAAAATTGATGGAGCCTGCTGGAGCTAGGTCTGAGGAATCTAAATCTTAAAAAAAAGTTAAAAAATCAAAAGTGGGGGGCAAACGTCAACTTGGCCCCGCCGAATTTCAAACCTCTATAACTTTTTTACCTTTTTGGAGCCAGCTCTAATTTTTGTGGAGCTAGCTGGAGCTAGCTAAGGGCTTTCTGGAGCAACACTTTTTTTCCAAAAAATCGAAAGTGGGGGGCCAAGTTGACGGACCCCACTCTGAAGTGTTAATCTACTAAGATACCATTGCGATGGAAGTACCAATAAGGCATAGCGTGGAGTGTATTATGTCGGTTATTGTTTTAACCAATAAGTTGTAATCTGACGTTTAAATGTCACTGTCACTTTTGATACTTAAAGATGAACAGGCGAATGTAGATCACGAACGAGATCATTTAATTCTGACTGAAGTGTGGTTCAGTATTTACACTTTTTACTGGGTCACTCCTTTATCATCCAATGTCTCTGCAAAACCTCCAACAATAACAGCATCTTCGTGTAATTCCCATGTACTGAAATTGGAAGCTGTGAACTGTGAGGCACTGGGAATATTAGGATATTTAACAGTGTGTCTCGTCTTCGCTGTTATCCCTGATATTTTCGTTAAACAAAAATTACGGTCCGTGGAGTTATTCTTCGGTTCCCTTCAAACCATTGGAATTGCAAATTTTGTGACGATATCCATTCAACCAACCAGTTAACGGCGTTACACATGAATTAAAACAACTGTGGGGGTCTCAGGATTTGTCCTGATCACCAAATTTACATCCAAAATATAGTTGATATGATTTTATCAAGAATTATATTTCTCCTCCGAGACTTTAGTGTTACCTCATCACAAATATAGCAGAAACTGTCCGGCTGGTGTCATATTTATAAAAAAAAATCACTGTTAATACACTCACAAACACTTAATACAAGATATTGAAACACTTTACAACACATTAATTTAGTATGTACATGCACTGACTGTACAGGGAAAAATTAAATTACAAACTGGTAGGAAAAGTACCATGAACTACTCCAAGATTATTACGAACTTAGACATACGAAAGCTGAACTACGGGTGATATTTCTTAGCCCGCATGATAGTGTTTGTTTATCGTATTACATACAACACTGAGTCATCGAAGTTCGTTCTTCACAGCGTGTGAGTAATACAGTGTGACTAATTTACATGAATCATACGTGCGTCATTTGTAATCGTTTACAATATTGTGTTGACATAAGAAACGTATGTCATATACAGTTTAAATAGCAAAATAAATTTTGCAAAAAGTAAGCAAAATTTGGTTGATTTTAATGATTCCCCTTTCTGAATACCCTGATTTGATTTTTGTTTATCCATTTCCGGAAAAATTACATCGACTTCACTATTTCAAATTAGACACCCTATATATTTATAAATTTTTGTAAAGGTGATTCGAATACAAATTCAGCGATATATCGTTTGTAAGTTTTATTGTAAATGAGAGAGCAATAATGTGGTGGCAACAGGATGGTGCAGCCCCTCACTATGCCAACTGCATGAAACTCTAACAGATTATTCCAAAAAAATAGATCTTTAAAATTTGCTAAATAAAACTTCGACAACTTAACTGCAAGAAAAATGGCGTCGATCAAAACTAAAATTTTATGATCAAAAAACGACTTTCTGCAGTAACATGATTATAACTTCCGTATCCGATATGACAATTACATGAAACTCTTACAGATGATTCCTAGAAAGTATATCTTTAAAATTTTGTAAATAAAACGTTGACAACTTCATTGCAAGAAAAATGGCGTCTGTCAAAACTGAAATTTTATGATCAAAAAACGAGTTTCTGCAGTAAAATGATTATAACTTCCGTATCCGATATGACAATTACATGAAACTCTTACAGATGATCCCTATAAAGTATATCTTTAAAATTTGCTAAATAAAACTTTGACAACTTCACTGGAAGAAAAATGGCGTCGGTCAAAACGGAAATTTTATGATCACAAAACGAGTTTCTGCAGTAAGATGATTATAACTTCCGTATCCAATATGACAATTACATGAAACTCTTACAGATGATTCCCAGAAAGTATATCCTTAAAATTTGCTAAATCAAACTTTGACAACTTCACTGCAAGAAGAAGGGCGTTGGTAAAAACTGAAATTTTATGATCAAAAAACGACTTTCTGCAGTAACATAATTATAACTTCCGTATCCAATATGACAATTACATGAAACTCTTACAGATGATTCCCAGAAAGTATATCATTAAAATGTGCTAAATAAAACTTTGACAACTTCACTACAAGAAAAATGGCATCGGTCAAAACTGAAATTTTATGATCAAAAAACGACTTTCTGCTGTAACATGATTATAACTTCCGTATCCAATATGACAATTACATGAAACTCTGACAGATTATTCCTAGAAAGTATGTCTTTAAAATTTGCTAAATAAAACTTTGACAACTTCACTGCAACAAAAATGGCGTCGGTCAAAACTGAAATTTTATGATCAAAAAACGACTTTCTGCTGTAACATGATTATAACTTCCGTATCCAATACGACAATTACATGAAACTCTTATAGATGATTCCAAGAAAGTATATCTTTAAAATTTGCTAAATAAAACTTTGACAACTTGACTGCAAGAAAAATGGCGTTGGTCAAAACTGAAATTTTATGATCAAAAAACGACTTTCTGCTGTAACATGATTATAACTTCCGTATCCAATATGACAATTACATGAAACTCTGACAGATTATTCCTAGAAAGTATGTCTTTAAAATTTGCTAAATAAAACTTTGACAACTTCACTGCAACAAAAATGGCGTCGGTCAAAACTGAAATTTTATGATCAAAAAACGACTTTCTGCTGTAACATGATTATAACTTCCGTATCCAATACGACAATTACATGAAACTCTTATAGATGATTCCAAGAAAGTATATCTTTAAAATTTGCTAAATAAAACTTTGACAACTTGACTGCAAGAAAAATGGCGTTGGTCAAAACTGAAATTTTATGATCAAAAAATGAGTTTCTGTAGTAACATGATTATAACTTCCGTATCCAATATGACAATTACATGAAACTCTTATAGATGATTCCAAGAAAGTATATCTTTAAAATTTGCTAAATAAAACTTTGACAACTTGACTGCAAGAAAAATGGCGTTGGTCAAAACTGAAATTTTATGATCAAAAAACGACTTTCTGCTGTAACATGATTATAACTTCCGTATCCAATATGACAATTACATGAAACTCTGACAGATTATTCCTAGAAAGTATGTCTTTAAAATTTGCTAAATAAAACTTTGACAACTTCACTGCAACAAAAATGGCGTCGGTCAAAACTGAAATTTTATGATCAAAAAACGACTTTCTGCTGTAACATGATTATAACTTCCGTATCCAATACGACAATTACATGAAACTCTTATAGATGATTCCAAGAAAGTATATCTTTAAAATTTGCTAAATAAAACTTTGACAACTTGACTGCAAGAAAAATGGCGTTGGTCAAAACTGAAATTTTATGATCAAAAAACGACTTTCTGCTGTAACATGATTATAACTTCCGTATCCAATATGACAATTACATGAAACTCTGACAGATTATTCCTAGAAAGTATGTCTTTAAAATTTGCTAAATAAAACTTTGACAACTTCACTGCAACAAAAATGGCGTCGGTCAAAACTGAAATTTTATGATCAAAAAACGACTTTCTGCTGTAACATGATTATAACTTCCGTATCCAATATGACAATTACATGAAACTCTGACAGATTATTCCTAGAAAGTATGTCTTTAAAATTTGCTAAATAAAACTTTGACAACTTCACTGCAACAAAAATGGCGTCGGTCAAAACTGAAATTTTATGATCAAAAAACGACTTTCTGCTGTAACATGATTATAACTTCCGTATCCAATACGACAATTACATGAAACTCTTATAGATGATTCCAAGAAAGTATATCTTTAAAATTTGCTAAATAAAACTTTGACAACTTGACTGCAAGAAAAATGGCGTTGGTCAAAACTGAAATTTTATGATCAAAAAATGAGTTTCTGTAGTAACATGATTATAACTTCCGTATCCAATATGACAATTACATGAAACTCTTCCAGATGATTCCAAGAAAGTATATCATTAAAATTTGCTAAATAAAACTTTGACAACTTCACTGCAAGAAAAAGGGCGTTGGTCAAAACTGTAATTTTATGATCAAAAAACGACTTTCTGCAGTAACATGATTATAACTTCCGTATCCAATATAACAATTACATGAAACTCTGACAGATTATTCCTAGAAAGTATGTCTTTAAAATTTGCTAAATAAAACTTTGACAACTTGACTGCAAGAAAAATGGCGTTGGTCAAAACTGAAATTTTATGATCAAAAAACGACTTTCTGCTGTAACATGATTATAACTTCCGTATCCAATACGACAATTACATGAAACTCTTACAGATGATTCCCAGAAAGTATATCATTAAAATGTGCTAAATAAAACTTTGACAACTTCACTACAAGAAAAATGGCATCGGTCAAAACTGAAATTTTATGATCAAAAAACGACTTTCTGCTGTAACATGATTATAACTTCCGTATCCAATATGACAATTACATGAAACTCTGACAGATTATTCCTAGAAAGTATGTCTTTAAAATTTGCTAAATAAAACTTTGACAACTTCACTGCAACAAAAATGGCGTCGGTCAAAACTGAAATTTTATGATCAAAAAACGACTTTCTGCTGTAACATGATTATAACTTCCGTATCCAATACGACAATTACATGAAACTCTTATAGATGATTCCAAGAAAGTATATCTTTAAAATTTGCTAAATAAAACTTTGACAACTTGACTGCAAGAAAAATGGCGTTGGTCAAAACTGAAATTTTATGATCAAAAAATGAGTTTCTGTAGTAACATGATTATAACTTCCGTATCCAATATGACAATTACATGAAACTCTTATAGATGATTCCAAGAAAGTATATCTTTAAAATTTGCTAAATAAAACTTTGACAACTTGACTGCAAGAAAAATGGCGTTGGTCAAAACTGAAATTTTATGATCAAAAAACGACTTTCTGCTGTAACATGATTATAACTTCCGTATCCAATATGACAATTACATGAAACTCTGACAGATTATTCCTAGAAAGTATGTCTTTAAAATTTGCTAAATAAAACTTTGACAACTTCACTGCAACAAAAATGGCGTCGGTCAAAACTGAAATTTTATGATCAAAAAACGACTTTCTGCTGTAACATGATTATAACTTCCGTATCCAATACGACAATTACATGAAACTCTTATAGATGATTCCAAGAAAGTATATCTTTAAAATTTGCTAAATAAAACTTTGACAACTTGACTGCAAGAAAAATGGCGTTGGTCAAAACTGAAATTTTATGATCAAAAAACGACTTTCTGCTGTAACATGATTATAACTTCCGTATCCAATATGACAATTACATGAAACTCTGACAGATTATTCCTAGAAAGTATGTCTTTAAAATTTGCTAAATAAAACTTTGACAACTTCACTGCAACAAAAATGGCGTCGGTCAAAACTGAAATTTTATGATCAAAAAACGACTTTCTGCTGTAACATGATTATAACTTCCGTATCCAATATGACAATTACATGAAACTCTGACAGATTATTCCTAGAAAGTATGTCTTTAAAATTTGCTAAATAAAACTTTGACAACTTCACTGCAACAAAAATGGCGTCGGTCAAAACTGAAATTTTATGATCAAAAAACGACTTTCTGCTGTAACATGATTATAACTTCCGTATCCAATACGACAATTACATGAAACTCTTATAGATGATTCCAAGAAAGTATATCTTTAAAATTTGCTAAATAAAACTTTGACAACTTGACTGCAAGAAAAATGGCGTTGGTCAAAACTGAAATTTTATGATCAAAAAATGAGTTTCTGTAGTAACATGATTATAACTTCCGTATCCAATATGACAATTACATGAAACTCTTCCAGATGATTCCAAGAAAGTATATCATTAAAATTTGCTAAATAAAACTTTGACAACTTCACTGCAAGAAAAAGGGCGTTGGTCAAAACTGTAATTTTATGATCAAAAAACGACTTTCTGCAGTAACATGATTATAACTTCCGTATCCAATATAACAATTACATGAAACTCTGACAGATTATTCCTAGAAAGTATGTCTTTAAAATTTGCTAAATAAAACTTTGACAACTTGACTGCAAGAAAAATGGCGTTGGTCAAAACTGAAATTTTATGATCAAAAAATGAGTTTCTGTAGTAACATGATTATAACTTCCGTATCCAATATAACAATTACATGAAACTCTGACAGATTATTCCTAGAAAGTATGTCTTTAAAATTTGCTAAATAAAACTTTGACAACTTGACTGCAAGAAAAATGGCGTTGGTCAAAACTGAAATTTTATGATCAAAAAATGAGTTTCTGTAGTAACATGATTATAACTTCCGTATCCAATATGACAATTACATGAAACTCTTCCAGATGATTCCAAGAAAGTATATCATTAAAATTTGCTAAATAAAACTTTGACAACTTCACTGCAAGAAAAATGGCGTCGGTCAAAACTGAAATTTTATAATCAAAAATCGAGTTTCTGCAGTAACATGATTATAACTTCCGTATCCAATATGACAATTACATGAAACTCTGACAGATGATTCCTAGAAAGTATATCTTTAAAATTTGCTTAATAAAACTTTGATAACTTCACTGCAAGAAAAATGGCGTTGTTCAAAACTAAAATTTTATGATCAAAAAAAGACTTTCTGCTAAAATCACACCAGCAGCGACATTTAGGTAATTCAGTACTTTTTCTATAGTTCAAGAGTTTTTTTTTTAAATCATTACATTTGCAAAAAATCGGATATTTTTAAGAAGCTACGAGATAGACAATTAATAACTTGGTGGTGGTGATTACTGAAAATACAATAGATGCACCATTTTGTACGTAAATTAGTTTGGAACCCTCGTTTCTTTAAAAGATATATTGATTCCGGACAGCAATTTTCTAAAAATGTATTTAAATTTGAAGAAATGTCCATCTATAAGAAACATGGATGAAAATATTTGTATACCTTAGTTGCTGAAATCACACCAGTAGCACTATTTTGTAGGTGATTAAATATACTCAGTAACATAGAAATTATAACACCAACAACAAGGTTTCAACCAAATTTGGTAGAAATGCGATTTTTGAGCAAAAGTAAGAACCCTTGGGTAGTTTTTCAGGTTTTCGCCAAAAAAATTTATCGCCGATTTTAATTGAATCTCACTAATTTGCACACAAGGAGATTTGCAAACCGCGTTCAATTTGAAGTTTTCGTTTAGCCGCTACGGCCGTTCAAAGTCTGAAAAAATCGACTTTTTCAAAATTTTCTAAAATTTTCAAACTGACGCCAACTTTTTTGCTATTTAATATAACTGAAAATTTTTAACGCCAATCGATTTCTCTCGTTTTTCTGATGAAAACAAGGTACACTTTAATGGTCTATTAAGACGATTCGCGTTTCCTCTATATGAAGATCGACCATCACTCACGCAAACCAAAAATGTTGGACTCTCTCAAAGTTCTTTTACCCTAGACATAATCGCAACTTCGAAACATTTCAAACTCAAAAATAAGTGTACAATCGTTGAAAACCCTCAGATATCAATATTCGAAAATACTCGAAGGGTGAACATTAAAAGTTCCACTCGCTCAAATTGAATCAAATTTTAATCTATTATTATATTTCGATACCTAAACATTTCTGACAAGTTTGGTTGGAAAAGTTCGTATTCCTTCTTGGTGTTGCAATTTCCATGTCACTGAATATACATTTTCTTTATTTTGATTCCATGCATCAATTTCCCAAAAATTATTACATTTGTATAAAATTAATTTTTTAAAGAAGCAATATTTCTTAAATTGTTTATGTTTAATAGTGCAATTCTATATGGAATACCCTTTATAATTATCAATCGAATCAGTCAATATTTACCTCACAGGCGCACTTTGAACTCTGCTTCAATTTCTCTTCCAATGAAAGGACTCGTTCTGTTGCTTCTTGTTCCAGTTCTTCCACGGCGCGAACGAGCATTTCATTTTGCTCTGTTAAGTCACGTATCCAGTCTTGTTGTAGAGATATTTTTGCCTGAAACATAATAAAATATTCGTTATATTATTGCTGTTATTGTAGTTGCAGTAAACGCTTAATTGGATTTGGTTATGATGGTAATGATAGTTTATTCATGTTAAGACTGAAGAAACAGTTTACATGGGTTGGAAAATTAATTGAGTATATAGAATTTACTATTTACGTATGGATTGGAGATGAAAGTTAAATACGTGTGTTGCATATAACATAATAAATAAGTAATATCCCGAAAAATATGCATCATATAGTAAAACATGATCAATTGTATCCGTTATTTTCTCTCTAGTCGTGTACAGATGGTTTAAGATAAATAATTACATTTCATGCGATATTAATGTACTTTCAGGTGTATCACATGGAACGCATATATGGCCTCTATTGTTCTTGTTTGTCAATGATTTAAGTTATTCGTTTGATTATTGTAAATCATTAATGTTCGCCGATGATCTAAAGATATTACATGCTATTGACAATGTAAATAACTGTAGAGAACTTCAACATGACTTGTATAGATTACATGAATGGTGTTTGAAAAATAAGCTATTTCTGAATATATCTAAATGTAATACGACTTTTTTAAGAGGGATGCCTTCAATTTTGAAAACGTACTCGATACTGTGGTTTTGCCATACAGGGTGTAGAATTTGTTCACGCATAGATTTCCATGTTAAATTCTTAATGTTCAAATATTGGCTCTCCAAATTTTTTTAGAGGAAAAGTGTAAATATATTTCTTGTGGAGAAAAAAATACTCTACACAACAGTCTCCTTACTTATTTTTTTTACTTTCCATACAAAGGGGAAATCGAGGAAATTATAAGTGCTATTTTAGCAAAAATATGTGGTGCCTTGGAATTGTTGGAACAAAAATCCGTTGAACGTTCCGAAATTTGCGGACCAAACTGCACGCGACGATTTGAAAAATTGTAAAAAACCAATTTCAACTAGAATAAGCTTCAAAACTTCAAAATACTTTCAAAATAAACCCGTTTCTGAAATTCATCCTCAAAAATTGATACATCACTGCTATAAACAAAATGGCAACTCTTTAAACTTAAATTGAAGTAAAGAAAACTGCACGCGGCGATTTGAAAAATTGTAAAAAATTAATTTCAGCTAGAATTAGCTTCAAAATTTCAAAATGCTTTCAAAATAAATGAGTTTCTGACATCCTTCCTCAAAAATTGATATACCACAGCTGCGAACAAAATGGCAACTCTACAAACTTGAAATGAAATAAAGAAAACAGCACGCGGCGATTTGAAAAATTGCAAAAAAATAATTTCAACTAGAATTAGCTTCAAGAAAACTTCAAAATACTTTCAAAATAAACCTGTTTCTGACATCCATCATCAAAAATTGATATACCACAGCTGTGAACAAAATGGCAACTCTACAAACTTAAATTGAAATAAAGAAAACTGGACGCGGCGATTTGAAAAATTGCTAAAAAATAATTTCAACAAGAATTAGCTTCAACAAAACTTTAAAATATTTTCAAAATAAACCTGTTTCTGACATCCATCATCAAAAATTGATATACCACAGCTGTGAACAAAATGGCAACTCTACAAACTTGAATTGAAATAAAGAAAACAGCACGCGGCGATTTGAAAAATTGCTAAAAAATAATTTCAGTTGGAATTAGCTTCAACAAAACTTCAAAATATTTCCTAAATAAACCTGTTTCTGACATCCTTCCTCAAAAATTGATATACCACAGCTGTGAACAAAATTCCAACTCTACAAACTTGAATTGAAGTAAAGAAAACTGCACGCGGCGATTTGAAAAATTGCAAAAAAATAATTTCAGCTGGAATTAGCTTCAACAAAACTTCAAAATATTTCCTAAATAAACCTGTTTCTGACATCCTTCCTCAAAAATTGATATATCACAGCTGTGGACAAAATGGCAACTCTACAAACTTGAAATGAAATAAAGAAAACAGCACGCGGCGATTTGAAAAATTGCAAAAAA
This sequence comes from Ocypus olens, assembly GCA_910593695.2. Lineage (NCBI taxonomy): Eukaryota > Metazoa > Arthropoda > Insecta > Coleoptera > Staphylinidae > Ocypus > Ocypus olens. The sequence continues at coordinate 3,145,674 of OU343064.1, forward strand.
ATAATTTCAACTAGAATTAGCTTCAACAAAACTTCAAAATATTTCCAAAATAAACCTGTTTCTGACATCCATCATCAAAAATTGATTTATCACAGCTGTGAACAAAATGGCAACTCTACAAACTTGAATTGAAGTAAAGAAAACAGCACGCGGCGATTTGAAAAATTGCTAAAAAATAATTTCAACTAGAATTAGCTTCAACAAAACTTCAAAATATTTTCAAAATAAACCCGTTTCTGACATCCTTCCTCAAAAATTGATATACCACAGCTGCGAACAAAATGGCAACTCTACAAACTTGAAATGAAATAAAGAAAACAGCACGCGGCGATTTGAAAAATTGCTAAAAAATAATTTCAACTAGAATTAGCTTCAACAAAACTTCAAAATATTTTCAAAATAAACCCGTTTCTGACATCCATCATCAAAAATTGATATACCACAGCTGTGAACAAAATGGCAACTCTACAAACTTGAAATGAAGTAAAGAAAACTGCACGCGGCGATTTGAAAAATTGCTAAAAAATAATTTCAACTAGAATTAGCTTCAACAAAACTTCAAAATATTTTCAAAATAAACCCGTTTCTGACATCCATCATCAAAAATTGATATACCACAGCTGTGAACAAAATGGCAACTCTACAAACTTGAATTGAAGTAAAGAAAACAGCACGCGGCGATTTGAAAAATTGCTAAAAAATAATTTCAACTAGAATTAGCTTCAACAAAACTTCAAAATATTTTCAAAATAAACCCGTTTCTGACATCCATCATCAAAAATTGATATACCACAGCTGTGAACAAAATGGCAACTCTACAAACTTGAAATGAAATAAAGAAAACAGCACGCGGCGATTTGAAAAATTGCTAAAAAATAATTTCAACTAGAATTAGCTTCAACAAAACTTCAAAATATTTTCAAAATAAACCCGTTTCTGACATCCATCATCAAAAATTGATATACCACAGCTGTGAACAAAATGGCAACTCTACAAACTTGAATTGAAGTAAAGAAAACTGCACGCGGCGATTTGAAAAATTGCTAAAAAATAATTTCAACTAGAATTAGCTTCAACAAAACTTCAAAATATTTTCAAAATAAACCCGTTTCTGACATCCATCATCAAAAATTGATATACCACAGCTGTGAACAAAATGGCAACTCTACAAACTTGAAATGAAATAAAGAAAACAGCACGCGGCGATTTGAAAAATTGCTAAAAAATAATTTCAACTAGAATTAGCTTCAACAAAACTTCAAAATATTTTCAAAATAAACCCGTTTCTGACATCCATCATCAAAAATTGATATACCACAGCTGTGAACAAAATGGCAACTCTACAAACTTGAAATGAAATAAAGAAAACAGCACGCGGCGATTTGAAAAATTGCTAAAAAATAATTTCAACTAGAATTAGCTTCAACAAAACTTCAAAATATTTTCAAAATAAACCCGTTTCTGACATCCATCATCAAAAATTGATATACCACAGCTGTGAACAAAATGGCAACTCTACAAACTTGAATTGAAGTAAAGAAAACTGCACGCGGCGATTTGAAAAATTGCTAAAAAATAATTTCAACTAGAATTAGCTTCAACAAAACTTCAAAATATTTTCAAAATAAACCCGTTTCTGACATCCTTCCTCAAAAATTGATATACCACAGCTGCGAACAAAATGGCAACTCTACAAACTTGAAATGAAATAAAGAAAACAGCACGCGGCGATTTGAAAAATTGCTAAAAAATAATTTCAACTAGAATTAGCTTCAACAAAACTTCAAAATATTTTCAAAATAAACCCGTTTCTGACATCCATCATCAAAAATTGATATACCACAGCTGCGAACAAAATGGCAACTCTACAAACTTGAAATGAAATAAAGAAAACAGCACGCGGCGATTTGAAAAATTGCTAAAAAATAATTTCAACTAGAATTAGCTTCAACAAAACTTCAAAATATTTTCAAAATAAACCCGTTTCTGACATCCATCATCAAAAATTGATATACCACAGCTGTGAACAAAATGGCAACTCTACAAACTTGAAATGAAGTAAAGAAAACTGCACGCGGCGATTTGAAAAATTGCTAAAAAATAATTTCAACTAGAATTAGCTTCAACAAAACTTCAAAATATTTTCAAAATAAACCCGTTTCTGACATCCATCATCAAAAATTGATATACCACAGCTGTGAACAAAATGGCAACTCTACAAACTTGAATTGAAGTAAAGAAAACAGCACGCGGCGATTTGAAAAATTGCTAAAAAATAATTTCAACTAGAATTAGCTTCAACAAAACTTCAAAATATTTTCAAAATAAACCCGTTTCTGACATCCATCATCAAAAATTGATATACCACAGCTGTGAACAAAATGGCAACTCTACAAACTTGAAATGAAATAAAGAAAACAGCACGCGGCGATTTGAAAAATTGCTAAAAAATAATTTCAACTAGAATTAGCTTCAACAAAACTTCAAAATATTTTCAAAATAAACCCGTTTCTGACATCCATCATCAAAAATTGATATACCACAGCTGTGAACAAAATGGCAACTCTACAAACTTGAATTGAAGTAAAGAAAACTGCACGCGGCGATTTGAAAAATTGCTAAAAAATAATTTCAACTAGAATTAGCTTCAACAAAACTTCAAAATATTTTCAAAATAAACCCGTTTCTGACATCCTTCCTCAAAAATTGATATACCACAGCTGCGAACAAAATGGCAACTCTACAAACTTGAAATGAAATAAAGAAAACAGCACGCGGCGATTTGAAAAATTGCTAAAAAATAATTTCAACTAGAATTAGCTTCAACAAAACTTCAAAATATTTTCAAAATAAACCCGTTTCTGACATCCATCATCAAAAATTGATATACCACAGCTGCGAACAAAATGGCAACTCTACAAACTTGAAATGAAATAAAGAAAACAGCACGCGGCGATTTGAAAAATTGCTAAAAAATAATTTCAACTAGAATTAGCTTCAACAAAACTTCAAAATATTTTCAAAATAAACCCGTTTCTGACATCCATCATCAAAAATTGATATACCACAGCTGTGAACAAAATGGCAACTCTACAAACTTGAAATGAAGTAAAGAAAACTGCACGCGGCGATTTGAAAAATTGCTAAAAAATAATTTCAACTAGAATTAGCTTCAACAAAACTTCAAAATATTTTCAAAATAAACCCGTTTCTGACATCCTTCCTCAAAAATTGATATATCACAGCTGTGGACAAAATGGCAACTCTACAAACTTGAAATGAAATAAAGAAAACAGCACGCGGCGATTTGAAAAATTGCTAAAAAATAATTTCAACAAGAATTAGCTTCAACAAAACTTCAAAATATTTTCAAAATAAACCCGTTTCTGACATCCTTCCTCAAAAATTGATATATCACAGCTGTCGACAAAATGGCAACTCTACAAACTTGAAATGAAATAAAGAAAACAGCACGCGGCGATTTGAAAAATTGCTAAAAAATAATTTCAACAAGAATTAGCTTCAACAAAACTTCAAAATATTTTCAAAATAAACCCGTTTCTGACATCCTTCCTCAAAAATTGATATATCACAGCTGTGGACAAAATGGCAACTCTACAAACTTGAAATGAAATAAAGAAAACAGCACGCGGCGATTTGAAAAATTGCTAAAAAATAATTTCAACAAGAATTAGCTTCAACAAAACTTCAAAATATTTTCAAAATAAACCCGTTTCTGACATCCTTCCTCAAAAATTGATATACCACAGCTGTGAACAAAATGGCAACTCTACAAACTTGAATTGAAATAAAGAAAACAGCACGCGGCGATTTGAAAAATTGCAAAAAAATAATTTCAACTAGAATTAGCTTCAACAAAACTTTAAAATATTTTCAAAATAAACCTGTTTCTGACATCCTTCCTCAAAAATTGATATATCACAGCTGTGGACAAAATGGCAACTCTACAAATTTGAATTGAAGTAAAGAAAACTGCACGCGGCGATTTGAAAAATTGCTAAAAAATAATTTCAACTAGAATTAGCTTCAACAAAACTTCAAAATATTTTCAAAATCAACCTGTTTCTGACATCCTTCCTCAAAAATTGATATATCACAGCTGTGGACAAAATGGCAACTCTACAAATTTGAATTGAAGTAAAGAAAACTGCACGCGGCGATTTGAAAAATTGCTAAAAAATAATTTCAACTAGAATTAGCTTCAAAAAAACTTCAAAATATACTCAAAATAAACCTGTTTCTGACATCCATCATCAAAAATTGATATATCACAGCTGTGGACAAAATGGCAACTCTACAAACTTGAATTGAAGTAAAGAAAACTGCACGCGGCGATTTGAAAAATTGCTAAAAAATAATTTCAACTAGAATTAGCTTCAACAAAACTTCAAAATATTTTCAAAATAAACCTGTTTCTGACATCCATCATCAAAAATTGATATACCACAGCTGTGAACAAAATGGCAACTCTACAAACTTGAATTGAAATAAAGAAAACTGCACGCGGCGATTTGAAAAATTGAAAAAAATAATTTCAACTAGAATTAGCTTCAACAAAACTTCAAAATACTTTCAAAATAAACCTGTTTCTGACATCCTTCCTCAAAAATTGATATACCACAGCTGCGAACAAAATGGCAACTCTACAAACTTGAAATGAAATAAAGAAAACAGCACGCGGCGATTTGAAAAATTGCTAAAAAATAATTTCAACTAGAATTAGCTTCAACAAAACTTCAAAATATTTTCAAAATAAACCCGTTTCTGACATCCATCATCAAAAATTGATATACCACAGCTGCGAACAAAATGGCAACTCTACAAACTTGAAATGAAATAAAGAAAACAGCACGCGGCGATTTGAAAAATTGCTAAAAAATAATTTCAACTAGAATTAGCTTCAACAAAACTTCAAAATATTTTCAAAATAAACCCGTTTCTGACATCCATCATCAAAAATTGATATACCACAGCTGTGAACAAAATGGCAACTCTACAAACTTGAATTGAAGTAAAGAAAACTGCACGCGGCGATTTGAAAAATTGCTAAAAAATAATTTCAACTAGAATTAGCTTCAACAAAACTTCAAAATATTTTCAAAATAAACCCGTTTCTGACATCCATCATCAAAAATTGATATACCACAGCTGTGAACAAAATGGCAACTCTACAAACTTGAAATGAAATAAAGAAAACAGCACGCGGCGATTTGAAAAATTGCTAAAAAATAATTTCAACTAGAATTAGCTTCAACAAAACTTCAAAATATTTTCAAAATAAACCCGTTTCTGACATCCATCATCAAAAATTGATATACCACAGCTGTGAACAAAATGGCAACTCTACAAACTTGAAATGAAATAAAGAAAACAGCACGCGGCGATTTGAAAAATTGCTAAAAAATAATTTCAACTAGAATTAGCTTCAACAAAACTTCAAAATATTTTCAAAATAAACCCGTTTCTGACATCCATCCTCAAAAATTGATATACCACAGCTGTGAACAAAATGGCAACTCTACAAACTTGAATTGAAGTAAAGAAAACAGCACGCGGCGATTTGAAAAATTGCTAAAAAATAATTTCAACTAGAATTAGCTTCAACAAAACTTCAAAATATTTTCAAAATAAACCCGTTTCTGACATCCATCATCAAAAATTGATATACCACAGCTGTGAACAAAATGGCAACTCTACAAACTTGAAATGAAATAAAGAAAACAGCACGCGGCGATTTGAAAAATTGCTAAAAAATAATTTCAACTAGAATTAGCTTCAACAAAACTTCAAAATATTTTCAAAATAAACCCGTTTCTGACATCCTTCCTCAAAAATTGATATACCACAGCTGCGAACAAAATGGCAACTCTACAAACTTGAAATGAAATAAAGAAAACAGCACGCGGCGATTTGAAAAATTGCTAAAAAATAATTTCAACTAGAATTAGCTTCAACAAAACTTCAAAATATTTTCAAAATAAACCCGTTTCTGACATCCATCATCAAAAATTGATATACCACAGCTGCGAACAAAATGGCAACTCTACAAACTTGAAATGAAATAAAGAAAACAGCACGCGGCGATTTGAAAAATTGCTAAAAAATAATTTCAACTAGAATTAGCTTCAACAAAACTTCAAAATATTTTCAAAATAAACCCGTTTCTGACATCCATCATCAAAAATTGATATACCACAGCTGTGAACAAAATGGCAACTCTACAAACTTGAAATGAAGTAAAGAAAACTGCACGCGGCGATTTGAAAAATTGCTAAAAAATAATTTCAACTAGAATTAGCTTCAACAAAACTTCAAAATATTTTCAAAATAAACCCGTTTCTGACATCCATCATCAAAAATTGATATACCACAGCTGTGAACAAAATGGCAACTCTACAAACTTGAATTGAAGTAAAGAAAACAGCACGCGGCGATTTGAAAAATTGCTAAAAAATAATTTCAACTAGAATTAGCTTCAACAAAACTTCAAAATATTTTCAAAATAAACCCGTTTCTGACATCCATCATCAAAAATTGATATACCACAGCTGTGAACAAAATGGCAACTCTACAAACTTGAAATGAAATAAAGAAAACAGCACGCGGCGATTTGAAAAATTGCTAAAAAATAATTTCAACTAGAATTAGCTTCAACAAAACTTCAAAATATTTTCAAAATAAACCCGTTTCTGACATCCATCATCAAAAATTGATATACCACAGCTGTGAACAAAATGGCAACTCTACAAACTTGAATTGAAGTAAAGAAAACTGCACGCGGCGATTTGAAAAATTGCTAAAAAATAATTTCAACTAGAATTAGCTTCAACAAAACTTCAAAATATTTTCAAAATAAACCCGTTTCTGACATCCTTCCTCAAAAATTGATATACCACAGCTGCGAACAAAATGGCAACTCTACAAACTTGAAATGAAATAAAGAAAACAGCACGCGGCGATTTGAAAAATTGCTAAAAAATAATTTCAACTAGAATTAGCTTCAACAAAACTTCAAAATATTTTCAAAATAAACCCGTTTCTGACATCCATCATCAAAAATTGATATACCACAGCTGTGAACAAAATGGCAACTCTACAAACTTGAAATGAAATAAAGAAAACAGCACGCGGCGATTTGAAAAATTGCTAAAAAATAATTTCAACTAGAATTAGCTTCAACAAAACTTCAAAATATTTTCAAAATAAACCCGTTTCTGACATCCATCATCAAAAATTGATATACCACAGCTGCGAACAAAATGGCAACTCTACAAACTTGAAATGAAATAAAGAAAACAGCACGCGGCGATTTGAAAAATTGCTAAAAAATAATTTCAACTAGAATTAGCTTCAACAAAACTTCAAAATATTTTCAAAATAAACCCGTTTCTGACATCCATCATCAAAAATTGATATACCACAGCTGTGAACAAAATGGCAACTCTACAAACTTGAAATGAAGTAAAGAAAACTGCACGCGGCGATTTGAAAAATTGCTAAAAAATAATTTCAACTAGAATTAGCTTCAACAAAACTTCAAAATATTTTCAAAATAAACCCGTTTCTGACATCCTTCCTCAAAAATTGATATATCACAGCTGTGGACAAAATGGCAACTCTACAAACTTGAAATGAAATAAAGAAAACAGCACGCGGCGATTTGAAAAATTGCTAAAAAATAATTTCAACAAGAATTAGCTTCAACAAAACTTCAAAATATTTTCAAAATAAACCCGTTTCTGACATCCATCATCAAAAATTGATATACCACAGCTGCGAACAAAATGGCAACTCTACAAACTTGAAATGAAATAAAGAAAACAGCACGCGGCGATTTGAAAAATTGCTAAAAAATAATTTCAACTAGAATTAGCTTCAACAAAACTTCAAAATATTTTCAAAATAAACCCGTTTCTGACATCCATCATCAAAAATTGATATACCACAGCTGTGAACAAAATGGCAACTCTACAAACTTGAAATGAAATAAAGAAAACAGCACGCGGCGATTTGAAAAATTGCTAAAAAATAATTTCAACTAGAATTAGCTTCAACAAAACTTCAAAATATTTTCAAAATAAACCCGTTTCTGACATCCATCATCAAAAATTGATATACCACAGCTGCGAACAAAATGGCAACTCTACAAACTTGAAATGAAATAAAGAAAACAGCACGCGGCGATTTGAAAAATTGCTAAAAAATAATTTCAACTAGAATTAGCTTCAACAAAACTTCAAAATATTTTCAAAATAAACCCGTTTCTGACATCCATCATCAAAAATTGATATACCACAGCTGTGAACAAAATGGCAACTCTACAAACTTGAAATGAAGTAAAGAAAACTGCACGCGGCGATTTGAAAAATTGCTAAAAAATAATTTCAACTAGAATTAGCTTCAACAAAACTTCAAAATATTTTCAAAATAAACCCGTTTCTGACATCCTTCCTCAAAAATTGATATATCACAGCTGTGGACAAAATGGCAACTCTACAAACTTGAAATGAAATAAAGAAAACAGCACGCGGCGATTTGAAAAATTGCTAAAAAATAATTTCAACAAGAATTAGCTTCAACAAAACTTCAAAATATTTTCAAAATAAACCCGTTTCTGACATCCTTCCTCAAAAATTGATATATCACAGCTGTCGACAAAATGGCAACTCTACAAACTTGAAATGAAATAAAGAAAACAGCACGCGGCGATTTGAAAAATTGCTAAAAAATAATTTCAACAAGAATTAGCTTCAACAAAACTTCAAAATATTTTCAAAATAAACCCGTTTCTGACATCCTTCCTCAAAAATTGATATATCACAGCTGTGGACAAAATGGCAACTCTACAAACTTGAAATGAAATAAAGAAAACAGCACGCGGCGATTTGAAAAATTGCTAAAAAATAATTTCAACAAGAATTAGCTTCAACAAAACTTCAAAATATTTTCAAAATAAACCCGTTTCTGACATCCTTCCTCAAAAATTGATTTATCACAGCTGTGGACAAAATGGCAACTCTACAAACTTGAAATGAAATAAAGAAAACAGCACGCGGCGATTTGAAAAATTGCTAAAAAATAATTTCAACAAGAATTAGCTTCAACAAAACTTCAAAATATTTTCAAAATAAACCCGTTTCTGACATCCTTCCTCAAAAATTGATATACCACAGCTGTGAACAAAATGGCAACTCTACAAACTTGAATTGAAATAAAGAAAACAGCACGCGGCGATTTGAAAAATTGCAAAAAAATAATTTCAACTAGAATTAGCTTCAACAAAACTTTAAAATATTTTCAAAATAAACCTGTTTCTGACATCCTTCCTCAAAAATTGATATATCACAGCTGTGGACAAAATGGCAACTCTACAAATTTGAATTGAAGTAAAGAAAACTGCACGCGGCGATTTGAAAAATTGCTAAAAAATAATTTCAACTAGAATTAGCTTCAACAAAACTTCAAAATATTTTCAAAATCAACCTGTTTCTGACATCCTTCCTCAAAAATTGATATATCACAGCTGTGGACAAAATGGCAACTCTACAAATTTGAATTGAAGTAAAGAAAACTGCACGCGGCGATTTGAAAAATTGCTAAAAAATAATTTCAACTAGAATTAGCTTCAAAAAAACTTCAAAATATACTCAAAATAAACCTGTTTCTGACATCCATCATCAAAAATTGATATATCACAGCTGTGGACAAAATGGCAACTCTACAAACTTGAATTGAAGTAAAGAAAACTGCACGCGGCGATTTGAAAAATTGCTAAAAAATAATTTCAACTAGAATTAGCTTCAACAAAACTTCAAAATATTTTCAAAATAAACCTGTTTCTGACATCCATCATCAAAAATTGATATACCACAGCTGTGAACAAAATGGCAACTCTACAAACTTGAATTGAAATAAAGAAAACTGCACGCGGCGATTTGAAAAATTGAAAAAAATAATTTCAACTAGAATTAGCTTCAACAAAACTTCAAAATACTTTCAAAATAAACCTGTTTCTGACATCCTTCCTCAAAAATTGATATACCACAGCTGCGAACAAAATGGCAACTCTACAAACTTGAATTGAAATAAAGAAAACAGCACGCGGCGATTTGAAAAATTGCAAAAAAATAATTTCAACTAGAATTAGCTTCAACAAAAATTCAAAATATTTTCAAAATAAACCTGTTTCTGACATCCATCATCAAAAATTGATATACCACAGCTGTGAACAAAATGACAACTCTACAAACTTGAAATGAAATAAAGAAAACAGCAGGCGGCGATTTGAAAAATTGCAAAAAAATAATTTCAACTGGAATTAGCTTCAACAAAACTTTAAAATACTTTCAAAATAAACCTGTTTCTGACATCCATCATCAAAAATTGATATATCACAGCTGTGAACAAAATGGCAACTCTACAAACTTGAATTGAAATAAAGAAAACAGCACGCGGCGATTTGCAAAATTGCTAAAAAATAATTTCAACAAGAATTAGCTTCAACAAAATTTCAAAATATTTTCAAAATAAACCTGTTTCTGACATCCATCATCAAAAATTGATATATCACAGCTGCGAACAAAATGGCAACTCTACAAACTTGAATTGAAGTAAAGAAAACAGCACGCGGCGATTTGAAAAATTGCTAAAAAATAATTTCAACAAGAATTAGCTTCAACAAAATTTCAAAATATTTTCAAAATAAACCTGTTTCTGACATCCATCATCAAAAATTGATATATCACAGCTGCGAACAAAATGGCAACTCTACAAACTTGAATTGAAATAAAGAAAACAGCACGCGGCGATTTGCAAAATTGCTAAAAAATAATTTCAACAAGAATTAGCTTCAACAAAATTTCAAAATATTTTCAAAATAAACCTGTTTCTGACATCCATCATCAAAAATTGATATATCACAGCTGCGAACAAAATGGCAACTCTACAAACTTGAAATGAAATAAAGAAAACAGCACGCGGCGATTTGAAAAATTGCTAAAAAATAATTTCAACTAAAATTAGCTTCAACAAAATTTCAAAATATTTTCAAAATAAACCTGTTTCTGATATCCTTCCTCAAAAATTGATTTATTACAGCCATGAACAAAATGGCAACTCTACAAACTTAAATTGAAGTAAAGAAAACTGCACTATAAAGGATTTTTTCGAAATTTCGAAAGTATAATTTGTCATTTTCATCTTTCATAATTGTGACGTCTTAAACGTCATATTTATAATATGATTTAAATAGAAAATAAACCATGAAAGTATAAATATAAATAACTTTTATACCATAAAACCGGAGAAAGTAACATGATGACCACATCACCGTTTTTTTTTTCTTAAGCGTATTTTAGATACTTATTTTCTTAGTAATTGCTTATGAATATTGGTTGTAGTAAAAGCTACGAAAACAATTCGTTCCGATTTTTTCAAATATTACCGCCAATTATCCGAGGAAAACATAACCAAGTCGAAACGTTACCTGCACTCCGCAGTCTCCGCTCCCTTCCTGGTCGATAATCCTCATTTTATCCTCGTACAACTGTTTAAACTCCTGTATGATGGTCAACGTTTTAGTTTCACCGCACCTCACCCCGTTCTGGTAAACTTGACACCCCTGCTGCGCCCCGCACAAACCGCTGCCGTCATTTTGTCTGCGCTGGGCGGTACTCATCTTCAAACTGGTCGACGTGAATTTGTAAAAAAATGTAATGTAGAAAGTATTAAAATGTTGATGGGACTGAGCTTGTTGCCATTATTTGTGACATATTGAAAAGTCGCAGCCCACTTACACACACACACACACTCGTAAAGGCGCGCGCGCGAACGTCACTCCTCTTGCATGATTTTACGCGGACTCAAGTACACGGCCGATGGACGGGATCTTGAAAAATCCACTAAAAATAGATTTCAAGAATAAACTCCCTACCAGCAGTAGCACCGATCCGTTCTCCTTTCTACATTTCAACACATTCCCTTATCTGTGTTTGCCTTCCGTTTCTAATAAGTAAATATTAAAACGCGCAATCCTCTCTCATTATCTCTCGTTACGTACGGCACGGCACACGCTTCATGCATGAATAATTGGGGCTTTACTGAAATACATTACCGATTCGCATAATTCGTTTTACACTTAGCAATAATATATTTTTCGAGGAAAATACATTAAGTATTTACGTCTGTATACTTAATCGCGTCTAATTATAGACGCGAACCAGTGGCGTATCAACGCCGTCACGGGTCTAGCTTTACTTGTAGGTCTGGTTTAACAAAACAAATATTTAAAGAAAGAATGAAATTGAAGATATTGGCATAATATATGGTGTCCTAAATAGAGTAGGATTTCATGGGTATCTTTCTTATTCTTAAAGCTAGAGATCTGTTTAAATGGGCAATGTTGTGACGGTTCAGATGATGTTGAAACATTTTTAAAATTTCGGTGTTTAGAAATTATTTTTTAAAAATTATAAAAAAATGGTGATGCGGCCATCATATGACTTTCTCGAATTATTATTCTGATATTTTACACACTTACCAATTTTTCTTCAAAAAATTGAAAAACATATTCTTTGTTAAAAATGGCGGTCGTGTTGTTACATGTGCAAAAATGAACACGTAAGATATAGAAATTGTTAAAAAAGTTGCTATTGCGGTTCGGAAACAGTGCACGTCATGGGGACACTCTTGCATTTAGTCTTTAAGACTTATTTTATAGTCATTAAAGGTTTTCAATTTTAATTCTAATGTTTCTTATTAATTCTTTCTCCGCAGTGAACGAGAAAACATAGAAACTCGTAAATCATCTAATAATCGATATATTCACAAATACTAATGCCAATAAAAAAAACTTTTTGACAAAGTAAATAAATGTACGTTTTGCCAAGCTCAATATTTTTCGATTTTTCTTTTAAATAAAAATTTTCGAAAATCGATATTCATCTGAAAATGTGTGCATTTTCAAAAACTAGTGATTTTGATTAAAGAAAAAAAACAACAGTTTGTTAATTGAATATGAATTTTGGGAAGCTATATCCTGGCTTTTTATACCATTTTTAATTAACGAGTTTTTGTTAATTTAAAAAAATGGTGATGTGGCCATCATGTTACTTTCTCCGACTTGATGGTGTCATTCATATTTACGCTTTCAGGGTTTATTTTCAATTTAAATCATATTTTAAATGTACATCGGGCGTTGCGTAAATTCAGATGAAACTGACATTTAAAACGTCAAAATTATGAAAGATGGAAAAATTATACTTCAAATTCAAAAACTCAGTTTACTCAAAAACTAAAGGGATTTCGAAAAAAAACTTATTCTTTATAAGTTGTTCATTTTAGCATTTTCTAGAATTATTATTTACATAATTTTTTTGTAACTATTATCGTTTTATAATTATAAACCAAAAATTAAAAGAATAATAATACATTTTTTATCGAATAACAATGATTTTATGAAAAATGTTTTCAAGCAAAGGATGTTCATTTTTTTGTTGTCATCAATGTTTGTTTAAATGTTTTTGTGATATTTTTCATATTTAAGAAAATATTGGCAAAAAACAAAAAACAGTTAAGGTAAACGCCCACTTCCGGTGTACGAAATTTTACCAAAAGCTTTTCAGTTCTTCAGATTATCAAATAAGACGGATGTTCAAAGTTTCATATCAATTGCTCTATTGGTTTTTGAGATACAGCGCACACAGCCAGACACACACACACACATAGACACACATACACACACACACAGACACAAAAAAAATTTGAAATTTGAAAATTGTTGAAATGGCATCCAGGGACCCCAAAACGGATATTTCCGCAAAAAAAATTTTTGAAAAAAAAATCACGATCACAATACTTTCTCGTACTTCGTAACGGAGAAAGTAAAAAATGGTGATGTGGCCATCATGTTACTTTCTCCGACTTGATGGTATCACAGCCATTTATATTTACGTTTTCATGGTTTATTTTCAATTGAAATCATATTTTAAATGTACATTGAGCGGATGAAACTGACGTTTAAAACGTCAAAATTATAAAAGATGAAAAAATTATACTTCAAATTCAAAAACTCAGTTTACTCAAAAACTAAAGGGATTTCGAAAAAAACTTATTCTTTATAAGTTGTTCATTTTAGCATTCTCTACAATTATTATTAACATAAATTTGCTGTAACTATTATCGTTTTATAATTATAAACCAAAAATTAAAAAAAAATAATAAATTTTTTTCTCGAGTAAAAATGATTTTATGAAAAATGTTTTCAAGCAAAAGGTGTTCATTTCTTTGTTGTCTTCAAAGTTTGTTTAAATGCTTTTGTGATATTTTTTATATTTAAGAAAATATAGGCAAAAAACAAAAAACAGTTAAGGTAAACGCCCACTTCCGGTGTACGAAATTTTACCAAAAGCTTTTCAGTTCTTCAGATTATCAAATAAGACGGATGTTGAAAGTTTCATATTAATTGCTCTATTAGTTTTTGAGATACAGCGCACACAGCCAGACACACACACACAGACACAAAAAAAATCCAAAAATTGTTGAAATGGTATCTAGGGACCCCAAAACGGATATTTCCGTAAAAAAAATTTTTTAAAAAAAAATCACGATCACAATACTTTCTCGTACTTCGTAACGGAGAAAGTAAAAATTATGATGTGGCCATTACTTTCTCCGATGTTGTTGATACAATGGTACAATGGTTGGTACAATTTATTAAAACTCAAGTAACGGAAAATTAATTTGCCATTTTCACACCTAAAATAACTCTTTCGCTCAAAGTAAGTTTCCGATCAGAAACTCGAAATAATAGCTTTAAATTAAAAAAAAAAATCACGGAATAAATCAATCGTTCAAGTTAAAAAATCTGAAATATTGGATCCAAATCAGAAATTTAGACCAAAAATAGAAAATTCTCAGCTAAAAATAAAAAAATTCAAATCGAAAATTTTGTAATTGACATGTACATCCGCAAATTGTGGTTAAGTATTGATTGAATGAATTAAACTAAACTAATTTTAACAAACAAACCGAAAATTTTGGAGAAAGCGCAAAAATTTAGTTCAAAAAAATCTTAAATGCCGACTAAAAAACTAAAATACAGTCAAAAACATTAAAAACCAACAATCGAAAATTTAGGCCAGATATTGCAAACTCGGGCTTAAAAATAAAAATGTGCAGACTAAAAAATCGAAAATTCTAACAAACAAATCGAAAATTGTGGCCAAAATAATAAATATTTAGGCCAAAAATCAAGAATTTGAAGAAAAATAAACGAAATAACAGGCCAAAGGTCTAAAATACAGCCGAAATGATAAAAATTCTGGTCTAAAAATAAGAAACGCAGACCAAAAAAAGAAAATTCATATGTGAAAGAAAAAGTTTCCGACCCGAAAATAGTGGTCAAAAAATAAAAAAATTTACTCAAAAACTAACGAGATTTCGAAAAAAAACTTATTCTTTGTGAATTGTTAAATATGGTATTTTTACAACTATTATTAAAATAAATTTGCTGTAACTATTATCGTTTCATAATTAGAAACTAAAAATGAAAAAATGGTGATGTGGCCATCATGTTACTTTCTCTGATTTGGTGGTATCATTTATATTTACGCGTTCATTGTTTACTTTTAATTTAAATCATGTTTTAAATTCACATACAGCGTTTGTGGAATCGGATAAAACTGACGTTTAAAATGTCAAATTTATGAAAGCTAGAATTGACAAATTATACTTTAAATTCTAATAGTCAGTTTACTTACAAACTAAAGAGATTTCGAAAAATACTTATTCTTTATAAGTTATTCATTTTGGCATTCTCCGAAATTATTATTAAAATAAATTTGCTGTATCTATTATCGTTTCATAATTATACACCAAAAATGACAACAACAAAATTAATAACTATTATTTTTCAAAAACCAGACATTTTACAAAAAATATTTTCAAACAAAATGTTAATTTCGTTGTTATCTTCAAGTTTTGTGCTTTTATTTTATTTTTCATATTTAAAAAAATATCGGAGAAAAACAAGAAACGGTAAAGGTAAATACCCACTTCCCGTGTACGAAATTTTACCAAAAGCTTTTGAGTTCTTTTGAATATCAAATAAGGCTCATGTTCAAAGTTTGATGTTAATTGATGTAGTAGTTTTTACGCATTTTAATTTATATCGCTCGTCTGCGACATAACCTAAAATTGTGACACGTAATTTGAGTTTAATAGTCAGTTTACTCAGAAACCAAAGAGATTTCGAAAAAACTTATTCTTTATAAGTTGTTCGAATTGGCATTCTTTACAATTATTAATCATGTAAATTTGCTGTAACTATTATCGTTTCATAATTATAAACTAAAAATGAAAAAAAAATTAATAAATTTTTTTCTCCAATAAAAATGATTTTATGAAAAATATTTTCAAACAAAACATGTTCATTTTTTCGTTGTCTTCAAAAGTTATTTGAATGTTTTCGTAATTTTTTTTTTTTCGGAAGTGGGTGTTTACCTTAACTGTTTTTTGTTTTTTCCAATAATTTTTGAAGGCGAAAAACTTTGAAGTGTCTTCTTTAAAGTCATGCATGCGAAATTACGCGTAAACCCTTCCGCCCCCATCCCCTCTCCCATCGCTGTGAAAAAAAATGTTTTTTCAGGAAACCAATTACTCAGCTCTGTGCACTTATCTTCATCAAATGATGTCTATAAGACGGCAACTGTCCCTCATCCATCCTTTGGCTCAAAAATGATAATCCAAAAACAACACTCCACCTCACCGAACTCGTCTATAAAAAAACAATTGTTACATCTTGGGTGGAAATAAAACTGCAACAAACCAAACTTGAACTGTGAATATGAAAATTGCATTAGGTATTGACAAGACTTGTAAAAAAAATCAGCGGAGGAAATTACTCTAAAATCCCAGAATGCGTAAACAAATAATGTATTTACAATTCCTTATAGAAACAATTGCCAGATTCGCATTAAAAATGAAACGGCAACAATCCAAAAATCCAAATTGAATAATAAGTAAATTGTGTTTAACGATATAAAAAATTGCAAAATTGCAAAAAATTATAATCAGTTAAGGAATTCACTTCAAATGTTCAAAATTACAAAATAAGGCATTTCTGATTTTCGATAAGAAACAATTGTTAAATCCTAGGTGAAAAAAAAGCAGCAACAATCCAAAAATGAAAATTGAATTAGGCATTGTGAATAAATTTGCATGTTTGATTTATATATGTTGGCTATCGAGCTTGAGCCCCAGATAAGGGAAGTAATTAATAGTGTTTCTACTATCATTCACCATTTATTTATAAAAAATATTGGTTAAAATATTAGGTAGTGTTCTTGATATGCTTAATTCTGTCTTACTTAAGTCTGCCAAAATGTAGACTTGAGGGCTGATAGTAGAAAAAGCAAACATAGCAGTCATGTCATAATATGCGACATCCCTCATTTATCTCACAACCAATTCTGAAATTCTGAAATAAACTATCCACCAGCCTCTATTTGCCCTCTGAAACTTTAATGCGTAGTTTGTTTCTCGTCTCCCAACACCTAACTGCTCCCACTTTGCGCATTGTCACTAACTACACCACCATATTAGTTCCCCGCATTAATGGTTACACATTTATCACATAATACTAACAGAACTAAAGTTTGTTTGCACTGTGCACGATTTTAATTGAGAGATGCAAATTAAGACGTGCACGCTTCGTAAAATGGCGTCAACTGGAGTTGTACTGCGGCGTCCAGACACGCGCGCTCGATGCAATATTGTGAAATACATCTCACGCTGGTATGAGTCATCAACAGACGAAGCACGCCGGCTTGCGCGATTATTACGAAGCGCGAACAAGTCGATTCAAATTTTAACTTAAGAGGCCTCTTTAAAAGGGGCACCACATCAGATTTTTTTTTATAAACTAGTAGTTGTTAGTTTAAAAAAAAAAATCTGACTGAAAAATCGACTTATAAAACGATGTAAACTTACACAAAAATACTAATTTTATGTTCTTTTCTTTATGACAGCATCAAGCTTCAGATTTTTCCCTGGAGCACGTAAAATGAGAGCGCTACCTTACTTCCCAAAAGACATTAGTTTCCTGTCTGAGTATGCAAAATAGCCCGAAACTGGTCTCAAGTTTGGCTTTATTATTCAATTATGGTAATCGAGTTGAGTAATAATTAAATTCCTGGTAAATCCGAAATCTGTAACAAATATACATTTAAAATTAATTAAAATTTTTGCAAATGTGCCAATTTTTCCGTAAGTTATGAATGTTTGAAAATTAATGTTTTAACCCAACAGGATTTGTAGGTTAAAATAAAGTTGATACGGTGGGTGGTGGGTGGGTCCTATCTTACCATCTAATATGTTGCACACGCGCCGTTATTTCAACCAATAAATAAGTGAATCGCAAAAATATAAAGTTTTAAATGTCTTTCTAACTCTTGCGTTATTAATTAGTTTCGAGATGTAATCTCTTGTTTATCATTCGTAAATTGAAGGGTGGGACAGGATATTTCAACCAATAAATAAGTGAATCACAAAAACATAAACTCTGAAATGTCTTTCTTACTCTTGTTTTATTAATTAGTTTCGAGAGGTAAACTCTTGTTTATCATTCGTAAATTGGAGGGTAGGACAGAGACCACCCACCCCTCGTTCCGCTTACATTTAAACTACAAAATCGCGTTTTGTAAATTTTCAACTTTTCCAATTATTTGCCACAGAAGTTCCATTAACCCAACAGAATTTGTAGGTTAAAATAATGTTGATTCGAGGGGTGGTGGGTGGTCCCTATCCTACAATCCAATATGTCGCTCACGTGCCGATATTTCAACCAATAAATAAGTGAATAAAAAAAACATAAAGCTTTAAATGTCTTTCTAACTCTTGTGTTATTAATTAATTTCGGCATGTAAACTCTTGTTTGTTAATCGTAAATTGGAGGGTGGGACAGGGCCCACCCGCCAGCCCCTCGTTCCACTAAGATTTAAACAACAAAATCGCGTTTTGTAAACTTTCAACTTTTCCAATTATTTGCCAAAGAACTTCATTTAACCCAACAGGATTTGTAGGTTAAAATAAAGTTGATACGGTCGGTGGTGGGTGGGCCCTATTCTACAATCCAACCTGTTGCCCACGCTCCGATATTTCAACTAATAAATAAATGAATCACAAAAACGTAAAGTCTTAAATGTCTCTCACTCTTGTGTTATTAACATCAGCATGTAAATTCTTATTAATCATCCGTAAATTGAAGGGTGGGAGAGGGACAACCCTCCCGCCCCTCGTTCCACTTAGATTTAAACAACAATATCGCATTTTGTAAACTTTCAATTTTTCCAATTATTTGCCAAAGAAGTTCCTTTAATCCACAGAGCATTAAGGATAAAGAGGGACAGTTCAATGTTAACTTTTGGAAACGCCATCAGCGCCATCTGCGAGTCATCTGGCCAAACACATAGAGCCAGCGGGAAATTTAAAATTGCGACTTTACAATTCATTTTTGCAAGTGTTTCGAACTTTTTGGTTCTCATCAGTGCGACGCATCCAAATAAAAGAGGAAATCGCAGACACTTGCTTTATATAAAGAGCTTAGACTTAATCAAACGCAAAAAGTAAAGCTCTAAACAAAACCATTTTATACATAAAAATATAATAACAGTAAATAACATAAAATAAACTCTATAATACAAAATAACGAATTATTCTTAACAAAAATACAATTCTATATTATAGAAAACAAAACATTAGTTTTGAATAAGTTTTTTCGTTTTTTTCTTATTTTTATTATTCATTTCTCCTGAATTGGTCTTATTATATGGATATCATTATGAAATATTCTTATAGTAAATAAAGTTATGATGTCCAACAATTGATTTTTTACTTCATTATCATGAATGGAACAAGAAAAATCAACAGTTTTAAGGATATCAATCAAAGTACCTTTATTAACATTGTTAATATGGTCGTATTTATTTAAATATTCATATATATTAATATATAACCTCCCCGCATATAAAAGTAATGATTCAGTTACATAATTTAGACGTTGGACATCATCATATTCTTTAAACATAACCAAAGTGTGATGTGGTTCTAAATTTCGGGCAAATAAAGAATAACGACAATTTTGACAGTCAGGAACTTTGAGTTTTTTAATAAAAAAGCCACAAACATAAGAAACTCCTAGCTTGTTGAAATCGTTGATCACTTATTTCAAGAGAAAAATTTACTGCGTCGTTAAAATTTTCAATATCTATTTGTGCCTCAGGAACTTCTAAAAAATTTCTTAAATTTTCTAATATACTACCCCCTTCAGATTCGCAATTAAATCTATTACTATGAGGTGACAATAGATTGTTTAAAACGGCTGTTTTTAAATTTGATATGAACTGGTAACATCTAGGATTCGTGTTCCCAGCACCACGTTGGCTGATAATTCCAAATAAATTTTCAATCGGGACCTGATTTAAATTTCTCGTGCAGACGAATGTAAACACAGCATTTCACAAATTTTTTACCACCTCTATTACAGCCTTAATAGTATGAATTAGCCCCTTTTTGACAGACAACATTGACAAAATCATTAATGTTTTCAAATTCCCAATTTTGAATTTCACTCAACATATTTTCCAGAAACGTTAAATGTTCAGACTTTTTAGTAATACACCACCGCATAGGTTTCTCTAATAGTCAACAATTATTTGAATTTAAAGTATCAAATAATTCGTCTATTTTATATATAAAATCGGCTGTGTAAATTGCTTCATCTTGCAAGTAATGTGATTCTAATGTCATTGCAGAAACAGATCTACGTAATAACCTAACTGCATAGCTCACTTTCGTGAGCTTAAATTTAGTTTGAAATAAAGATCGGAAATTTTGTGTAATTGTGAGATTGGTCTGAATTTATCAATTTCATAACATTGTTTAATCTAACTAAATTTTGCTTTATGATCTTTACTGGTTTTATTGAAAATATTATATTTAGACAAAGTAGTTCTGATGTTTTTGAAAAGATGGGGGGTGTCAAAAATTATTATTCTTTTCCCGTCTAAAACAAATACATGATCCTCTTCGGTAATGTTTCCAGACTCTAATGGTAATTCCGAAATGGCTCTACTATTTACCGTACTTTGGTCACAAACCGTACAAACTACATCTAAACCAGTGGCTTGAACAGCTAATATAACTTCTTTGATTAATTTTTTTAGTTCAAATGCTTTGGTGGTACCGTTAGTAAAATAATATGCCACTGGTTGTTTGCAACAGGTTTTTAGTCCTTGAATCATGTAAAGTAAAGCACGATCAGCCAATTCATTTTTAAATAAGTAATTGTGGAGGCTTTCACTTCGTGATACATTTTGAATAATTCAAATAAAACGAATAACTTTGTTGGTACTTGGAGTAGTTACTATAGTTTCGACAATTTCAGCTTGTCATTTTCAAACTATGAATATTTACATTACGATTGTACATTTATAAATTCAAAAAAAAAGAAATATAGCCTGAATATATAAATATTCAACCTGTTTATATATTTTTACAGACTATATCCCGCCAAACGTAGCATGCCGA
This sequence comes from Ocypus olens, assembly GCA_910593695.2. Lineage (NCBI taxonomy): Eukaryota > Metazoa > Arthropoda > Insecta > Coleoptera > Staphylinidae > Ocypus > Ocypus olens. The sequence continues at coordinate 3,167,280 of OU343064.1, forward strand.
AATTCGAATTAATTAGAACCAATCAGATTCTATATAACTTCTGTTTTCAGGAAACATTTCATGTAGAGTTCGAATGCGGCTTTAAGATTGGTTCTCTACTCGCATTATGTTTCAGCACATGATTGGTTTAAAGAAAAACAATGTTAGATGTCAAACGCCAGTTTGTGGGCAGAACGCTATTAAAATTAGTGAAAACTCCGCATTGGAAGTGTTTCTCTTGAAGTAATTCAAGAAAAAGGGAAAGAGGCCCAACCAAAAAGTTTGAGCGGAGTCACTAACATGACCTGTACTCGGGAAGTCATTTCTACAATATTGGAAAACAGGGCACATAACGTGCGAAACGCGAACGGTACGTACTGTAAAGAAAATGTAAACTCCATATGGAATACCAGTGCTAAGTTAGTGCAAGAGAAGTACGTTTCTGATTTTTAAATTTTGTTTGATCCATTTAAAAATGTAATATTCAAACCGGCACGACACGCCCGCGATGACAGTAAATGTCATTCTATTTTGTTGTAAGATTTTTGTTGGGATATAGTCTGATAAATTGCTCTCGTGCATTGTAAATTATCGCAAGTTTGCACTCTTTCGACAAACTCAGTCGCATTGTTTTAGGCAACAGCCCCTCGCCCTTCCGGGCTCGGGACTGTTGCCAAACAATACGACTTCGTTTGTCGAAATCGCACAAACTTGTTACCGATAATTTCCAATGCACTTGTGCAATTACTGTTGAGCATTGAACAGGGGGGAGAGACCAGACCGACCTAATATTCTCCCCCCTGTTCAATGCTCTGTAAAAATATATAAATGTACAATCGTAATGTAAATATTCATAGTTTGAAAATGACAAGCTGGAATTGTCGAAACTATAATTACTCCAAATTAATAAAGTGATACCAACAAAGTTATTCGTTTTATTTGAACAATTCATTTTTTCTACCAAGAGAGCCGAGATCCACATAGCCAATCAATTGATTCATCAAATTGAAATCCTTTAGCTAGCGACATTTCATCAAACATTATCGAGCTCATTTTATCTCGTTTAAGTAAAGATTTAACTCTCTCAGTTTGAATTATAAATACCTGGCCGAATACCAATTCAACTCGTGAAGCTAATGAGGTTATGTACATCTAAAAAGGCCGGCAATACGATGGGAAATAGATGTTGTCATATCTCACAGAGGACTTAAAACAATATACATTTGTGAAATCATTTAAAAGTCTATTTTGCTTTAAAATTTATCAAATAGATTTAAACAAACAATTAACACCAGTGGAATTTGAATATTACCAGATAATTGGATGTTCTTAAATACCTAAAATACATTTAACCAACAAAAATATGACCACATTGCTTGCTTACAAAGATTTGTACATAGACTTGGCAGCGTTGAGTTACGTCAGTTGGACCAGATGACTGTGAGATGGCGTGGATGTCGCGTTTCCAATTCTCCCTATTCAAATAACCCCCCGACGCCGACGCAAGCAACAGTGATGGATCAGCTGATCATAACAACCGCCATTACTATTTTCAGCAATTTTGGCCCGTGTAAAAACGGTGGCCCTTTGTCCAATCACAACAATGTATTTTGGCGGCTATAATTTGATTTAGTCCGCCTGGTTATTAAATGAGGTATAGCCAGTGGTGTATTGGAGGGAGAACGTGGAGGAACGACGTTCCGGCACCTTTTTGCAGAAATGGAACGCGTTTCTGTTTGTTAATATTTTGTATAGTAAGAATTAAAAAAAATAAAAAAGCTTACAAGGAAAACAACAGTTTGTTTAAAATAAGATGATCTCCGAAAAACTTTCAGCAAGCTGCTTGTGGAAACTCGCGGACTATTTTTTTGCTCTCACCATGCGTTTCCTTACTTCTTTGCTCTCACCATGCGTTCCCTTACTTCTTATTTTACCAATACACCACTGGGTATAGCCATATCAATTTTAAAAGGAAAATTACCTCTAAAACTTACTAATTGCTCGTCTATGGTACAATATTCGTATGGAGTATAATAAATGGTGCATTCTTTCCGCGAATGACATTTTCTTCTGCCTGATCTTCATTGTTATCCAAAGCACCCAGATTGTTATCTTCATCAGCATCTTGCTCACACCCAGTGCCCGCTTCTTCTTGAATGTAATCTGAATCATCTGAATTTTTACCAAAAATATCTACTTCTTCGCTTTCATCTGCCCACAAATTTTCTGAGCTCTTTTTCCGTTAACAGACTCTTTTTGTCTCCACTATACCCGGCCATTATGTAAAAATGCGGGTAAATAATATGAATCAATATGAGACGTAAACCTCACAGCGGGGTCGTACTTACCAGGAGTCGTGCTTGGTGATGATAAATACACACATAAATATAATTTGGTGCAGGAATTTGTTTTATTTATACTTCAAATTCCAATAGTCATTTTACTCAAAAACCAAAGATATTTCGAAAAAAACTTATTCTTTATAAGTTGTTCATTTTGGCATTCTCTACAATTATTAGTGATGTAAATTTGCTGTAACTTTTATCGTTTCATAATTACAAAACAAAAATGAAAGAAAAAAAATTCTCAAATAACAATGATTTTATGAAAAATATTTTCAAACAAAAGATGTGCATTTCTTTGTTGTCTTCAATATTTGTTTAAATGTTACCCACTTCTGGTGTACGAAAAGTTTTTCAGTTCTTCAGATTATCAAATAAGACTTACGTTCAAAGTTTCATATCAATTACTCTATTTGTTTTTTGAGAAATAGTGGACACAAAATTTCTTTTCCAAAAATCTTTGAAATTGCCCCTAGGGAAATAAAAAAGGATATGTCCATAAAAAAAAATTTCACGATCACAATAATTTCTTTTGGCATTATATCGAGGATAATAGACTGCATAAAAAACATCGATATTACCTTCAAGTATTCTTAATAAGGTAATAGTCGTTTGCAAACGTATTTAATAATCGAACATGTATTTATTATTTCACGTCCCATTTACAACTAAACCATTCCTATTATGTATATGTAGATGGAGCTCATCCATGAAACCGTTGATTAATTATGGAATCGACCATCACCCCATCATTGATGAAAACCTTGAAGCGCAATCAAACCATTACTTTCCAATAACACAGACAAATCCATTAAAATAGTATTTTTTTTCTTAGATTGTATTAACCTTTATTGAATATGACTTTTTATTTCTGTACAATTGATTCTGTGCAAACAGAACTTTGAGATAATAAGCAAGCATAATATAATAAAAATAATAAATTCAATATATATATTTAATATAATACAATATGGAATTGAGACCATACAAGATTTTTAGTTATCTTCGAAACTGTACAACCACCATTGTTTTTTTTTTACTACATTTTGGTACACCTAAAAACTGACGAAATAATGATTTGTTTTTTTTTTGCCACGTTCCTGTACGTACGCGCGTGTGTGTGTATAAGTTTCCGCCACGTAAATTATTTAATAAAGCGGCAAACGGAAAGGTAATTAAGATGCAATTATTTATTATTGGACCGTTAATTATTTGAAATATACATCACAGAGATAAAGAAATATGTTTCAAAATATTCAGCAGAAGTACACTAAACAATAATTACACGTGTTGTAAACAATCAAAATATACACGAGTTATTTGTTCTATATTGAAGAGAAATAAATCCGAGTATTATTTTGGAAACATACTTTTTTAATTATCTTGTTTGTTACAACAATCTATTACCCCACACCTAACGGTATACTGGGATTACGATATATATGTATATAAATAAATAATTCTACACAGGTGCTAATAGTAGTATTAACATTGATTCATCTTCACATATAATTGGTATAAATAAAAAATTTCTCAAAATACATTTAAAGCCTGTTATTCGTTTACAACTAATAAAGATATCTACAATATAAAATGCATACATAACCTATATATTTATTAAAAATGCTTACCAAATATATATATAGATAAAACGAATATTTTGAATCATATTTCCAACGCTCGAAAATCTAATTATCGTTTCTCATCAATTTTTTCTTCCCATCATCAACATCATCATCTCAAGAATGGTTTAAATTAAAAACGATTTTATCCATTTTCATAAGGAAATTTAAAATTAATTATCTTACGGCGTAACACGTTTAGGACTGTCAAATATTGGGTAATTAAGAGTTTTCTTTACACTTATAGTACGGATATAAGTTTAAGTGTGTGTATAACGGTTTGCTTTAATAATATATATCATATAACCCCACCAAAAATTAGAGAATGTACTAAACTAAATTTGAAGACCGTGCTTGTTGTTACTACTGTACAACTATATTGCGTAATTATTATTACTACAAAACCAAACATCTTCCGCGCTTTTTTGATACAGTCATATCAATATTTGATTAAAATTATTGTAAATAAAAGTATATATTTATATGTATATACAATATATTTTTTTTTTGTTATTGGATCGGTTTTGTAATATTTTATTATTAATTTTTAAAAGTACAATCCATCTATTTACCAAAATTTGACAATCTAAACAAACATATCGTCGTCGGAACAAGTGTAGCCACCAGAAAACTGTTTTCTTTTTCAAAATCTTAAATTTAGGCTAACATTTTCTCTTTTTATAAATATAGCATTTATATATGTATATATATAAATTTAAGTTAGTACATAATTATAAATATATAATACAATATAATGATACCTTTTCGTGTTGTTACACTTGTAATGACGAGAGTTAAATGTGTGTGTGTGTATGGTGTGAGATGCACTTTTTAAAAACGAACACATGAGTCCATACGATGTTAAGAAAAGGGCTTATTACACTGATATATCACTATGGCGCATGGCGCAGTCCTTTCCAGCACCCCAAATAGAGAAGAGTATGTGTGTTTCCGTGCTGGTTCGTGATCACTTGCAGCAGTTGCCCGCGGCTTTCGCGCCCGTATCGCCCTCCGCCAGTCGCCTGCCCTGGCCGCTACCGCTGCCTCCCGTCGCTTGTTCGTTTCTAGGAAGTTTCTTAGCTGAAAATATAGGCGTACTCACAAATTGTTTTATGTTCTAACGGATAATAGGGTAAACCGGACAGTTATTGGACACCGACAGTTATTAGACTTTTTATTTAAAAAATAAGGTTAGGCAATATTACCGTACACCAGAGAGATACCTATGCAATGTTTGTGGAACATGTTAATACATTATGAATGTTGTACAGGTTTCTGGAACGCTCTGAATTTTCATCCTTCTTCCCTCCATTTTTGCAGCTTTTGTAACGGTACGGTTAAGGAAAGTGAAGGCGTTAATTAATAATTATTGGCCCTATTGTGAGTGTTTATTACAAAACTTTTATTTTGTGTTCAAGAGATAAGTCTATAAAATCGTTGGGTATAACCAATTATAGCGTTATTGTCTGTTTTGTTTGCTAAATAATATGTCCAATAACTGTAGAGAAAAATTCTACATTAAGACAGTTATTGGACAGTGTCTTTGTAGATGGACATAAAACACATCTAACTCATCAAGTAAGCCTAACATGCAACTTCAGATAGAACTGATAGCACTATATCCTAATGGAAAACGCATCTTACAACCTGCCGGCGTATCGGTATTTGGTCCGTTTAAGGCAACCTGGAAACAAAGTCTTCGAGAATGGCAAAACGAACGGCCTGGAGAGATTTTGAACAAAGTATCATTTGCTCCACTTTTGGAAACAGTGGTTAATAAATCCAGGGGCGGCTCATTATGTGGAGCCAAGGAGCCATGGCACTACCTGTAGACTCAAGCCCAGAAAGATTTTTGAGTCATTCTAAAAACACTTATTCGTCATTTCGAATGTTTATGCCAGATAGATACTTACATAACAATTGGCTTTGAAGAATGTGAAGAAGAATACACATTTTTAGTTTTCCATGTGTTTTGTTCGGAGGTAAGAACGTGAAGTCAATTTTGTTTTTGAAATAAATTTAGAATAGATTGAAATAGATTACAAGTATGTCATGCACTTATTAAATACATGTCAATTGAGCTAAAACCGGAAATTCGGCGTTTCATTGTTTTATTTTTTATTTTTGGGGATCATTCTTGAACCCAAATTCGGCAAATTCTCCCAAAAATCATCTAATACAGGAAAAATTTAATTTGTAGTTCAATTTGGTTTGGATAATTCTTGAACGAAAGGACAGATTTAGAAAATTATTTCAGCAATGTCTTACATTCATCCGAAAGATGTAGATATAACCAACAAATTAAATTCGTTTTTTCAGAGGATAAGTAAGTTTTCGACAGTTATAAAAACCCATTATGCTAAATTAATCTGTCAAAATTTCAGACACCTGTCAAATTAAATATGAAATTTACAGAGAAATTGATTGAATTGAAAAAAGTGCATTTTTGCTTTTCAGGATAATTTTGGTTACTCCAAATTTTTAATAAATTTCTTTGAGCAATTTTGAAGGCACATTATTTGCGAATAACCTGACAAAATTTTAGGCAACCATCGTAAGAAACACCTGTCAAATTAAATATGTAATTTATGGAAAACGTGCATTTTTAGTGTTCAAAATTTGATTTCTAGCACAGCCATTTTGGTTACTCCAAATTTTTGATAAATTTCTTTAAGCAATTTTAAAGGCACGTTATCTGTGAATAATCTGACAAAATTTTAGGCAACCATTGTAAGAAATACAGAATTTACAGAGCAATTTCTGAAAAATGTGCATTTTCAGTGATAAAAATATTTCTTCTACCGCAGTTGTTTGACCGCAGTTTCGATGGTTTTCTTTTGACAATTATAAATACACGTTATGCAACATTATTCTGTCAAAATTGCAAACACCTGTCAAATTAAATGGAGAAATTTATGGAAAAAGTGCATTTTTGTGGTATAAAAATTTGCTTTCTAGCACAGCTATTTTGGTTACTACTTGGTTGGTGAATAATCAGACAACATTTTAAACATCTATTGTAAGAAATATAGTATTATTGACAGAGCAATTTCTGAAAAAATGAAAATTTTTTTGGCGATAAAAATTTGTCACCCACCGCAGTTGTTTTTCTTACCGCAATGTTTCGATAATTTTCTTTTGCCAATTATAAAGACAGGTTATATAAGATCAAACTGTCAAAATTTCAGACACCTGTTGAATTAAATGTGGAATTTATAGAGAAATTTATGGAAAATGAGCATTTTTTTGTGTTCAAAATTTGCTTTCTAGGACAGCCATTACGGTTACTCCAAATTTTTTTGAGCAACTTTAAAGGCACGCTATTTGTGAATAACCTGACAAAATTTTAGGCAACCATCGTAAGAAATACAGAATTTACAGAGCAATTTCTGAAAAATGTTATTTTTTTAGTGATACAAATTTGTTTTCTAGAGCAGCTGTTTGTCTTACCGCAAAATTTCGATAAATTTCTTTTGGCAATTATAAAGACATGTAATGGAAGATTAATCTGTCAAAATTTCAGACATTTATAAAAAACGTGCATTTTTAATGTTCAAAATTTGCTTTCCAGCACAGCCATTTTGGTTACTCCAAATTTTTGATAAATTCCTTTGAGCAATTTTAAAGGCACGTTATCTGTGAACAATCTGACAAAATTTTAGGCAACCATTGTAAGAAATACAGAATTTACAGAGCAATTTCTGAAAAATGTGCATTTTTCAGTGATAAAAATGTTTCTTCTAGCGCAGTTGTTTGTCTTACCGCAGTTTCGATGATTTTCTTTTGGCAATTATAAATACACGTTATGCAACATTAATCTGTCAAAATTAAATGTGGAATTTATGGAGAAATTTATGGAAAAAGTGCATTCTTGTGATCAAAAATGTGCGTTCTAGCACAGCTATTTTGGTAACTGCAAAATTTTATTAAATTTCTTTAAGCTTTCCAAAGGCACGTTACTTGTGAATAACCAGACAAAATTTTAAACCTTTATTGTAAGAAATAAAGAATTGATAAAGCAATTTCTGAAAAAAATATACATTTTTTTGGTGATAAAAATTTGTCTCTCACCGCTGTTGTTTTTTTTACCGCCAAGTTTCGATAATTTTCTTTTGGCAATTATAGTGATAAGTAATGGAAGATTCATTTGTAGAAATTTCAGACACCTGTCAAATGAAATGTGGAATTTATAAAGAAATTTCAAATTATACAATTAAAACAACGGTTGTGGCAGATGGCCTCGTAGCCGACGTCAATTCCCAAATCATTCACGTTCCCTAAAAAACCCGCAATTCCATCCACGTCCTTCCTTTAAAAACAAAAAAAAAAAACAAAAAGAAATTTATGGAAAAAGTGCATTTTTGTGGTAAAAAATTTGCTTTCTAGCACAGCTATTTTGATTACTCCAAAATTCGGATAAATTTCTTTGAACAATTATAATGGCACGTCATTCGTGATTAATCTGTCCAAATTTTAGACATCTATTATAACAAATATTGTTGCTATGAACGGATGACCAAGTTTCGCAACTTCTTTCAGGAAATTGATGTACTCATCGAATAGATGTAGATAAGACCAAAACAATTTAATTTTTCGTTTAATCCTCGTAACTCTTGAACGGATAAACAGATATTGAAATTTCCTCGAGAAAACGATTGCAATCACAGAATGGACGTATAAAATATAAGAAAATCAATTCATTGTTCAATTGTTTTGTGATTTTGACAAGAACAAAATAGCAGATTTTAAAAATTCGTTAAGAAATCGGATAAGACCAAAAAAATAAATGTTCCTTCAATTGCTCAAAATTAGAATTAAGTTTATTCATGGATATTACGATACAAAGTGATCTAAACAGAACATCCGAGGCGGTGGGATATATTGTATACTAAGTGGCTCTACCATTAAAATGGTAGCCGCCACTGAATAAATCTATGAAACCAGAAACTATAATTAACGGTTTCAAAAGCTGTGGATTGTACCCTTTTAATCCGAATGCTGTAGACTATAGTAAATGCTTGGGCAAATCACAAGATTATTCTGATAAAGAGAATCAACCCGAACGACCCATTATGACATTTAATGATTTTGCCAGACTAATCGGACCAGAAAGACTAAAACAATTTGAGGATATTGATGGAATGGCCAAGGAGGATGAATGCCTTTGGGACCTTTATAAATTGTGGCAACATTTTACATGTAATGGAGACAACACCAAGATTCATGTGATTGAAAATATAGCTTCTACAATGCATCAACTGAGCGTATAGAAACACTTAAAAACTTAGCAACCCCTAATTCTGAACAATGTTTAGAGGAAGATGTAGATATTGATGCTGAAAATTACGAGGCCGCTAATATAAATAACGATGACTTGATAATTTATACAGCTGTGAATCCAGTTTCAGAAGGATCAATTTTTACAGACATCGACAAACCCAGCTGTAGGTAATTATGAAGGCAACAACAATTTACCACCGAAACAAATGACTTCTTTAACGGAATATCCTCTATCTCCAAATGCACCTGCAAGAAAGGGGAAAAACAAATCGGGAGATTGCCGTTTTCAATAACATCACAGACTTTTCAGAATATATGTAGAGAAAAAGAGAACACAGACAGATTGAATCGCGAAAAAGAAGAAAGAAAACGTAAACGGAAAGAATCCAAACTTAGGAAGGCTAACATCAATGTCATGTTATGTTTGCAAAAGTGTGATCCATGCTACAAATAAGGCTTTACAGTGCGACACATGTAATAACCATTTTCATAAGAAATGTGTACCAGCATCACATACCATACATATCCCATCTGAAGAAGAAGACAAATATGTGTGTCATAACTTCTGTCAGGAAGATAGTGAAAACATAAGTGACAATATTGAATCTGATGATGAAGATATCGATCAATTATACAATATGTATTTAAGGGAACAAAATGCTTAGGTAATTAAGTACCAAAATAAAAGAATTTAAATACCAAATATTAAACCGAGCTCGAGTGCTGGGCCAGACAATATTCCTAATATATTTCTCGAAAACTGTATGTACCAGTTATATTACTCCAATCCATAAAAACGGCAGTCGGAATGATGTTAAGAACTATAGAGGAGTATCTATACAATCTGCAATCCCTAAGCTGTTGGATAGTATCTTGGCTAGACAGTTGAAATGGGCCTAACCTAAATTATTCTCTTAAAACGGCATACTAAATTTCAAAAAGATATGTAAAGATAAAAAAGATATTCAGGGTCTACCGGAATTCAGTTACACCCAGTATACAATAACTGTCAAATTCCTGTCCAATAATCTTTTTGTGCATTATTTGTTTTAAAAAATTATAATTTTTAACTTCACCAAATCCAACAAAAATTAAGCAAACCATTCTTTGGCTCATACTTGGAAGCTTACACTTGATTAATTCCATTCTTTTATATGATATGGAACTTTAAATATAATTTTTTTAAGATAGATAATTCCTTCACTGTCCAATAACTATCGGTTTTACCCTACTAAATATGTTTTAATAATAAATAATAAACATTCAGAATCTAAACTGAAGAATTAATATACTTTGATCAATTGATCTTTGCGTGCACATCATAGATAGCCGAACAAAATTTCCTTGAGTTTATTCTCTCCACAATAAGTTAAATTAGACACAATCATGTGTGTACGTGTGTCGTCCAAGGCGAGAAAACTCGGTCGTCGGTAATGACGCACACGCAAAGATCCATTGATCAAACCATATAAATTACTATTGTTTTAATGAGAGTCATGAGAAATTTACCTATTGCCAAAAATATGTCGTTAACATTCATTGCAGTTTTTGCGGACGTTTCCATGAAGAGCAGGGTGTTCTCGTCGGCGTAATTCTGCGCCTCTTCGAACTCCACCATTCGTTTATTGGCCAGGTCCTGTTTGTTGCCCGCCAGAGCTATTACGATGTTCGGACTCGCCTGCCTTTGGAGTTCTTTCACCCACGTCTTGGCTCTACCAAACGTGTCTTGATTTGTTATGTCGTATACGACGATAGCTGCCTGAGCTCCTCTGTAGTACATTGGCGCTAAACTATGGTATCTAGAAGCATACACAATATGATATTAAAATTTATCTCTTATGAACGACAATATACTATTTTTAACAAAATTAACAACCAATTGGTGGGTATTAAAACGAACTAGAGATGTGTTGTCTCAAAGTGAGTCAAGTGACTCTTTTTGAGTTATGACTGTTTCTGATCCACCCTCTCCTGCAGAGCTACATGAATCATATTTAATGTTGATTCATAATTTATTAATGACTCTTAATTTACATGCGTCGGTTTGCTCGGTCAGCCTTGTTGAGCATGCAATTTTTGTTTCCCCCTTGTTTGCATTTAATAGTGTGCCACAATTTATGAATTTGTACAATTCTCAGGTTGTTGAGGCAATCGGATTACACCAGAGCAAAAATTTTTCACATACATAAACAAGTTGTACGAAGAAACAATGATGGTGTTTTCTAGATCTCATCGAATCCGCTTCGAAACATTGAATAACGTCCAATATCTCCCAAACTAATGAAGTTAGCCATGATCTGTTAATACCATTGTTCTTATTTCAGAAAAAGAGGGCATATTGTGTATATCAGATATTTTCTAACTCTTAGGTTAACGAGACAACCTATCAAAACATCAAAATTGGGTCACCCTATACAGTAAACACAATTTAATGGACGAATCGTGTCTCGGCATATTTTAATTGGATTATATCTGAATATCCTTTAATTTTGATATTTTTCTCTAGTTGCACTTCAACAAGCAAAAAATAACACAAATGATACGTGTTTGTACACAATTAATTGGAGTGACAAATATGACAGGTGTTTGCATGACCATCCGAATAGCGTCGTTTTTATTGTGCTTTAATTCACCTATTAATATCATTCTACTCCCCCTTCAGTACCAGAACAATTGGGTAGATTGGATATGAATCAGTTTAATTTTGTATGTAACAAAACAGCGTATTGGTTGAAATATACTTAATTAATCAAACGGTATAATATTTACACAGTTTTTGTTGTTCAAAGTTTATTGAAAGTAATGAAAATGAACAATTTCAATTTGATATGCTAAGTAATGAAAATGATCAAGTTTACTTTCATATGCTTTTGTTGAAACAAACGAGCATAGTTTTTGTTTCTGTGATGACATCTGTCTTTTGCAAATTTTGCAAATTGTGTGTGTATTGTTGTCATTGTTAGTGTTTTGCAATGAGCATAAATCCTGTTGTTGCGGTACGAATTGTGGCGTGTGTACTGCAGCATTTCTGGATGTATGTTAAGCGTTTGACCGTGTCTGACACGAACGCCTGTTGTATAAAGTTAAAGCTTCGCTACCACAAAACCATTTCATTTTCATTAAATCCTACTTAATCGGCAGATCAAGCAGGAAGAAGAACCATCAAACCTTCGCCAAATTCGAGCTAGTGTGCCCCAGGGAAGCCCAATTATGTATTTAATATACACGGCGGACATCCCTGCGACAGAGGATACTGCTCTGGGTACTTTTGTAGATGACACTGCAACCCTTGCAGCAGACAGCTGTCCAATTCCCGCCACTAGTAAGCTCCAGAACAACCTCAACAAAATCTCCACATGGTTTAAGGACTGGCGCATTAAGGACTTAAGGACAATGAGAATAAGTCCGTCCAGGTTACCTTCACCACCCACACTAAAACCTGCCCTCCAGCCACACTAAATGGGGTCCAGATCCCCAAATCAAACGAGGCTAAACACCTGGGAATATACACTGGCGAGAGAAATGAACGCATCATTTTTTTGATATCTTGGAATCGAGTTCTCTTTGAACTGAAATAGTATATTGTATAACGAGCATGGAATGACATACATTTCTCGCGAGTATGAAGTTTGCAGCATGAGCCGAAAGGAGAATGCTGCAATTCACAAGAGCGAGAAATAGTCATTCCATGCAAGTTGTACACTATGCTTTACCTACGACAACTTTGTTGAGTTTCATTGTGATACTTAATATAATTAGAAACCGAGAGCAGACAATTCGTATGCGATAACTTTTATCAGAGGCACCTGCTTAACCATACCGCGGAAACAAATGTCAGTCAAAAACCAAGCGGCCAGCCGCAACATTATTTATGGTTTATATAATTTCTCGAGTTTATACATTCTTAGTGTTTAAAAGTATATATAAATAGTATGGAGGCAAACATCGAAAGCAACAAATTTGCCGAGGTACTACAACTAACGCCCCATGTATGTAGAAGCGGCAAAGCAAACATCTTTAAATCTACTCCGTCATTTTGACACATTGAAGGTTAGGCTTCACGCGTGACAGTGCAGTGTTGTAGCAGAAATTTGATGATGGTAGCACCACTAACTTTAATAATAAATGTATTCTGTTACGTTATTCGTATTTATAGCACTGTAATTTAATTTAATGCAATTTACTTTAGATAATTTTAGTTGGTTTAGCTAAGTTAATAATGTATTTGCTTTATTACTGTAAATAAGGGATTCCCATTTATTGAAAAATAAATACAAAATGGAACACCATGGCTCTGTAGTCCAGATTTATCTTTGCAGTAAAGATACTGGAAATTGTAAAAAGCTTCATATAGTTAATTATGTTAATTTTCTACGACAAATAATATCCCATTAAAAATGTTCATTGTATTTATAAAAAAAATCAATGTGACTATTATATTAGATTACATTATGAATCATATTTAAATGTCAAGCCATTGACGTAAAAATGCTTCTTTAATATAGAAGCCCCAGGAAAGTAGTCATCCCATTAGTCACTCCAAATATATAAATATAGGTACATTATTGTGACTTGAATGGGAGATTATGATAAATGGAAATAATAAATTATTACGGAAAATATTTTTAAAAAAATTATTAAATTATTAGTACAAGTGAGCAAAGTGTATCATTTAATTAAGTTGGGTGCCCAATTAGACAAGTGATTAAAACACTTTGCTCACGTCTGTTTTTCCATTTTTTGGTTTACATTCAAAATTGTTATTCCTTTTTTATTGCTACTTTATAATTTCATTAAAAAATATAACTTATTGTTTTTTCTACTCTTATGCATGTATTTTGTGCGAAAAGTATGGCAGCAATACATTCTCGTGTATATATATTTTTTACTTTATTCTGCTTCATCCAAGCTGTGAAACCATTGTATTGAAGTTTATACAGTATGTTTTTTTTATCATGGGCCATGGGATTTTACATGCTAAAAATTATACCTTATATTTTAATATATAATTTTAAAGCAAATTTTAGTTAGTAATATAAATGAATTATTTTTTTACATGATGCGCTTAATTAGAATAATTTATACTTGTTTTATGCCATTAAAAAGTGCTTTTGCTCGGAACCGGACAATCGGGATACGTTGCAGAAAAGTTGTCAAATATTTTCCTAAAATAAAAATTCCTTGACTTCTTGTAGAAAAATACAACTGTTTCCCTGCTGGACAAACCTCTTATAATTGCCGTTGCAAATTCCAACCATTCTTTAACAGTATAAACAGACTTTTTAGTATAAATTCGTTTGATTACTCGCCTCACTAATCAATCTAACATTTCGTAAATTCAAGGTACTTTGATTATATTTGCTCACTTATTTATGTTAAATAATTTCATTTTTTAATGGAATAAAACATGTTTAAGTTATTCTAATGCAGCGTATCATGTAGAAAAATAATTTATTTATTACTAACTAAAATTTCCTTCAAAATTATATGATAAATGGATATAAACAAATTAGGAACAACCTTACTTGTTGCAGAAAGCATTAAATAAATTCAATAAAACGAAATATAAAATATAGCCTGAATATATGAATAATCGACCTGTTCGTAACTCTGCAAGCAAAATTAAGTCTTACTAAGACTATAAACAAATAACTTATTGAAACAACTACTTCCCTGGCTAGTGCCATGCCGGATATTGAATGATACAAAAGAAATTTGCATGTTACTACTGGTACTACTAGCGAAATAACATTGGTTTAAGATCATTTATTTCTACCCACAGGACTAACTTGAAAATTAAACTAAATTGAATTTGAAAACTTTCAACTATAATATAGTAATAACTTCGGTGCCGTATGAACGGGCCGTAATGGCGTAAGATCAGGGGATCTTGCTGGCTATTTAATCGATCCTCGCTTCCCTATCCACCGATTTGGAAATATTAAGTTAAGTTATTGCTGGACATTGAGTTAGTAATCTAGCCAGAACCAAACCACATTCGCTGGAACTTGTGTGTACTACACATCCAATAAGGATTATTTTCTTTATACCTGTAGCTACAGCTTTGACGATTGACATGGTCATGAAGTGTAAAAGAGCAAAACATTGTTATCTAACCTTTCCATTATTTGTTAACAAAAATCCGTTCTTCCATCAATATCATCTTCCATGAGCTCCTAAGAGTTGGAATCATTTTATAGGGATGCATTTTTTCTTTTAAAACACGAAAAATCGAGGAATGGCCAACACTCAATGCTACAGCTGCGTGTCAACTCGAAGTATGTGGGTTTTCCTCAATCATTACATCTAATTTGGTATCGTTACTTGCTGCTTTGGGAGGTCCTTTTTTATTTGCCATACATGTCCAAGTTCACAAAACTGCTTTTCAATTTCACTAATTGTACCTTAGGATATAGGTGGCAAATCAGGAAATGTTTCTTAAAATAGGCGAGCAACTTCTACCTGTGATCGTCTTGACCATCTGTAGAATTGTTTTTTTATGCATTTCTGTTAATAAACCATATTTCTGAATTTCAGTAAGCAAAACTTAAATAACACGCACAACACTGACAACTACTGTCATGTGGTTAGGTTAGTTTGCATCATACTGTCAAAAAATTGTTTTTTCCTACGACTGCTCCCGAAAATAGATATAACCTTTGCATTGAAAGTTGTCAATATTTATCACTTTTGACAGGTAATGTCATGCTTGAAAATAGACTTTACCTACGACAACTTGGATATATGCTCATTACATGCTTGTTAATGATTAGTATATGTAGTGCATTGCTCACGCATTTCATTCTCGCATCGATTATCTGTGCTAGAATATATTCCTACACTGCACTGTCACTTGTGAAGCCTAACCTTCAATGTGTCAAAATGACGGAGTAGATTTAAAGATGTTTGCTTTGCCGCTTCTACATGCATGAGGCGTTAGTTGTAGTACCTCGGCAAATTTGTTGTTTTCGATGTTTGTCTCCATACTATTTATATATACTTTTAAACACTTAGAATGTATAAACTCGAGAAATGATATGAACCATAAATAATGTTGCGGCTGGCGGTTTTTGACTGACATTTGTTTCCGCGGTAACATTAAGCAGGTGCCTCTGATAAAGTTATCGCGTACGCATTGTCCGTTCTAGGTTTTAAATTATTTTAACTATCACAATGAAGCTCAACAAAGTTGTCATAGGTAAAGCATAGTGTACAACTTGCATGGAATGACTATTTCTCGCTCTTATGAATTGCAGCATTCGCCTTTCGGCTCATGCTGCAAACTTCATACTCGCGAGAAATGAATGTCATTCCATGCTCGTTATACAATATACTATTTCAAAACAAATTTTGAAAGTGAAATCCTCAAACTTCAATCATTAATGATGTGTGATGAAGAACAATTCATTATTTATTAATCGATTTTAAAATAGTAATAAGCAAATTTAGATTAGAAGTTAAGAATGTTTTGACACTAATAATATGCACATATTTAATTGAGATAGACGTGGGTAAATTCGAGAAAAATTATGATTGAAACATACTTAAGAAAATGTTTGGCCGTAGGAAAAGCACCTTTTGAAAGCTGCAGTGCATGCTTGTACCTTGCATTGCAAATTGATACTCACATACAAAACTTGTCAAACAATCTACTATTGCTTGCATTTTTAGTACCGTGAGATCAAAAAGTCGAAAATAGTTGGCAGCCCTTAAACATAACCTAACTAACAGAAGTTCAATGGCATCACTAAGAATGAGAATTTTGGCATGGTAAATCGTGAAATTTTAATAAAACAGGTAGATTATGAATCCTAAATGTATTATTAAAAGTGATAATCAGTTCTAGAAGTAACTGCTAATGTTTACCATAGGCAAAATCGGCTGATAAAAACACGCAAAACTATTTTTAAACCAAGTAACCTTGACACATGCCTAACAAGTTTTTTGTAAAATGTCAAAAAGTTTTTCTTTGTTTTTAAGTTTTATTTTATAAAATGAGTAAGAATATGCTTATTTCATTCATTTTGATGCAGTTTTTAGACTAAATAACGGATTCAGGTGACTGACAAAGCTCCAATGATTTCCAAAAGTGATACTTGTGTAAAGATTTTGCGCGTGCAATTAAACTGATTAGACTGAGTTAATAGTTAAAGGTGTATATCATATTATATTTAATCGAGAAAAGTTAATTTACAATCTATTGAAGAATGTTGCGGTAATTAAGAAAAAAACCAAAAGACGATTTTGTGATTATTGCCGAAAAATAGGGGAATTAAAAACAAAAGAAAGAAATGAGCTAAGTGGAGCGCTCTGACAAAGTTTTTGGTTTCTTCAAAAACTGGTGTGGCATGTGCTTCAGCTAGTTCCACTACAGAAATTGTTGTTGATGCACCTGAAGTGTCACTACAAAATTAAAAGTCGTCTTGTCCTGAAAAACCTGGAGAAGAAAGGGGAACCCTTAAATTCTTCTCTAGTCCTGGCCAATCCAGGGAAAGTGCCTGCTTTAATTACTCCTCACCTTGTTGAGTATCCAGTGAAAAGAAATGTCTTGTATAGCTTTGTGATATTAGTTTCCCTTCAGTCGCTAGAAATTAGATAGTTTATTCTAATAAATTGAATTGCATTTTGTTTTTGCTGCAAACTATCAAGCAAAAATATTATTAAGTTGATCAGGAACGCAGCAACATGAAAACAGTGCTTAACATATTCAATGCTCCAAGAATGGTATGCAAATGAACTGTACAACAGGTAAGAATCTTCAACATGGAAACAAAACCATGGTGCGCTATTATCGAAAGATTGATAGCAATTGTTCAATTTTTAAGTGGTCAGTGTTTGGCTTTTCGCGGCACCTCCACTGAATTGTATCATCCTAATAATGGTAACTTTATGAAAACTGTAGAAATGTTTTATAAATTTGATCCAATTATAGCAGAGCATGTACGAAATGTATAAACATCCCAACAGGAAAAAGGTCATATGTCACATTATTTAGGGCACAAAGAAATAATTGAGTTATAGTCGGGCCGCCGAGAGCTGCCTATGACTCATCGCTTAAAATCGCATGAATCAAGATTTAAGTAAACGTATGTCCGTAAGAAAATTTGGTGCCGCGCTGATTTTCATTGGCGGGATATTTAAAAATTCTCGCGCAAACTTCTTACTGTTATGGTATTTGACGTAAGCATGCCAATGCGATGCAAGAGTCATGCGTGAGCTTAGACCTACGTTTACGCTGCCCTATTCTTTAACACGCAGACACACGTTACGTCTTTTATTTCATACTGTTTCGTACATGATAGAAAAAGATAGATATAAAATGCGAAGCAATTCTTAGTACGAAAATGCATGAGTCACCGTCAGCTTTCAACGGATGAACTATATTAACTAACTAACTAGCTGTAATGAGAGAATTATCTAATACCTGTGACGGCTTGTGGGGTGACTCATGGTACGGCCGAGGTAGCAGAGGTGGCAATACAGATCAATAGGGTAGGTTGCAGAGATGGCAGGTGGCGTGATCGCACCTGTCTGTATTACCACCTCTGCTACCTCGGCTGTACTGTGAGTCACCCCGTGAGCCGTCACTGTCTAATAACATAAAAAACCTTAATATTTTTCTATTATCCTTGATTGTGCCCCAGATATATGCCACTTTGAACAACTCACGTCTGCTGTTCGATGTGTGATTTGTACAAAAGATAATATCAAAATAGAAGAATATTTTGTTGGTTTTCTTCATATAGCTGATTACACAGATAATGGTTTATTTAAATAATTAAATAAATCATCAGAAAATATCAATTTAAAAGTATTTTTTCCAGAATTTGAGGGAGTTAACATTGAATGCTGACATTCCTTAAAAAAACAAACGCTAAAAGCATACAAACATATTTCTAAAAGAACATTTCGGCCTCAAACTTAGAAAAAAAATATATTCTGGAAGCTATTTTATCCAAGATGTGTTAAAAGCAATTCTAAACATAACAATTCCATAGCAATTTTATAAAAAGAGAATGTCTATTTAAAAAAAAAATTCTGAGGTAATCATTTTTTCATAATTCGAGAGAGTTAATTTTGTTTAAAAAACAAAAATATTTCTGAAAAAAACAATTTGAGAGAGATGTTTACGGAATTTAAGGACGTTTATATTGAATACCTTCTTTGAAGAACACTAATGCTGAAAGCGTACAAAAATATTGGTAAAATAACATGTGCTAAAGATAATACTAAACAAACCAAAGCGAATTTTAAATAACAGTAGAATTTGAGAAAATGTTTATGTCTTCAGTTAATTTTGTTTAAGAGAAAAGAAAATATATCTGAAAAAACAATTTGAAAGTGATTTTTTCGGAACAGGCGTACAAACATATTTTTAAAAGAACATTTTGTGCTAAAAATAATTTCAAAGCAACTTCTTAAAAACAGTGGATTATGAGAAAATATCTGAAACTGAATTTTTGTGTGAATCAAATCATGAAGGGCGGCTATATCAATTTTGCACCTGGGCGGCTAACAACCCATGAATGGCCCTGCATAAATTAGGAGCCTCCAGATTCCAAAAAGAAATTGATACTGAAGAAAACCCCGTGCAGTTACACACCTCCTTCATTCCTTCCGCGTTGTCTCTCGAATTATTTGTTTGTTTATGACGAGTCCGTCGCCTCAAACTGACAGAACGGTTCGAAACAATAACACTACACTTTATAAATTCAGATTTGATTATATTATTTTTCTATTTTGCGTACACACAAAAATATCTGTTTAAAATGAATCTCTAACATTTATTTAAAACAGGGTTCGGACGATATATATCATCGGATATATCGGGTGTGTATAAATTGGCGGATAATCTACACGTGGCGATGTTCTTTCTAAAATTCTGAATGGAAAATGTCGATGAAAAAATGTTCTACCATACCTCATAGGCCACCAGGAGCCATTTAAAAGAAATGTACATTTGGCAACATGGCATTCACGAGCTGCCCTGTTTATTAATAATTTCATGCTTCAGAGTAGAAGGTAATAATAGATAGATAGATCGGGGTTTATTTACAGATGCAAGGTAAAACAGATTATGAGTAAATTGTAAAATTCGTTGTAATTGAACAAAACAAAACGAAAATAACACAGAAACACAAATACACTGAAACGCGGGCACTAATACAAACTGATGATATTGAGAAAAGCAGAATTGGCACAAACTTGGAACTAGCAAGTTTGAATGAATTACTTGTGTCAAAAGTGACATTAGTGGGTGTCACGTTGCCGAATGTTTTTGTGATAAAAATAAGCTAATTAAGAAGTGTTAAAAATACAAGTTTAAGATAGAAAGATAGCACACACTGACAAATAATTTTCAAACTAGTCATACTATCGAAATTGCAGGGTTTTCTGTAAATTAATAACGAATAATAACAAATATTTAACGACTGGATGTTCAAACTTTGAGGACCTCGTGAAGGCTCAGGAAGCATGGTACAACATTTTAGAATTAAGATACGCTGCTTAGAATTTTTGAAAGAATATCATCACGTGTAGATTATCCGCCAATTTATACACACCCGATATATCACGATATATATCATGATATATATCGTGATATATATTCGATGATATATATCATGGATATTTATGAAACAGACAATACCAACAAATTCACCCGTTTCTCAAATATTTCCAGTTGCAGCAATATGAATAGTAAGCATGTGCTCTAATATAAACTAGAGATGGGCGAAATGACTCTTTTTTGTCGGAAAGAGTCGATTTTTTAAGTGACTCACGACTCCGTTAAAAATGGAAAAGTAAGTGTGAGCAAAAAAAAAAACAAAAAAAAAGGTCCTCACTTTGAAAATTCTTCAATTTATCCCTGAAAACATAGTGAAGAGCAAAAAAGTCCTCATTTCAAAAATTTATCAATTTGATGTCAAATATTTTAACAATTTAAATGTTATTTTTTTACTATATTGTAAGCAACTGTGTTTGTTTGCAATAAATAAATATAATATAAATAAAGTATGTGCATTATATAATGAATAAGTCATATAAACATTAATATTAATGACCAAGAATAAATATCAAGAAGTAGTTGATATTTATATAAATATCGGATATTTTTCGAACCCTGCTTTCAATGTAGTATTTCTGTCATCGGATCGTAATTCAATATCTTATGTTGGAGACGAATACCACTGGTATGAGCGGAGCAACGAGATAGCGGGCCGCAGTGTGCGACGAAAAGAGAAAATAATCCCACATTTATCACTGAAACACTGTCACACGTTAACATGCATAAAAGATTGGTTTTCCAATAAAAATAAATCATTCTTATGCCTGATGAAAGAGTACATTTTAGGCTGTTGAGCATGCTAATTTATATTATTATTGTAACTTTGTTTATTGCGTTAATTTTAACGAAAAAAATAAGCCACTTTTTCCAATATTTATCTTGTTATAAAAAATACTTTGAGGTGAAATTGAATAAAAACAATTAGTACACACCTTACTAGACCATAACATCTTCTACTCGGTGAAAACGGAAATAGAATATATTTAACCAGCTTCAATTTATGTTAACAAATATCATGCATTTACATACAGGGTTGGGATAAAGTATGGAACCAAGTAAATATCTTTAAAACAAAAAGGGCTAAATTTATGAAACTTTGCAGGCAAGTATAATGACACAGAACGCATCTGATGCCATATTTTTTGTTACTACTGTACTTACAAAGTACCCTCAACTTTTTTAGTTTAAAGGGGACATCCTATATATTTTTACATTTTCAAAGAGACGCCTTTTCAACAATTACAATGATATAGGGTTTGGACTTGTGTTTTTTTTTAAATAATAAATAAAATAATAAAAAATGAAATTTGTGAATTTCATAACAATTTTGTTCAACCCTTGAAAATTTGGATTTATAAATATTAGAATTGCTCTCAGGGAATGTTTTATTAAAAATATTGCATGCATCTTGTGGAGATCTCTATCAATCTCCAAAAGTAACCATCATTAACAAAGTAATTTTTTCACGTTCAGTTAGTTCATCCAAAATTGAACAGTAATGTTAATGTTTCACATGGATACTATCTGTCAGTTACAGAAAACGTAAAAAACACGAAATTGTTTTATCAGAAAACTGTAAAAAAAAAAGATGTAAAAAGCCAACTCGATGTAGAATGATTTTATTTAATATTTAAAAAACTACAAGTCACACACCCACCGAATCATATATCATTGCAATTGTAGGAAAAGTATCTATTCGAAAATGTAAAAATATATCGGGTGTCCCATTTAAATTTAAAAAGTTGACGGTACTTCCGGTGAAACCAGAAGTACAGTAATAACAAAAAATATAGCATCAGATGCGTTATGTGTCATTATACTTAGCTGCAAAGTTTCATAAATTTAACCCTTTTTGTTTAAAAGATATTTATTTGGTTCCATACTTTATCCCAAAAGCTCGTAACCCACATTTTCCCGAAATTGAAATTGAAGGAAAGTAAATTATATGTTTCTCTAAATCAAGTAAATAAGATTTAAAATCAAAGAGAGGTTAATTTTCGCTTCCTGTCAAATGTCAAAGGATAATCACTGAATGTACTTATTGGAATAAAAAATGCTAGATGGCGCTGATGATATTCTAGATATGATTTTAACTGGAACTTTAAAATAGTCGTCCTACATATAGAACTGTAGGCATATCTGCCATTATATTTTTGGGTTCACACTATCGAATGTCTACTGTATATAACACATTATTGTTGGTAATCGTAAACATCTTGAACAAAATTTCTACATAAAATAATTATTAGTATTTGCTTCCATTCATAAATAAATTAAACGCTATCATTTTACGTAATATAGATCATTATAATTCTCGACTCTTTCTTAAGTTCACGAAATGGATTCCAATAAAGAAAACGAGGCAGTGGCGGCTCGTCAACTTTTGGTTTGGCGGGGCACAGATTTAATATTATCTACACATCTTTTTAAAATCCCCCTATTTTCCTTCACGTTGTTATACGTTTCGATTTCAGTTTGCCGAGCCGTACTTAAAACATTAACTATATTTTGTTTATCTAAAATATGAAATATACAATTTGATGATATATGATCTTTACTATTGGAATGCTTATCAATAGAACGCCGTATTTGTTTTAAATCGTCATAATCGGTTTTATGCCATATCGACTCATTGCTATTTGAAAACATTATGCAAGGCAAACAAAATAATTTATTTCTAATTGTCAACCACATTTGTAAAACCATGCAATTGAATGATCGATGTTTTTGTCATCGTACGACAACCGGTTAAATGGATTTTTAAGCAAGAAATTTATGATGTCTTTACAATTTCTCACAGTAAAAGTCACAGTGCTATTTCCGTCATCCATTATAATATAGGAATAAATACTATTTACTGATGAATATTAATAAGAATACCTTTGATAACTTACGTTGATCAACGGGCGGCAGAGTGAAATTAATAGATTACTTATGAAGGCTGCACAACAACTCGGAAACGGTAACGAGAACGGGAAACAAAAATTAAATGATACGATTTGCACACAACTAATAAGTAATAACTCATATAGCTAGGTATATTATCGTTCCCGGGTTGTCGTGAAGCTGCCTTAACACAGCTGACAACGGCGAGTGCCGTGAGTGATCTCTTTATCACACGGGTGATTTCCGACCAATGAGAAGCCTCTGAGGCTCGCCTCTAATATCCAAATAAATCTGCACATTACAACGAACACGATACATGTAAACTGTACGGAGGCATATTAAGTTGCATAAATTCTGATTACATTTGGTTTACATTTGTCTCAAGTCCGGTCTGGGAGGGCGGGCTAATTCTAATCATTAAAAATCGGCAACATTCCGTTAATACAACCATTTTTAATTACTGTATAATTAATTATCAATATTAAAGCCAACACGAAAATTTATTAAATAAATTAATATTTTTATAATATAGAAAATGAATGGTGAGGCAATGCCTCACCTGCCTCCCCTGATGAACCGCCACTGAATCGAAGATGATGGTTGCGACCGTTACTACATGGTAATTCATAATATAATCACTGTATAAAACACTTACTATGTTTTTTACAATTTAAATTTTGTAAAAAACATAGTAAGTAATGGTCAGTGATAATGATATTAACGTTTGCATTAATTTAAAATCCAATTAAACTTGCTTACAATATGTAAGTTTTAGTAAACAATCTCATCCCACCGAGTGATATACACGACACTATCTTATCTCGTTTTTGTTGAAGGCCGAAAAAAAAGCAGAATTATCTGCATTCAAAGAAATGCCCGACGACTAAATTTTGCGCTCTACCTCTCTTGTCCGGCTGTATCCCAAATCTCAAATTTAACTGTGGTGTCATCGAGGCAGACGGTCTGTGTTAAAAAGGCGGCCCCGATGGTGCTCTCCTGGTACTCGTGAAACTGCCCTTTCACGAATCGCAGCACCAGACTCGATTTGCCGACAGCCGACTCTCCCAGAAGTACCAGTTTGAACTGACAGATTTTCCCCTGCGTCGAGCCGTTCGGCCTTTGCGCAGTCCCTGTTCTAGTCGCCATATTCTGTAAAAAAAAATTACACCAATTAACGAAATTAAATGAGCAATGTAATCTTGTGCAACCAAATAATTACTGCGTTTTGAAATAATATTATACATCTGCAGTAATAAATTGGTACATGTTTATTTATTTTTCTGTCGTTTGTTACTCATTGACCATGGATAACATTCATATGTAAATAACGCAATGTTGTGCAAAAATACAAACAAAATTGCACCGTTTACAAACATGAATTGAGGTATTCAAACAAAATACGTGTTTTAATCAATTTTTTAACCAATAAATAGTACCATATGTATAAAAATTATTTAGATAAAGGGTGGCTTTGTATTTCGGAACGTACGTTGCAGGTTTGATACGTCGCATCACGTCTTCGCCACCAGTTGTTCGTATGACATAAAGTCAACAACGTACTGAACTAATCTAAGACCGTGATTTTGTTTATCATGGCCATGCCTTATCTAAATATTTTTTATACATATGGTATATACACAACAAGAAAACTATTTATAGGAATAATAAATTATAACTAAAATATAAAATTATATGGCCAGAAAGCTCTTTATCAAGTTTGTATATATATTGTAGGTAGAATAATTAACTTAAGGTCTTATTAAGGAATTATTTTTTTCCATGACAAAATATAATCGAGTATAAAGAGCTTAAGCTAACTTTTACATTACTAAAGTCAAAATAGCCTCTTGTCACTTGTTAAATTTTAATGTCAATAAATTGTTTTTCAAAGCCGCCTTAGATTTTTATTCAATAAAATGGCTTTTGGAATAGTTGATAAAACGAGTTTTATGCAAATAACTTTTAATGCGTTAGGAATTTCGATAGCGTTATTAGGAAAAAATGTTTGTTTTTTTAATTCCGCATGAAATGACATAAAAATATACAGGGGCTCCAATTTAAAATAAGAAAAGTAAAGTGCTTTAAAGTTTGGAATGTTTGACACTAAATTTTTGACACCCTGTATAATTCATATCGATCAAACTTGGTTAACGGGACTATCAGACCTTATTTCATAAGTACCTTGAAGGATTTTATCAAAGAGGCACTATTTTTATGTTTTATTTATTTTTTAAACCAATAG
This sequence comes from Ocypus olens, assembly GCA_910593695.2. Lineage (NCBI taxonomy): Eukaryota > Metazoa > Arthropoda > Insecta > Coleoptera > Staphylinidae > Ocypus > Ocypus olens. The sequence continues at coordinate 3,193,200 of OU343064.1, forward strand.
TGCAAAACTGATTTTTTTTTTGGTTTTTATGTTTTTTTGCCGATTTTACTGAATGGATTTTAATGAAATTATAGGAGTATGTAGGCAACCATAAAAGGTACCCAAATAAGCAATAAAATATATAGCATGTAATTAAAAAAAAATATATTATCATGACGTTACACTTTTTTGGGACACCCTGTATAATCAAAAATATTTTCCTGATACAAATTTATTCTGCGAAATATCGAAATCCTAACTTAAGTAGTAACTGAGCTATGGAAGACGGGACGTGAGATGCAGGACCCTGTATATTAACCTTAAGTAGCATGTGATTTGTTTGTACAAAAACAATAGTACAATGTGACAGTTTTTAGTACAATTATCTTCACGTATAACAGCTAAGTAATTAAATTTTTACAGATACTATAGAAACAGCAATTAACTAAATTATGTAATGATGGAATTAAAATAATCTCAACGAAGATTTGTTATTATTTAAAACCTGATAACATATTTTATTATCATAATTAAGTTATAAAAAGCGCTGATATCGAGTACCAACTGTGGCACTTGTTGGAATTGTGGAGTATTGAATTTTTCAGCTTGATTAATTTTTCTTTTTTATAATATCGACCTATACGGGATCCCTTAGGAGTATTTTGGTGTAGATTAATTAATTCAAACACATGCCACACTGAATATTTAATGTTTATCATTTATTATTCAACAGGAAGACCCAGTTATAGGTTAATAAAAAATTGAAAAACAATTGCCACAAACTCCAAACTTGCAAAATCTACTCAAAATAGATTATACTTCATTATTCTATAAAAATCTGCCAACATCTCTCTCCTAGATTTCGAAAAAATCACCCTTTAAGATGCACTGGTTTTTGAAACTATTTCTACTATTTTTTCAAGAATTTTAGAAAATTTTCGATTAAAAAATTCATGTTTGACTACAAACAGTCACAACTTTAAAAAAAATTATTATATCTTTAAATTCTGAACATATTCTTAAAGTGTGTAGATTTAGGAGTTTTATGGAATTATTTCAGAATTTTGAAACTATTTCTACTATTTTTTTAAGAATTTTGGAAAATTCTTGATTGAAAAATGCACGTTTGACTACAAACAGTTGTAACTTAAAAAAAATTATTGGATTGCTGTACTCTTATCGAATTCTTAAAGTATGATGATTTAGAAGTTTTATGGAATTATTTCAGAATTTTGAAACTATTTCTACTATTTTTATAAGAATTTTGGAAAATTCTCTATTGAAAAATGCACGTTTGACTACAAACAGTTGTAATTTTTAAAAAAATTATTGGATTGCTGTACTCTTATCGAATTCTTAAAGTATGATGATTTAGAAGTTTTATGGAATTATTTCAGAATTTTGAAACTATTTCTACTATTTTTATAAGAATTTTGGAAAATTCTCGATTGAAAAATGCACGTTTGACTACAAACAGTTGTAACTTAAAAAAATATATATTGGATCGATGTAATCTTATCAAATTCTTAAAGTATGGTGATTTAGAAGTTTTATGGAATTATTTCAGAATTTTGAAACTATTTCTACTATTTTTATAAGAATTTTGGAAAATTCTCGATTGAAAAATGCACGTTTGACTACAAACAGTTGTAACTTAAAAAAAAAATTATTGGATCGATGTACTCTTATCGAATTCTTAAAGTATGATGATTTAGAAGTTTTATGGAATTATTTCAGAATTTTGAAACTATTTCTACTATTTTTATAAGAATTTTGGAAAATTCTCGATTGAAAAATGCACGTTTGACTACAAACAGTTGTAACTTAAAAAAAAAATATTGGATCGATGTAATCTTATCGAATTCTTAAAGTATGATGATTTAGACGTTTTATGGAATTATTTCAGAATTTTGAAACTATTTCTACTATTTTTATAAGAATTTTGGAAAATTCTCGATTGAAAAATGCACGTTTGATTACAAACAGTTGTAACTTAAAAAAAAATTATTGGATCGATGTAATCTTAGCGAATTTTTAAAGTATGATGATTTAGACGTTTTATGGAATTATTTCAGAATTTTGAAACTATTTCTACTATTTTTTTTAAGAATTTTGGAAAATTCTCGATTGAAAAATGCACGTTTGACTACAAACAGTTGTAACTTAAAAAAAAATTATTGGATCGATGTAATCTTATCGAATTCTTAAAGTATGATGATTTAGAAGTTTTATGAAATTATTTCAGAATTTTGAAACTATTTCTACTATTTTTTTAAGAATTTTGGAAAATTCTCGATTGAAAAATGCACGTTTGACTACAAACAGTTGTAACTTAAAAAAAAAATTATTGGATTGCTGTACTCTTATCGAATTCTTAAAGTATGATGATTTAGAAGTTTTATGGAATTATTTCAGAATTTTGAAACTATTTCTACTATTTTTTTAAGAATTTTGGAAAATTCTCGATTGAAAAATGCACGTTTGACTACAAACAGTTGTAACTTAAAAAAAAAATTATTGGATCGATGTACTCTTATCGAATTCTTAAAGTATGATGATTTAGAAGTTTTATGGAATTATTTCAGAATTTTGAAACTATTTCTACTATTTTTATAAGAATTTTGGAAAATTCTCGATTGAAAAATGCACGTTTGACTACAAACAGTTGTAACTTAAAAAAAAAATATTGGATCGATGTACTCTTATCGAATTCTTAAAGTATGATGATTTAGAAGTTTTATGGAATTATTTCAGAATTTTGAAACTATTTCTACTATTTTTATAAGAATTTTGGAAAATTCTCGATTGAAAAATGCACGTTTGACTACAAACAGTTGTAACTTAAAAAAAAAATATTGGATCGATGTAATCTTATCGAATTCTTAAAGTATGATGATTTAGACGTTTTATGGAATTATTTCAGAATTTTGAAACTATTTCTACTATTTTTATAAGAATTTTGGAAAATTCTCGATTGAAAAATGCACGTTTGACTACAAACAGTTGTAATTTTTAAAAAAATTATTGGATTGCTGTACTCTTATCGAATTCTTAAAGTATGATGATTTAGAAGTTTTATGGAATTATTTCAGAATTTTGAAACTATTTCTACTATTTTTATAAGAATTTTGGAAAATTCTCGATTGAAAAATGCACGTTTGACTACAAACAGTTGTAACTTAAAAAAAAAATTATTGGATCGATGTACTCTTATCGAATTCTTAAAGTATGATGATTTAGAAGTTTTATGGAATTATTTCAGAATTTTGAAACTATTTCTACTATTTTTATAAGAATTTTGGAAAATTCTCGATTGAAAAATGCACGTTTGACTACAAACAGTTGTAACTTAAAAAAAAAATATTGGATCGATGTAATCTTATCGAATTCTTAAAGTATGATGATTTAGACGTTTTATGGAATTATTTCAGAATTTTGAAACTATTTCTACTATTTTTATAAGAATTTTGGAAAATTCTCGATTGAAAAATGCACGTTTGATTACAAACAGTTGTAACTTAAAAAAAAATTATTGGATCGATGTAATCTTAGCGAATTTTTAAAGTATGATGATTTAGACGTTTTATGGAATTATTTCAGAATTTTGAAACTATTTCTACTATTTTTTTTAAGAATTTTGGAAAATTCTCGATTGAAAAATGCACGTTTGACTACAAACAGTTGTAACTTAAAAAAAAATTATTGGATCGATGTAATCTTATCGAATTCTTAAAGTATGATGATTTAGAAGTTTTATGAAATTATTTCAGAATTTTGAAACTATTTCTACTATTTTTTTAAGAATTTTGGAAAATTCTCGATTGAAAAATGCACGTTTGACTACAAACAGTTGTAACTTAAAAAAAAAATTATTGGATTGCTGTACTCTTATCGAATTCTTAAAGTATGATGATTTAGAAGTTTTATGGAATTATTTCAGAATTTTGAAACTATTTCTACTATTTTTTTAAGAATTTTGGAAAATTCTCGATTGAAAAATGCACGTTTGACTACAAACAGTTGTAACTTAAAAAAAAAATTATTGGATCGATGCAATCTTATCGAATTTTTAAAGTATGATGATTTAGACGTTTTATGGAATTATTTCAGAATTTTGAAACTATTTCTACTACTTTTTTAAGAATTTTGGAAAATTCTCGATTGAAAAATGCACGTTTGACTACAAACAGTTGTAACTTAAAAAAAAATTATTGGATCGATGTAATCTTATCGAATTTTTAAAGTATGATGATTTAGACGTTTTATGGAATTATTTCAGAATTTTGAAACTATTTCTACTACTTTTTTAAGAATTTTGGAAAATTCTCGATTGAAAAATGCACGTTTGACTACAAACAGTTGTAACTTAAAAAAAAAATATTGGATCGATGTAATCTTATCGAATTCTTAAAGTATGATGATTTAGACGTTTTATGGAATTATTTCAGAATTTTGAAACTATTTCTACTACTTTTTTAAGAATTTTGGAAAATTCTCGATTGAAAAATGCACGTTTGACTACAAACAGTTGTAACTTAAAAAAAAATTATTGGATCGCTGTACTCTTATCGAATTCTTAAAGTATGATGATTTAGAAGTTTTATGAAATTATTTCAGAATTTTGAAACTATTTCTACTATTTTTTTTAAGAATTTTGGAAAATTCTCGATTGAAAAATGCACGTTTGACTACAAACAGTTGTAACTTAAAAAAAAAATTATTGGATCGATGCAATCTTATCGAATTCTTAAAGTATGATGATTTAGAAGTTTTATGGAATTATTTCAGAATTTTGAAACTATTTCTACTATTTTTTTAAGAATTTTGGAAAATTCTCGATTGAAAAATGCACGTTTGACTACAAACAGTTGTAACTTAAAAAAAAATTATTGGATCGATGTAATCTTATCGAATTTTTAAAGTATGATGATTTAGACGTTTTATGGAATTATTTCAGAATTTTGAAACTATTTCTACTATTTTTTTTAAGAATTTTGGAAAATTCTCGATTGAAAAATGCACGTTTGACTACAAACAGTTGTAATTTTTAAAAAAATTATTGGATTGCTGTACTCTTATCGAATTCTTAAAGTATGATGATTTAGAAGTTTTATGGAATTATTTCAGAATTTTGAAACGATTTCTACTATTTTTTTAAGAATTTTGGAAAATTGTCGATTGAAAAATGCACGTTTGACTACAAACAGTTGTAACTTAAAAAAAAATTATTGGATCGATGTAATCTTATCGAATTCTTAAAGTATGATGATTTAGAAGTTTTATGGAATTATTTCAGAATTTTGAAACTATTTCTACTATTTTTATAAGAATTTTGGAAAATTGTCGATTGAAAAATGCACGTTTGACTACAAACAGTTGTAATTTTTAAAAAAAATTATTGGATTGCTGTACTCTTATCGAATTCTTAAAGTATGATGATTTAGAAGTTTTATGGAATTATTTCAGAATTTTGAAACGATTTCTACAATTTTTTTTAAGAATTTTGAAAAATTCTCGACTGAAAAATAAATAAATAAATAAATAATTCTATAAAAATCTGCCAACATCTCTCTTCTAGATTTCGAATAAATCACCCTTGAAGATGCACTGGTTTAATTTTAAATGGTCCAACATTTTCCAAGTCGCCAAAAAAATTGAAAAACAATTGCCACAAACTCCAAACTTGCAAAATCTACTCAAAATAGATTATACTTCATTATTCTATAAAAATCTGCCAACATCTCTCTTCTAGATTTCGAATAAATCACACTTGAAGATGCACTTGTTTAATTTGAAATGGTCCAACATTTTCCAAGTCGCCAAAAAAATTGAAAAACAATTGCCACAAACTCCAAACTTGCAAAATCTACTCAAAATAGATTATACTTCATTATTCTATAAAAATCTGCCAACATCTCTCTTCTAGATTTCGAATAAATCACACTTGAAGATGCACTGGTTTAATTTGAAATGGTCCAACATTTTCCAAGTCGCCAAAAAAATTGAAAAACAATTGCCACAAACTCCAAACTTACAAAATCTACTGAAAATAGATTGTGATTCATAATTCTATGAAAATCTGCCAACACTTCTGTCCTGGATTTTAAAATAATCCCGGTTCAATTATGAGGTAGTAGATTTTCCAAACCGCCAAAAAAAAAAGAAAAACAATTGAAACATACTTTTAACTTTTTAAATTTACCTAAAACGGATTGCACTTTACATTTCTAGCAGTCACACTTCGAAATAACAGCACATCTAGCTCCTCTGTGTTAAGCAAAATGTCCTGTACCTATATGACCTAAACGAATGCTTCAGTTCTACCAACAGGATCCTCTATTCTTATTTTAGAACAACGTACGTACACTGTACACTACGCTTCCATTCTGATCCGAAAAAAATCTACAAAAAAGAAGGGCATGAAAATGCAGACGGTGCCATTGTCAGCCTTACCTACAAGCATCGCAATAAAAGCGGCAAAGCACAAGGATCTTCCTCATCTCACACAGTCCCTCAAAAATCCTCTGAAGCGAGAGAATTTTTCAAAAATCTTAAACTGGTAGACATACCAGATGTCCCCGAGGACGACTATATCGACAAACCGCCTTTTGATGCTAGGGAAGATTGATCAGTCAGTTATCTTTTTAAAAGATATTTTTATTTTGTTTTTTCCTTAATTAGAACTATTTTTCATTCTTACCCAAAGACGTCCTTTTATTTTATATAGCATGTTTCAAGTGCATTCTTTTGTTTATAATTAATGCCAATTATTACGCAGGTTGGTATCTAATTAAATCAATAAATTAGTATGTTTCCGATGAAATTTTAAATTGTTTCGAGTTATTGCAATTAACATTTTTATTGAGAAAGCAAGCCATGCAATCCATTATACTTGTAGGTGTAAATTTTTTTATGACGATAAATACAAACAATTTCTTGTATATTTCAAAAGTTGACGGTCAGGAAGTGAGAGTTTGCATTACATTTTTTATTATCATATTCTTATAGCAAGGCTAAACACCACTATTAACTAGTTGCCGATCCAATTTAGAATTATGGGTACAAGTGTGTTATATCACTTATTTGCAGTTGAAAATGGTTGTTAAGATGGGTGAAATGTCTAGAGTTTTTCATTCAATATGTGCCGAGAGAAAAAAAATGCTATTTTTGCCTAGGGAGGAGGGGGTGTTGTCGAAATTTTCAAATACTACCAAACATTTTTTGATGCTAGACAAGTAATTTATGGAGTAATCTGGAATTCGTGATTTTTTATTTTTTTATAATAGCTATTTACATAACAAGTCCACAATATAGCACTTTCGTGGACGAGACATTTTATGGCCGAGCGAGCGAAGCAAGAGAGGCTGATAATGGAGGCGAGTCCATGAAGTGCTATTGTGGACGAGTTACATACAAAGCTTTATGTTCGACTGCTTTTAGCATTTTTGGAATACTTCTAAAATACAAGCTGAAGCAATGTATTTATATATATTTTAATCATAGTGTGCATTTGCTGCCACACTAATGTCATTCATTGTAAATTTCATAGAGAATGGATGATTAGGTTAAACAATCTAACTGGCACAATAAACATCCAAACCTTGCAAACTTCTTCAGGAGTAAGTGTAATGAATAATAGTAAGTACTATCACTATAAACCACTATCATAGTTCATCTCTCTTTTGCATGAGTAATTTGCATTGTATTTATTAGGTGTTCTAATCAAAATTAAAATCTGTCATTTCTGACACTGACATAGGAGTCCAATTTACTTTATCAATTATGGGACTAGTACGAAATGGCGTACATTTTGGCCTAAAAATAAACCCACAAAGTTACTAATATATAAATATATTTAAACCATCAATCCATATTTAATTAACCTTAGTTAACCTTACAAATTAACATACAAGTGTTGTACTTTCTTAATGATTATAATAATATATGGAAGACTAGTTTCATTCGGCCTATATTTAAAAGTGGTAGTAGAAGTAACATTGAGGACTATAGAGCAGTTTCAATTCAATCTACTTTTCCGAAATTATTTGACAAACTTATTGCAGATCAATTAATGTTTTCATGTAAGAGCATTATCTGCAACGAACAACATGGATTTTATGATGGAAGATCTACTGTATCCAATCTACTTGTTTATCAATCATATATTATAAATGCTCTTGAGAAATACGGTCAAGTGGACGCAGTTTATACAGATTTCTCCAAAGCCTTCGATCGTGTTTCTCATTCAATTTTAGTGAACAAATTACGCGCTATGGGCTTTGGAGACTGTATAACTGAATGGATCCGAAGTTATTTGTCTGATAGACAACAATTTGTAAAAATCAATAATTTCGTCTCTGAACCAATATCTGTGTTTTCAGGGGTGCCGCAGGGGTCACATTGTGGCCCAGTATTATTTTTATTATTCATTAATGATGTCAGTTCATATGTAAAGCATTGCAGATTTTTATTGTTTGCAGATGATCTCAAAATATTTCGGGCGGTAAATTCCATCTCAGACTCAGCATACTTGCAAGATGATTTAAACAATATTTATAGATGGTGTTCTGATAACAATCTTTATTTTAATTATAAAAAATGCATGTCAATCTCGTTCGGAAGGGGTCGTTTAGTTGAAAATGCATATATCATAGATGATCATCTATTACCATCTGTTAAGCAAGTTAAAGATCTTTGCTTGCAGAGTTACGAACAGGTTGAATATTTATATATTCAGGCTATATTTCGTTTTTTTGAATTTAAAGATCTTGGTGTGTTATTTGACTGTAATTTCTCCTTCTCGAAACACATTGACTGCATTTGTTCGAAAGCTTTACAGATGCTTGGATATATTAATAGATTTGCCAGAAACTTTTCTATCAGTACCCAGAAAATACTATTCACATCTTTAGTAAGACCACAACTTGAATATGCTTCTTGCATTTGGTCGCCGGCATATAATAATAAGATTGATCAACTAGAACGTGTTCAAAACAAATTCTTAATGTCAATTTCTTTTAGAATTGGGATTGGTAGAATTGAGTATAGTCGCAGCAATATGCTTTCTTTTCTAAACCTACCAACTTTACGTGTAAGGCGAATACATTCAGATTTGTGTGTAGTTTATAAATTAGTGAACGGTTTTATAAATTGTTGTGAGCTTCTCGCATATTTAAATTTCAACATCCCCTTCAAAACAAGAAACATTACTGTTTTTAAAGAATCGTTTCACAGATCAAATTTTGCTAGAAATAATGCATTGTGCAGAATGTTCAGACTATGCAATCTGGTTTGTGTTTCCCCTAATTTTTTCCTGAACGATACATGTTACAATAAATTTAAACGCCATCTAAAATATATTGATGTATCACCATATATTGTTGGTATATAATGTTGTTATTAATTATTAATCTGTATAATTTATATAATGGTAATTCTACTTTTGTAATATATCGTTATTGTTATGTAATAGTTATATTGTGCAATATTTTATTTTGATTTCTTTATTGTATTTTTTATTTTAAATTTTTCTTGTAAAAAGGTTCGTCCGTAAATAAACAAATAAATAAATAAATTCCTTTATTGAAGTAATTGCTGGTAGACTTATGTAAACTCAATTGTACTAGCATGAATAAAATTATTATTTATTTAAATTAAATTTATGTTAATTTATTTTTTTTAAGTACTCAGTGTAATTTCAGAATATTTTAACAGTGCTTCCAGACATAATCCATAGTACTTTAACGAGAGAATAAAAAAAAAACATTATGAAAGTTTGAAAAATTGTTTTATTGAAAACTGAATCCAAATAAATTTATTTTATAGAAAACACTGAGGAACAAATCAATCAACATTGACGATTCAATAAGGCCTCTAGACGAGAAATTATTGCTGCATTACAAACTTTATTCAATCAACACAATGAATTAATTTGGTTGTTCAGAACTGCCCTTGAACAAATGACAAAGTTGTACTTACACCTGTCGGCTAACATGAAAGACAGTACAATGCACCAATAAACAGAATTACAAAACAAACACCGTTTTTTTTTCATTGGCATTTTGCAAGGCATGACAGGTACGCCCTGGTTTTATACAGGGTCTTTTTTTTAACTCCAAACATATGATTGTTAATGTCTATGTTCTATGTCATAATAATCACCTCAACGCATTGAAATGTATTGACAATGTAGGCAACCAAGTACACAAAGGTCCCGTCGACCTGTCACAGTACAGTGAAAGCTTAAAATTATTACGAATAAAGTGAGGTTAATGAAACAAACAATGATAAATCGTCAGTAATTATAATAAATATTCAAAATGACCACCTTTACGTTTTGAGCAGTAGCCAAGTCGATTATAAAATCCTTGAATAGCATTTCTAATATATTGCGGATTTCTTCTCAATTCATAATAATGTTATTATAAACATTGCTTTTTCGATACCCCCACAAAAAAATTCGTTTGAAGACAAATCAGGCGACCGGGGTGGCCAAGGTATTGGACCAAATCTACCAATCCAGCGATCAGGAAGTAATTCACTTAAATAATTATTAATGGCAGCTGTAGAATGTGGAGGCGCCCCATCCATCTGATAATAAGGAGCAGCAATGTTTAGTGTATGAATTTCTGGCATTATACGAGTTCGCAGAAGATCTAAGTAAACATTAATGTTTAGATTGCCATTAATAAAAAAAGGACCAATAAGGGTATCATTAATTAGTCCAGCCCACACATTACCTCTCGCACTGTATTGTGTGTGCGTCAAATTTTGTAAGCGAGGATTATTGCACGCCTAAAATCTAAAAGGTGAAGGAATGGGTGTAACGAATGGGTATCGATAAGGAATGAAGAATACTAACCTATAATTTTGTGGATTAACTTCACCATTTAAAGAAAATGATGCCTCATCAGTAAATATTATTCTGTGTAAAATTTCTTAATAATTATTAATTAAATTGAATACGGTTTCACAGAATTCTGTTCGTTTGCCTTTGTCTTCATTTGATAGTTGCTGATGATTTGAAAACTTGTAAGCATTGTATTTAAATTCTATTAATGTCTTGTAAACGGAAGCTGAACTTATTTCAAACTGTGCTGCAATAACTCTTAACGATGATATGGGGTTCTGCTCTACGTAACATAAAATGTTGAGTTTCATCTCTTCCGTTAAAATGTGATTTCCTATAGCCCTTTTAATGTGAAAATTACTCACGCAACCAGTATCGTCAGAATGATGGACAATATTAAAAATTTTAATTTTATTGCGACTTTTAAACTTGGAGTCTACAGTTAGAGTTACATGAATACCAGCGTGATCAGATAAACCAGGATTGATAGGTTGAGTACATAATTGGCTGTGCTCAAGATTGGAAAATACATTATCCAAGCAATTCTCATAATGAATATTGAAGTCAACAAAATCACTCAAATCATACGCCCCAAACAAATCACACAGCGTTGAAGCTTTAGGATCCGTTGAATTAAATTTGACATTAAAATCGCCACCAATGAGTTTTTTTTGTTGGTCCCAGTTCTATCCAGATAAAAGTTCGTGAAATTCCCAATGTAAATGTTCTTAATTTCTCTGACCTACTTTTCACGCGTGGAATATATCCATGGTGGCACCTTAGAACTTGTCTACAAGAACACATCGTTTAAAGCGCTCAACCATATCACCGCTTTGTCGCGTGAATAAACCTGTGAAGTAGCTGCATCGTTGTTTGCAGACAATTTACCATGCTCCAGCGGGAGATTTTAACAAGTTTATGATTATAATGGGTAATATTCTGGATAGAATTGGCACCAATCACTTTTGGAACATGTTATGTACAATATTTTTTCTGCAGCCATTTTTTATGTTAAAAAAGCAAAAACACACACGAATGTTATATGACAACCGCTGTCATAATTAAATACGAAGTTGATGTTTTAGGCCACCTGCATATACAGGGTGCCCGGATTTCGTAGGGACAACACGGGCAACTTCTGCATTTGAACAGATATAGAGATGGTCATATTAGCAAAAAGGTGCACGTTCGAGGGCTCATTGAGAATCCATCCCCAAATCCCACTTGTCATGGCCTCCACAATCAAAAAATTAAAAGAAAATCTGAAATTGATGAAATTGGGAGATTTTGTTTTAATTTTTATTTTGAACAAGTGAGCTATGACAAGTGGGATTTGGGGGGTGGATTCTCAACGAGCCCTCGAACCTGCACCTTTTTGCTAATATGACCATCTCTCTATCTCTTCAAATGCAGAAGTTGCCCGTGTTGTCCCTACGAAATCCGGGCACCGAGTATACGCAAAATCATCCCGAAAGTAACAAAAAGCGTCCCGCAAGTATAGAAATCGTTCCGAAAGTGAAAGAAAATCGTCCCAAAAATAACTACTTTCGGTACGATTTATGTAAAGTGGTATTTTCGATTTAATAAATTATACCGAAAGTTTTATTTTCGGGATGGCTGCAGAAAAATTAGTTATATGGACACCATGTATTCTTTGCACCATGTGTGAGATCTAAAAGTCAAATATAGTTGGCAGCCCTTAAAACATAACCTAACTAACAGAAATTCAGTGGCGTCAAGAGAATGGGAATTTTTGCATGAAAAACCCTGAAACTCAAATAATACAGCTAGATTATGAATCCTAAATGTATTATTAATGGTGATGATCAGTTCCAGATATAACTGCTAACGTTTAAAATAGGCAAAATCTGCAGATAAAAACACACAAAACTATTTTTAAAACAAGTAACCTTTAAAAAAAAAAAAGACGTCAAAATTAACAAAATGTGCACTGCACTGCATTGGAAAATTCTAGACGGCCAATATAATTTTACCAGCGGCGGCTTGTGAATTTCCATAGGCGAGGCAAAGACAAAGATGCCGCTCGTGCTGCGCTACTTACTCTAATAGAGGAAGCAAATATTCCGTTGCTTTTTTAATCAAGTTTTCTTCCGTTGCCTCACCGCCGAACATCCACGAGCCGCTGCTGAATTTTACTTGAATTATTATAGGGATTTTCAGAAAATATGCTGCCAACTATTTTCAACTTTCTGATCTCACCGTACATTCTGGAAATGAGTGGAAAAAATTGCTAATCTCGTACGAGCTTACCGCTCTTTTGAAAGATGAATAGTTTTTTTGACCTTGAAAAAATGACCTTGCTGGCTGATTTGGAGGATATTAATGATGAAAATATAGACAAAAATGAGACGGGAAATGACCGACTTTAGAATTATTTACTCCTGAGAATGATGAAGATGCTGATTATGAAAACAAAGCTACGCCAACATTGGAATCATCGCCATTACCAACTATTGATAAAAGAAACAAAAAATGGACACTTCAAGAATGGGCGCGTTCGTCAGAATTTTCAACTGTCAACATGTTTATTTTCATTTACTCTGAATGTTGGCATTTGATATACGCTACGCGGCCATTCTGATTGCAGTGCTCAGTGCTTTGTTTGTATACAGTGCATTTTATTTAAGACCCGGCGCTACCCGACCGAAAATTTAAACGTAAACTCCTTTCCCCTGTATCTAACCCGCGAAAGCCTTAGAAGAGCGCATCCGATTTTAAATGGAAAGACCACTGTAGTAAAAGAGTAATAAACATATATAAAGTATACCTGTCAATTAATAGAAGAGTGCTCGCTTTCGAGATTACATTTTATTAGATATATCAATTAATACCCAAAAATAAACAAAACGTTACTAATATAATAAATTTAAAATAATAAATACCAGAACATACCGTCTAGATTTTCTCAATGTTATTATTTTTTATAAATTATTTTTGTTATTATTATGAATTCGTTAGAAATCTTCACGGTAAGCCTTAGACAATTGGAAATAATGGAGAACTAATGCAGAGATTTTTTTTTATTATAAAATAGTTCAGGAGATATCGTCAAAAAAAATTTAATAGGTGTAAGCGCCGCCCCTTAAGTGTGGCCATAGGGATTTACATGGTAAAAATTGTACCCCATGTTAACTTTTGTTGTCGTGCAAATTTAAAACATTTTTTTGTTTTTATCAATGAATCAAACATTTTTCTACGAAATGTTCATTGTTAGAAGGACATAAACATGTTAGAATTCTTTATTTTCGCTTTCAAAGTTGAAATGAATAACACAAATAATTAAGCCAAAAAATCAACTTGGTGTAAATGTCATAATGTTTGCTGTCAAGTAAATGTTATAAAATCGCATGAATGTTTGTTAAAGTGATTTTTTCAAAAAAATGTCTGTTTATAACATTGAAGCACGAGCAGAAATTGTAACAGCATACATAAAGTCGATAAATTGGGACAACTTTGCTACGGCACATCCAAATCGTCCAATTCCTAGTAAGACTACAATGCTTAAAATGTACGAACATTTTCCGAGATAAGCCCGAAAATCTTGAGGAGTTAAAGATAAGAATTACAGAAGCTTGCAACTCCATCACAGTTAGAGAGTTGGAAAATACTTGAAGACATTTTTACGATCGGTTGGGTTATTGCTTAGCAATGGAAGGAAAGCATTTTGAACAATTTCTTTAATAAATATTTATGTTTATATTGTGTTATTTTTTAGTTTTATTACTTCAATAAATCAAAAAAACATTAACCAAACATGTTTAAGCAGATCTTAAAAACTTTGCAGCTAACCCAATCAATGTTAAAACGTGGTAAAATGTACATGTAAATTCCTACAATCATAGCTATAATTAAAGAAAAACGCTCTGTACGCATGCCGTAACAACTTCCAAATATTTTTTAGTAGAAAGAGGCGTTTCCTTTAAAAAACACAACATGCTTTACCTTATAAGCTTTACTTGTCAATAAGCATTATGACATTTACGCCAAGTTGATCCTTTGGCTCAACTTTGAAAGAGAAAATAAAGAATTCTAACATGTTTATGTCCTTCTAACAATGAACAATTCACAGAAAAATGTTTGATTTATTGATAAAAACAAAAAAATGTTTTAAATTTGCACGACAACAAAAGTTAACATGGGGTACAATTTTTACCATGTAAATCCCTATGGCCACACTTTAATAAAATACAATGTATATTTAACATAACCCAGAATCTAGCGATGGATAATGCCCAATTATATTTTCTTTTATTTGGTGGCACAGAAGATTTAATTCCAATCCTCAATAATGCAGGGAATTGAGCATTGCCCATGGAATATTTTTTTTTTTTGTGTGGAAAGACAACCACAAGAAATCAAAATTTTCGTGAAAGTGTAGTGTCGCGATATACAGACACATAATTTAGAGACCACTTTAGAATGTGTAGACAAACTTCTCAGGTAAGTTATTATATTTTTATAATCGTAAGGCTTTGTAACCTCCATTTCGGTGGCAACTTCAACACTTGATTCCAACAGCAATCAGTCTAATTTGTACGATTGGTAAAATGGCGACCGCTGGACGAACCTGTTCACGATCAACAGTGCGTTCATCAGAAAATTCCCGAACAGTTGGCAGTAAACACCCAACTGTTTAGTCTGACGAACGCGCCCAATGTTAAGAAGTTCCTTGGAACCAGGTGAGCGAAGCAAAAAAAAAAAATCGAACAATCGAGTCGATAAAATTGGAAAATAAGTATCCAACATGCAACCGGAGAAATTCAACATCCAAGAATAAGTTTCAAACATTCGTGCTATGCTAGAAACAAGTCGGCTGTGGAAATATTTGAATGTATGCGCTCAGAAGATTTACTTCAGTTTACCTTAGAACAGACTGAAGCATATGCACGACAAGCAAATACAACAAACTTTAATTTTTTTTTTTCAATTTTTTATTTTTGATTTAGAAGATCTCGAGAAATTTATTGGCATTTTACTAATAAGCAATCATCATATATTACCCCGAAAAGATATGTATTGGGAACAGGCATCTAATGCTGGTGTACCAATAGTTTATAACAGCGCTGTCCAACTTCTCTTAGCCAGCGGGCCATTTTTTCTTTAGCAAATATTTCGCGGGCCGAAAAGGATAGGTAAATAATGTCCATATAAATATTTGTTGTGGCAACTCCAATTATATTTTCAAGAGTGGAGTCTTTCAAGCTGTTTCTAAATTTTGATTTTATATATTTCATGTCAGAGAATGCACGTTCGCAGATATATGTACTTCCGAATATAGAAATGATTTGAAGTCCAAAATCTCTCATTTTTGGATATTTTTCTTTATCCAAATGTTTGTACACTTGTATTCCAGTTGCTCCACTAGATGCAATGAATGGGTCAGTCAAAATTTGATGTACTATAACTCGCGGGCCGTAAAAAAAAGCTTCGCGGGCCGCCAGTTGGACAGCGCTGGTTTATAACTATGTCAAGAAGTAAAGTATGTTCATTTAAAAAACCTCAAATGTGCCATGATTTTTTTATTTTTACAAATTTAAGCTGGTAACACATATTGAGGTTATGTTACTTGCGGCGACTTCCTACCGATAAATTAATTTGCTGTGACAAACGACGCAGAGAAGACGTAGGTTCATCTTCCAAAATTACTTGCGCTGTGTTAACATCCCGAGTACGTTTGACTGGTCCACCACTTCCTGATTTACGGAGAATACTACCCGTTTCATGAAATAATACAACAGATCGTGATAAGGTACTTTTAAATTTTTATTCTGAAACTCTGCCAAAGGTGCGTCGAATGAATACACCCAATTTCCGTCCACTTTAGTCCCATTTCGGAAATAACTTTCAATTAGAAACGTTTTTTGCTGGTTGCTGTAAACCATTATGACTAGGAATAATTGTGACTTTTAGAAAAATCTGACGTTTATATGTCAATTCCTAACAAGTGTGCCAACTTACATTTATAAAACGAAAAAGTCATGGCACACCTGAGGTGTTTTTTTGATGAACATACGTTATGTGCACGACAAGCAAATACAACATACTTAAATTTTGATTTAGAAAATCTCGAGAAATTTATTGGCAATTTACTAATAAGCAATTATCATAGTAAAGTAAACGCCGCCAACATTAAACAATTATCATAGATTACCCCAAAAAAATATATATTGGGATCAGGCATCTAATGCTGGTGTTTAGTTTATAACTACGTGAAGAAGTAGATTTAGAGAGATAAAGCAACATATTCATAGCAAATTGAACAATAATGATAAATTTTACAAACTCGGGCATACTTTGATATTTCGAAGAAAAACTTCACCAGATTTGACCTTTTATGCTGCTTGTGGCAAGAAGACATCGAGAATATACAGACGTTGTGAGGTACCATTGCATAAGTGTCTTGCAGATTTTCATACACAGTAATTTTAAATTTTCATTAATCATGAGTGGATTATTACACAAATTCCGATTCCCCATTACTTGACTAGTACTGGTCAGGAATCAGTTTGTATTTTGTTGATGATGGAGAACGATAATTGAAAGCTTGTAAACTTAATTATTATTGGGTGAATTGCACTTTACGGTCATAACTCAAAAAGATGTTTGGATAGGGTAAGTAATGTAGAAACTAAAATTTGAAAAAAAAATCCGAAATCGCGAATATAACCGTAAAGTGCAATCACTCCTTCACCGGTTAGGATTTGACGCTAAAGAATTATAGTAAAAAGCAAAAATTGAGGAAATTAGTGATCCACTTCTTTTGTATTCAAGTGCACAAGATATACAATAGGTTGAAACAAAAGAATCCAACCTTATCGAAAGTGGCACACCGTTTTCACCATTATTAAAATGTTAATGCACACTATCCTCGTCAGGTGATACACTTAACAATATTAGCCACAAAACAAAACAAAGTGCAAACCATTATCACAGTACTAATTCGAGCCATTGTGATGACTCATTAATAAAGATCGAGTGCTGAATTGATTAATACGCGAAAACGCGTTATGGAAATGGTGAAAATTGATTGAAACAAAGAGTGTGCAAAGGGGGCGTTTAATCAGCGATTCAAGGGCGCTGGTGTAATCAGCTGGGCAGATTTTCGAGAAAAAAAATCCGACAAGGCCGGATCCTCGGACTTCGGCGGGTCAACGGGATTTCGATAAAACGGGCCCTCGTTTCGCCGATACACTTAACGAGATTATGACGCACTTATGCAAAAAAACAATTGATATTACTACTATGAACTAGCTAACCTACCTTACAGCAGTTCGCGGATTAATCAATAAGGAGACGTACGACGCACGGTTGTTATTAACTTAGTTTTTGTACATGAAAGTCACTTATTGTTGTAACGGTGGGATTACTTTAGCACCGGGGTTGTATGCAAAATTATTAAAATTCACAAGCCAAAATGACAGGGATTGGACTAACTGTTTGACAGATCCGCTCGGCGCGGCGTTGCCGGATTGATCGCGAATTTACGTAGCGCGCGCGCTGGCATTGGGAAATTCAAACTTTCCATTCCATATTTACTTTGAAATTAACACATGTTTGTATTATTGCAGAATGCGTGTATCAATATTGGGATTTAAATAAACCAAATATTCAACCTAATTAAAAAATGCGATACTTCTTATAATCATAGCTATTAATTATTCTAACAATTACTTTACTGGTCAATGCCACGAGAAATATTGGATTATTAAATAAAATTTAAAATACGAAACATTCGTGAGACTATGAACCAAATTGTCTTGGAGGATTTATTACTTTCTCCGTTACGAAGTACGAGAAAGTATTGTGATCGTGATTTTTTTTCCAAAAATTTTTTTTACGGAAAAATCCGTTTTGTGGTCCCTAGAGACCATTTCAACAATTTCTGGAATTTTTTTTTGTGTCTGTGTGTGTGTGTGTCTGTCTGTGCGCGCTGTATCTCAAAAACTAATAGAGCAATTGATATGAAACTTTGAACATCCGTCTTATTTGATAATCTGAAGAACTGAAAAGCTTTTGGTAAAATTTCGTACACCGGAAGTGGACGTTTACCTTAACTGTTTTTTTGTTTTTTGCCAATATTTTCTTAAATATAAAAAATATCACAAAAACATTTAAACAAACTTTGAAGACAACAAAGAAATGCACATCTTTTACTTGAAAACATTTTTCATAAAATCATTTTTATTCGAGAAAAAAATTTATAATAATTTTTTTAATTTTTGGTTTATAATTAAAAAACGATAATAGTTACAGCAAATTTATGTTAATAATAATTTTAGAGAATATTAAAATGAACAACTTATAAAGAATAAGTTTTTTTCGAAATCCCTTTAATTTTTGAGTAAATTGAGTTTTTGAATTTGAAGTATAATTTTTCCCATCTTTCATAATTTTGACGTTTTAAACGTCAGTTTCACCCGAGTTTACACAACGCTCGATGTACATTTAAAATATGATTCAAATTGAAAATAAACCATGAAAGCGTAAATATAAATGATACCATCAAGTCGGAGAAAGTAACATGATGGCCACATCACCATTTTTAAAAATACGATTTCCCACTTCTTTTGTGTAAAAAATGTTTGCTAAACTCTAACTACTTTCCTGGCTAATGCCAGAATATTGAATTGTACCAGTGACGGTTCGCGGGTTTTTTTCTGGTACGGCCGAGGTAACAAGGGTGGCAATACAGTTAGGTAGGGTCAGTTGCAGAGACGGCTGGCTGCGCGACCGCACCTATCTGTATTACCACCTCTTGTTCCTCGGCCGTACCAGAAAAAATCCCGCGAACCGTCACTGAATTGTACAAATGAAATTTGCGTGTAAAATTTAATATTCGCCGAGGTATCCTAGGAAAGTATTCATGTCTTTTACAGTGTCTCCGAAAAGTATGAAATACGCTATACAAATCCACTTTAGAGAAAAAAGTTTGAAATAGAAGTTATTTATCACCTTGGAGATATCAAATTCATTTTTTGCTAAGAACAAAGTGCAACGAATAATACTTACATGTATTAAAATAGCAAGGCACGTCTTTATTATACTAATTTGATAGACTTTTTCTCTCTCTTCAACCAACTTGTATACCTTTACATACATAAATTCAAGAAAAACAAGAAAATCTCTAGGAATTTTATTTTATTCCGCAGTACTACGTACGCACTACGTACTTGTAGTATCAAAAGAATTGATACTTGCTCGCAATGGCTCAGTTATCTCAGAAACAAAGAGTTGCAGTTGTATGATTCTGGGATATTATGGAAGTAGATGAAGAACCCAGAATAAAGTATATTTAATAACTCGTATCCGGAATTAAACATTTCACAGAAAGGACCCCGCACAAACCTTATGGAAAATGGTTCTTGGCAGATTTAGCTGAAATTTTGGGAATTTGCAGTTTACGGCATCCCGATGAAAAGTTCTCATGGTTGCAACTTGATTCGTTGAGCCGTATGAGCACTATAAATAGCCAAAAGTAAGAAATAGACAACTGCCGCTGCCACTATGTAGTTCACTTAAGAACATCTGTTAATTCATCCCTCCCCTATCCTGACTTGACCTTTCTCCCCCCCTACCCTTCCATTTCTTTTCTTCTTCGACTAGTTTCCGTTTGTGGAACACGTACAGTTCGGTGATGGAAGGAAATTGAATACTGAATCTTTTGTTTTACGTTTTTTCTTACTTATTAAATTATCGCATTTATTATCTTCTATTTACAAAGGTATATAGCGCATACCCAACAAATATTCAAACGTCAATAACATCTAGTGTATTATCAAGATTTTCTTGTGGTGGCCTATTCGCAGCATCGGAGATAGCATGAAGAAGCTTCGAGGAAGGATAATGAATATGTTTATTTATTTATTTGTTTGTTAATGGGAGCCCCCTATTTACAATAATGCGACAGAATACATATTTAAATAAACTTAAACTAAATCTAGTTAACATAGAGTTATTGCTCAATGATTTAAAGATAATAAAAACAATAAAATTATAAATCATTATTATTCTAAATTTGTGGCCTTCAACATTGAACAAATTGAACCAGGGATTAACATTTAGATCATTTGCCAATCTAAGCATACGACTGATGGTGTTATTATATGAGTGTTCATTCGATCTCATATTTTTATCAAAATATACACCCAAATATTTGTACCTATCTACAGGTGTAATCGTATGGTTGCCTGAGGGATCTAGGAATGCAATTGAGTCGAATGTTATTTTTGTGGTGACCTTTATATAATAAGGTAGATAATGCGTTTTTTCCATATTAATTGTTAGTTTTTTATGGTTAAGCCACAGCTTCAATACCCTCATATCTGTCTGGATATTTGTTTTTACCTCATCCCAGGATTTTCCTCTACAAAATAAAACAGTATCATCAGCAAAACTTGTTATTTCGCTTTTTATTGATATATGGAACATACTATTTATGTAACTAATAAACAGTATGGGTCCTAAGACTGTACCCTGAGGGACACCACAGGTAATATTTTTGAACGTACTAAAAATGTTATTTATTTTTACACATTGCTCTCGATCACTCAAGAAACTTTGGAATAGTTTCAACGGAGTTTGCCTCATTCCAATATCCTCAAGGTCATGTATAAGCAGCTAGTGGTCAACGGTATCAAACGCCTTTGCGAGATCAATAAAAAGGTATAGGCATGGGTTCTTATTATCCAATGAACTATATATACTGTTAGAAATTCTTAGAATCGCATCTTGAGTTGATTTTCCTTCCTGAAATCCGAACTGCTTATCTGATATTAATTTATATTTTCTTAAGTAGCTAACCAATCTGTTTTTAAGTACCTTTTCGAAAATTTTTGCTAGGTTGAGATTAGTGATATCGGACGATAGTTGATCACGTCTTCCGTATCTCCATTTTTATGAATTGGTACAATAACGGTTTTTTTAAATGATTTTGGGCATATACCCGATTCAAAAATTTTATTAATAAGACATGCTATTGGTTCAGCTATTTGTGCAGATAATTGTTTCAATGTTTCAATTTTTATATTATCGTACCCTACAGATTGTTTGTTATTCAGATGATCTATAATTTTGATTATTTCAGATTTATCCGTATTGTAAAGGTAAAAAGAATTTCCCGGAGACTGTCTCTTTGTAACATTTCTATTTCCAGCCTTTATCTTATTAGCCAAAACGTGACCCATTGTAGTGTAATGTTTATTAAATGTTTCCAGTGTCTCATGTATGTTCGTGCAGATTTGGCCCATTTCATTTTTAATTTTTTCAAATTCTGTATTAGGTGGTAATCGTTTATTGAATTGTTTTATTGTTTTCCATAAATTAACATTGTTATTATTATTCTTAATAATTTGTTTTCTATAGTAATCTGCTTTAGTTGTCTTGATTAATTCACTAAGTTTGTTCTTCAGTTTTTTATAATTTTCTTCCAGATTGGTATTATGTGGATCTGCTTTTAGCTGGGTATGTATTTTGTTTTTGTTATTTATTGATTTTATTAATCCTCGAGTTATCCACTCGCTTCTCTTTTGCTCATTGTGTTTAATTTTTATCTTACTAGTATTTTCTTGTGTGCTTGTATTTAAAATGTGGATCAAATTTTCAACATTACTTTCATTTATCACGGAGTCCCATGAGATATTTTGTATATATGTTTTTAGTTTGTTATAATTAATTAGAGTGTAATATTTTTCTATGTTGTGTTGTTCAGGAGTATTTTTATGTTTTAATACAATTTGCGCAATTATGGTAAAATGGTCAGTAATGTACGATTGTAAGATTAAAGTTAATATATTTTTTTGAGTATCCTCATTGCTTTTTATAAACAGATGATCTATGCAGCTTCTGGATTTGTGTTGAATTCTTGTATAGTCATTTATATAGGATATGTAACCGTATTCACTCATAATATTTAGGTATTCCATTGAGTCTTTTTTTTCCGATAAAATGTCTATATTCAGATCTCCCACCAATATATTGAAGTCTACTGAGGTTCTGTATATTTGTTGGATGTAGGTTGTGTACATTTGTAGAAAGTCATCTATTATTGTGGAGGGTGATCTATACATAGCTGATATTAGGAATTTATGGTTTTTAATAATAATAATAATAATAATAAATGCTTTATTCAAAAAAGGGACCATACATGATACAAACATAACATAACAATAATTAAACTTATGTCAAGTAAAGCCGCAAATTGAATACGTCATAAGAAAAAATAAAGTGATAGTATAAACTATTGCAGTTATACTATAGCTAACTGAGTATACGTATTTTACATTAATTAAACAAAAAAATCCGCAACCGAATACAGTTCTTTGTTAATTAAGAATGTTTTTAATTCTCTTTTAAATTCATTTATGTCGGTTATGTTTTTCAAATAATCTGGCATTCTATTAAATATTCGCAAGGATGCGTATGCAGCAGATTTCTCAGTTAAAGTGAGTCTATGTTTGGGGTATGCATAATTTTTCACATTCCTTGTGTTGTAGACGTGACCTACGTTGAGTTGATTAAACTTATTCTTATGCTTGTAATTAAACAATAACATTTCGTACACATAAAGACTGTAAAACGTCATTATACCCGCACTTGTGAATTTTCCGCGACAGCTTTCTGAATAATTTAAATTGAGTATAATTCGTACAGCTCGTTTTTGAATGATAAATATATCATTTGCACGACTCGAGGATCCATAATGAATTATACCGTATCTCATTAAACTCTCGAAATTCGACCGGTATGTTGTTGTTAGAGTATTAGTGTCTAACACTTGCTTTAAAATCCTTAGGGAATAACATGTTGAGTTTAACTTTGAAGATAACTCATCACAGTGTAAGAACCAATTTAAATTGCTATCAATTGTCATTCCCAGAAATTTTGATTTGCATTGAACTTGTAAAATGTTATCGTTTACTTCCAATTGTTCTAATTTATTAGTTTTGTTTTTAGTTTTGAATAAGATCATATTGGTTTTGTTATTATTCATTAGTAGTTTATTCATTATCATCCAGTCCTCTGTGTTTTTTAATACTTCCTTCGATCTGTGAGTCACTTCATCCTCACTAGAACCCGATATAAGAAGAGTGGTGTCATCAGCATATGTTGTAATATGGATGTTTAGATCTCTAACTATTTTAGGAAAATCATTAACATAAATAACAAATAAAATAGGCCCCAAAATACTACCTTGAGGCACCCCTATATTAATTGTTTTTGCTTTAGAAATATTATGGTTAATTTTAGTTTTGTGTGTTCTATCTGTTAAGTATGAACGTAATAAAGTTTGTCCTATACCTCTAACACCATAGTATTCTAGTTTGTCTAGTAAAATGTCGTGACTCACAGTGTCGAAGGCTTTGGCCAAGTCTAAAAAAATACCCATGGGAATTTTTTTTTTTCGATTCAAATTTTTAATTAAAATTTTTTTATATTCGAGACAAAGTTTGACAATGTTTAAACTTTCATTTTGTACAATTGCCCATGTTATATTTAAACAGTTTTCCTTAATATAAATAATTGTACCACTATTTTGATTTGAAGTGTCATTGTTATAAAAAGACTGATATCCTGCCAAATTATACAGCGCTGGCACTTCAATTTTCCAGGTTTCAGTAAGAACTATAACCTCAAATGGTTCCATACTATTTAGGTATATTTTTAATTCGTCCAGGTTTTTTGCAATATTTTGAAGAAGTATTTTAAAGTTATTATTCTTACTATTTATATCTAACACTTGATTTACTTCAGTAACATTTTTAAGATTAAAACTTACAACTTGAGGGATTTCAAAATCCCGAATGTATTGATTCATGTTCACGTGTATAGAGCTAAGACAAATAATTAGTTCAGTATGAATAATACAACTTTATAACTTAAAAATAGGGTTCGGAAAATATCCGATATTTATATAAATATCAATATATCGGATATATATCCGATATATATCAACTTCTTGATATTTATTCTTGGTCATTAATTTTAATGTTTATATGACTTATTAATTATATAATGCACATACTTTATTTATATTATATTTATTTATTGCAAACAAACACAGTTGCTTACAAGATAGTAAAAAAATAACATTTAAAATGTTAAAATATTTGACATCAAATTGAAAATTTTTTGAAATGAAGACTTTTTTGCTCTTCACTGTTTTCAGGGATACATTGAAGAATTTTTAAAGTGAGGACCTTTTTTTGTTTTTTTTTTGCTCACACTTACTTTTTCATTTTTAAGTCACTTCAAAAATCAACTCTTTTCGACAAAAAAGAGTCATTTCGCTCATTTCTAGTTTACATTAGAGCAAATGCTTACTATTCATATTGCTGCAACTGGGAATATTTGAGAAACGGGGGATTTTTTTGGTATTGTGTGTTTCATAAATATCCATGATATATATCATCGAATATACCGGGTGTGGCACTTAAGACGCCTCGGACCATAGCTCCTTTACGATAAAAGCTATCGAAAAAAATCTAAGAACAAAGTGGTGCATAGTTACCGTCGCTATGTTTTAAAAATATTTCTAATCATCAGTGGCGTGCCGTACTCCAGTGGCGTACCAAACTTATGTTTTTTTAAATGGAATGCCCTATTTTTTATTGCAGATTTGGAAAGTGCTCGACGAGTACTTATTTTTTTATCTAACATGTTATACCCTTCACTTTAGCGGTTTCGCTATTATAACCCCTTCTTTCAAAATTGCGCCCCATTTTTGAGATTTTTTTGTAGAGAAACTAATTGACGCCGGCGCCTAAATTTTGAATTGAGGTACAGGTTAAGACCTCGTATACCTTCACATAATTTTTTTTCGGGTAATTTATGGCAAAAAAATAATTTTTGATTGATCTTCGCATGTTGTCATTTTTTCCGAAAATTTCAAATGGCACCCCCCTAAAAAAATTACGGCGTTGTACAGCCAAAACTCTAAATTTTTCATTGGTGTAAAAAAAATTACACATTGCATAACACAATTTCGGAGAAAAAAGGAATTTCATCGCAAATGTCGGGAAACGTTTTCCGTTCCCAAGTGTGCCATGAGAAAACAAAAGATTGGTAATTGTCAAAGTAAATTATTAGACGTCAGTAGCAGCCATAAGTCATTTTTGATAAACGTTCTAAAAATGTTCCGAACTCAAGAGGAAATTGTTGACATGATATTTATTCTTGGAGAATATAACAAGAATTGTTTCTTGGCATCACGAGTGTACGCTGCGAGATATCCGCACAGGGCACATCCAAATGAACGTGCGTTTCAAAAAGTGTTGGAGAGATTTACTACTACGGGAAGTGTGAAACGGCCAAGGAGAGTTAGAAAGAAGGCAGTTATTACCGAAAATAATGAACTGCGGTATATCACCAGAAGTTGCGGTTATGCCTCCAGCAGGAAGGTCGTCATTTCGAACATTTAGTTTAAGTTGTTAAATTTGCTTTATCTGCATTTTTCATATCATGTTGAATAAATAGGTACATACTATTATGTTGACCGTATTTGTGTATTTGTTTTGGTACTTTGACAATTACCAATCTTTTGTTTTCTCATGGCACACTTGGGAACGGAAAACGTTTCCCGACATTTGCGATGAAATTCCTTTTTTCTCCGAAATTTTGTTATGCAATGTGTAATTTTTTTTACACCAATGAAAAATTTAGAGTTTTGGCTGTACAACGCCGTAATTTTTTTAGGGGGGTGCCATTTGAAATTTTCGGAAAAAATGACAACATACGAAGATCAATCAAAAATTATTTTTTTTTCATAAATTACCCGAAAAAAAATTATGTGAAGGTATACGAGGTCTTAACCTGTACCTCAATTCAAAATTTAGGCGCCGGCGTCAATTAGTTTCTCTACAAAAAAATCTCAAAAATGGGGCGCAATTTTGAAAGAAGGGGTTATAACAGCGAAACCGCTAAAGTGAAGGGTATAACATGTTAGATAAAAAAATAAGTACTCGTCGAGCACTTTCCAAATCTGCAATAAAAAATAGGGCATTCCATTTAAAAAAACATAAGTTTGGTACGCCACTGGAGTACGGCACGCCACTGATGATTAGAAATATTTTTAAAATATAGCGACGGTAACTATGCACCACTTTGTTCTTAGATTTTTTTCGATAGCTTTTATCGTAAAGGAGCTATGGTCCGAGGCGTCTTAAGTGCCACACCCGGTATATATCCGATATATATCCGATGATATATATCGTCCGAACCCTGCAATTTATACCAATTTTTTTTGTACGATTAATTTGAACTCTAAAGAAGTAGGTTTCTTACGTTCCCATTTGATCTTATTACAATATACTTTAAAAAGTAACGAAAATTTCAGCGTTGTAGCAATTGTTATAATATTTTATAAATAAATTAGAAACAACCTTACTTGTTGCAGAATTGAATTTATTTAATATTTTATAGTTATGAAATTCGTAGTTTTAAAATTAGCATAAACATTGTTCCTGTGCGATTATTTCAGAAACTATAGAAGGGGTGTTTTCTTATTCTGACTAAATGTTGAAATAGTAGTTTGAAAAGTTTCAAGTATGTGGCAAATGTTTTTCTATTCTTGTTTTGCCTCTGAAGAAAACGTATCTTTAGAATGACGATTTGCTCTATTATTGGGAGATTATTTTCAAATCTGGTTAAGAAGCATTTAGAAATTTTTGTAGAATCCTGAAGTAGAATATATTTCGAGTAAATTTGGAAAGTATGTGGCAATTGTTTTTCCATTGTTGTTTTGCTTCCGAAAAGACGCATGTTCATAACGACGATTTTTTTCTCGGGTGAAAGAGAGGGGCAATATATTTATTGAGACACTTTTACAAATGACCTCAACAAGCTATTGACCAGAGGTCTTTCAGCCTCTCTGGTGATTATTTCAAAAATTAGTGAAGCATTTCTACTTTTTTGCGGAATCGTAAATTGCAATGTATTTTGGGTAAATTTAAATATTTTTAAGGATATCGCAAATGTTTTTATACGTCTGCGTTGCATCAGAAAAATCTCATCTTCAGAACAACGATTTGGTTTGTTCGCGGGGAGTTATTTTAAGATCTAGTCGAAAAGCATTTAAGATTTTTGCAGAATCGTAAAGTGGAATACATTTTGAGTCATTTTGGACAGTTTCAAGTACGTGCTATATATTTTTTTTAGGAAGGACGTGGATGGAACTGCGGGTTAGGGAGAGTGAATCTGCCACAACCGTTGTTTTGTAGAAATATTATAAATTAAATGAACAATGAAAGATAAATTACAACGACCACGGTCCCGAGCGAATATTCCGCGGCCCCGAAATCTTTCGCCCGGGCTGGGATTCGAACCCACACGGCACGCAGTGCAACTGATACAATCGTTCGCCTGCACCCACTATACAAACGTCATAATTGTTTTTTACTTTCTCCGTTACGAAGTACGAGAAAGTATTGTGATCGTGATTTAAACTAATATTGAAGACAACAAAGAAATGAACATCTTTTGCTTGAAAACATTTTTCATAAAATTATTTTTGTTTGAGAAAAAAATATTTTTATTTTTTTAATTTTTGGTTTATAATTATAAAACGATAATAGTTACAGCAAATTTATATCAATAATAATTGTAAAAATTCTAAAATAAACAACTTATTAAGAATAAGTTTTTTTCGAAATCACTTTTTGTATTTGAAGTATAATTTTTCCATGTTTCATAATTTTGACGTTTTAAACGTCAGTATCATCCGAGTTTACGCAACGCTCAATGTACATTTAAAATATGATTTCAATTGAAAATAAACCATGAAAGCGTAAATATAAATGATATTATCTTGTCGGAGAAAGTAACATGATGGCCACATCATCATTTTCTATTTTTGTTTTGCCTCTGAAGAGGTGTGTCCCTAGAATGATGATTTGCTCTGATCTCGAGGGATTATTTTTAAACTAAATAAATAACGTCGAGGGGTATTTTTTGCAGAATCCTCTAGTATATCTTGAGTAAATTTAGAAAGTCGCAGATTTTTAGCAATTGTTTTTATTTATTTTTTCAGTTCAAGGAATTTGTAAATTGAAAATTGGTTTCGTGGTATTATTTCAAAATTATTGTTTTTTTTTAGTAAATTTGGGAAGTTTCGTATTTGTAGCAATTGTTTTTATTTTATTGTTCATTTCATGAAAATCGTAATTTTGAACATGAGCATAAGAGCATTCTTTTACGATTCTTTAAAATCTAGAGCAACATGAATAAATAAACTAATGAATATAAAAAATAATATTTAGAAATACTATATATGTATAGAAATATTGTCTTCTTACAATCATGTCACAATTTAAGTAGAAATCATTGTTTACGTAAGAGTCACAGTTTAATTAATTATCATTGTTTTGGTCACTCTTGTAATTTTAAATAGCGATCACGTTTTAAGTAGCAATCAAAGTTTGAGTAACAGATGAGATTTTAAATAACAAATCGCGGTTTAAGTAATAGTCGCAATCACAGTCACACTCACGGTGAAATTTGCCTATTTGTAACAGTAACGACCTGTGATTTTTCAATATCAGTGAAAAATTATAGGTACGTGAAATAGCGCCCATCCCTAGATAGGACCATTTTTTTTAAATTGTAAGTTTGGCAAAAAATTATGCAGGTCATTCTTGAGCCAGTTTATTTGAAATTGCATTATTTAAACTTATAATAGAACACCCAGTGTGTGGATTTTGAATTAAAATTTACTTACATCTTTTTTACATGGAAACTGTTTGCTAGTTTTTCGTCTTGCGGATAAATAAAGTCGGCATTTATTACCTCGACAGTAATAATTTAAATCGCTCATCCTGGACACTGTGTCCCTTGTAAGGGAACTTGGTTATGGCAACCGGACGAAAAAAAAATACGTTACAGGGTGGGAAAAATTCGCCATTTCTATGGGGATCTCGATAACTATAATAGATAGAGAAAAACGGATGGCGCATCCTCGATCTCTTTTTTCGAGAAAAACTTAATGATGCAAACTAAATTTATTTAAATGTTTAATGTTGGCGGCGTTTACTTCGTGGTACATCTTGATTGTAGATTGGAATAGAACACTTTAACCTTTTTATAAATTAATTATCTTCTTTTGTTTTCGAGTTATGGCCAAAAAGTAATTTTTTTCCATTTTAGATATATTGAAATATCTCAGTTGTTTATCATTTGACAATAATCAAAGTTATATGTTGTTCAAGCACTTTTTTGAAAAGAATAAAATAACCTTATCAGAATTCCGATATCTTCTATCTATTATAATTATCGAGATCCCCTATACAAACACCGAATTTTTCCCACCCTGTACATACAATAATAACTGTATATATTTAAAACTCTGTCTCGGTATAAATCTGAGTTAATACTAACAATTTACAAAATATTTACACGAATTGTTACTTCGTAATACAGCTTTTAAGAAGTAGGGCGCCATGGGGATGTGTCCACTACCTGCAATACTTTGCATTCGGCACCACTGCGAACGCAATTTTTAGAAATTCATAGAAAATCATCTGGCGACTAAATGTCCACTTTCCCAATTGCAGCCCTTGTCCAAGGAAGACAAAGGGTTGTAAAAGTAATTTATGCGAAATCAAGTACGGGTGAATTTCGTCGGTCCAGCAGAGAATGAAAATAAACATGTTGACAGTTAAAAATTTTGATCATTTTGTCTGGAAGATATCTTCGGGACAGTCAGCAGGTACCCCGATGAAAATCATAGTTCAGCACACAGGCGTATTTTTTTTTTCGTTATAAAAGTATGCCAATTCCTAACAGTTACTTACGATTTTATACTATTATTTCATTTGTTGATGTGAAGTATTGCGATTACATGTACATCGAAATTATATTTATAATGGCAGGGCATTTGCTTAAACTACGTAACATGTAGTAGATTATTTTTAAAATCGACAAGAAACTTAAAATACGCGAAATGCCCTGAAAAATCGACTGAAATCGGGCTTCTAAATATGCCTTAGTACGTTTATTCCCCTACCGCTGTGCGGGAACTGTTTTCTACAGATGGCGTTACTTTACGGCAACTAAAATATCTCGCGCAAGGGTCTAGCTCTAGTGTAATTGCGTCCTTATTTTTCAGGAAAAACTAATTTGGTTCAATGGATTTTATTACCAAAGAATCAATCTGTGTCACTGTAGTAAAGCATTTTGAATTTTCAGCGTTTATTTACATTTTATTTAATGTTGAAAATGCCTATTTTTCAACACTAAATTACACATTTTCAGAGATACTTATAAAAAATGTAATTCTTTAGTAACCTACATTCATCCTTTATGTAACCCTGTATAAAATATTATTACTTAAATTTTTTCCATTACACCACTATCAGTATAGAGCCGAGTGCCAAAAACGCTTCATTTTTCAAACGGGTCGAACAGCCTTAATTTATCGGTAGAAACATGCCGCAAGTTACATAACCTCAACATGTGTTACCAACTTCAATTTTTAAAAATAAAAAATCATGGCACACTTGAGGTTTTTTTTTTAATGAACATACTTTATGTTATAATCAAAACTTTTTAGTTATAATTTAATACATGCGAAATTACACTTACCAACCCTAAATATTGATTTATTTTAAACTAAAAAGGCACAAAATATAAAAAAAATGTATTAATACGAATTATATCGCTCACATTTGTCCTTCAGAAATTTGGACTCGTACTGCCGTAAAAAGGCACAAAATATAAAAAAATGTATTAATAAAAATTATATCGCTCACATGTCCTTCAGAAATTTGGACTCGTGCGAAAAAATCTTCTTCGTAATTTGATGTATTAATTAATTAAAATTGAAAACTCTTACTTGCAGGAGCATTAAACTATTAAACAAAGATACAAGTAGCCCGAATATATGAATATTCAACCTGTTCATAACTCTTTATTGAATTTATCTAATGCATCTGCAAAAAGTGAGAGTTTCTCAAGTTTTATTCCAATTACAAACGAAAGTGTGAAGGATCGAGATTTTTCGTAGCACTCGGCAACGCTGTTTTAATAATTGTGCCTACCTCCCGAACTGCCACATATTAAATACCCGAAACGCACCTGTTTTTCCGAAACCGGCCCTACGCAACGCTCCGTCCGATGAAAAATGAAATGATTTCGCTCACCTTCTAAGAGTCGCTGTAATTTTCAACTAGATATTGTTAATTTTAGTAAAAACATCAGGGGAACTTGACCGGCCGCTGCTGTCAAAATAAGAACTACGTTCGTTCAGCGGGAGATTCGAACGTCGTGCGATTCAAATCGTCGATGGTAATAAGATGTAATTAAGTAATAATTCCGCTAGACGGACTAGTTTAATTAAATTGGAGGAAGTGCTGTAAGAACGTAATTTTGTGAGCATTTCAACTACAGGAAACTGTAGCGATGTCAAACAAATACTTCTTGTATTATTAAAAATAATAATGTGAAGTTCAAAATCAAAAGATTGTTCATCAGCAAGGAAATCTATCAATTACCTCAAGATAATTATTTCCGTAGAAAGTAAAAAATACATATAAAATCTGGATAATAGGTACAGACAACAGTATTTTTATATATAATATTATGTCTTTAATCCATGGACTGTACACAATATTTACATATAAATAAAATAAACAGTATTGGATGGGTCTTAAAAATACACAAAAATAAAAATAAATAAGTGCAGTATAAATGATGTTATAAGTTCATTCAAATCGTAGAACAATTTATCTAGTAAAAAATCTTTAAGTTTTTTCTTAAAATTTATTTTTGATTTGTTGTTTTTAATATCATCAGGGAGGTTATTAAAACACATGGTTTAGTTTCACTGTTTTTATTTTTCTTATTAGGAGAATAACACTACGAAACTAAACCAAGTGATAATCAATAAATGCGCCTTTTCAAAAGTAAGTGGTATTTTAAAGTACTCGTATCGTGGCTGATTTTTATGCATTTTTGAAATTAGAACATTATCAGCTCACAGAGAAAACGGGATTTTTTAATTTTGGGCGCCATAGCAACAAATTTGTTTAAAACCAGTTGCATTAAAAAAAAACATTGTATGCAAGCGTCATCACAGATTTTTCACGTTAGAACACAATTTCTTTTGTGAGAAGAAATGGTTTTGCCTCTGTAAACTCGTTGTTATTAAGAATGCGGACGGTTTCGTGCCCGTAATGGTTCAAAAGTGCCGGCCCATGCTTTTCAAAAAGCAAAATTTGAAGAAAGTTGTTCCGTTATGGATAAAATAAAATCGAGAAGATCCACTGCGGCAACAGATGTTGCAGTTGCTGAAGTTTTACAAGAATCAAAATTTAGCAAATGAAAACGAGTATTAGTGAATAATTTGTTAAAAATATATTGAAAATCTTTCATAATTTTGACGTTTAAAACGTCAGTTTCATCCGAGTTTACACAACGCTCGGTGTACATTTAAAATACGATTTAAATTGAGAATAAACCATGAAAACGTAAATATAAATGATATCATCAAGTCGGAGAAAGTAACATGATGGCCACATCACCATTTTTTTAGACAATTTTTCAGGACCTTCTTTCGGGATTTTTTCCATGTCTTCTTTTAAAACAATTGTTTCGAAATTGTCTTTCAGGATTTTCTTCACGACTTTTGCAGGACGTTTTTCATGATATTTTTTCAGGATTATGTTTTCAGGACTGCATTGTCTTTATTTCAGGACTATTCTTCCCTATTATTTATTTTAGAATTTTTTTCAGGACTTCTTTCTTTAGAACCTTTTTTAAGTACATTTTTCGAGACTTTTTTTAAGCACTTTCTTTTCAAGATTTTAATTTCGGGAATTTTTTTCGAGATTTTTTTAGAACTTATTTACGATTATTTTCAAGACATTTATTTCAGGACGTCGGGTCTTTTTTGTAGAACATTGACTTAGGATTTGTTTGTTTTGTTTTGGGACTATTTTAAGAACTTTGTTTTCAGGGCGCTTTTGCAGAACTATTTTTCAGGATTTCAGAATTTTTTTATGAGGACTTTTTTTCGGGACCTTTTTCAGGCCTTTATTAAGGACTTTTTTCGAGTTTGTTTTTTAAGAAATTTTGTTTTTGGGACTTTTTCGAGGCTCTTTTTCTTAGGACAATTTTTCTCAGAACTCTTTTTCGGGTCTTTTTGAAGGACCTCCTTTTAAAGACGGTTTTCAGGAGTCGTTTTTCATGATTTTTCCCACTTTTTTCAGGACTCTTTTTCCTAGACTTTATATTCGGGATTGATTTTTAGGACTACTACTGTTCTTCGAGAAAATTAGGACTTTTTCAGGATTTTTTCAAGGCTCTCTTTTTGTAGGACAGGTCTTTTTAAAAAAGACTTTCACTTTTAAACGCATTTCTGTTTTTCCAGTTTAATTGTTAGGACATTTTATTTAAGACTTTATTTTCATGACTATTTTTCTCTCTTTCGGACTTTTTTAAGATCTTTTTTAGGGTTTTTTTCGGACCTCTAGGGAGTTTCTTTGTCAGGGCTTTTTTTCGGGCATTTTTTTCACGATTTTTTTTTCAAGATTTTATTTTGAGTACTTTTTTCAGAACTGTTTTTTCAGGACTTTTGATCGGGTCTATTTTTCATGACGCTTTTTTCAAGAGATTATTTTCAGGTTTTGGGTTCCCTAGATGCCATTTCAACAATTTCTGAAAAAAATGGTGATGTGGCCATCATGTTACTTTCTCCGACTTTATGGTATCACAGCCATTTATATTTCCGTTTTCATGGTTTATTTTTAATTGAAATCATATTTTAAATGTACATCGAGCGTTGTGTAAATTCGGATGAAACTGACGTTCAAAACGTCAAAATTATGAAAGATGAAAAAATTATACTTAAAATTCAAAAACTCAGTTTACTCAAAAACTAAAGGGATTTCGAAAAAAAACTTATTCTTTATCAGTTATTCATTTTAGCATTCTCTACAATTATTATTAACATAAATTTGCTGTAATTATTATCGTTTCATAATTATAAACCAAAAATTTAAAAAAAAATCATAATTTTTTTTCTCGAATAAAAATGATTTTATGAAAAATGTTTTCAAGCAAAAGATGTTAATTTCTTTGTTGTCTTCAATGTTTGTTTAAATGTTTTTGTGATTTTTTTCATATTTAAGAAAATATTGGCAAAAAACAAAAAACAGTTAAGATAAACATCCACTTCCGGTGTACGAAATTTTACCAAAAGCTTTTCAGTTCTTCAGAATATCAAATAAGACGGATGTTAAAAGTTTCATATCAATTGCTCCATTAGTTTTTGAGATACAGCGCGCACAGACACACACACACACACACACACACACGCGCGCACAGACACACACACAGACACTGTGTCTGTGTAACACTTTAAACATCCGTCTCATTTGATAATCTTAAGAACTGAAAAGCTTTTGGTAAAATTTCGTACACCGGAAGTGGGCGTTTACCTTAACTGTTTTTTGTTTTTTGCCAATATTTTCTTAAATATAAAAAATATCACAAAAACATTTAAACAAACTTTGAAGACAAAAAAGAAATGAACATCTTTTGCTTGAAAACATTTTTCATAAAACCATTTTTATTCGAGAAAAAAATGTATTATTATTTTTTTAATTTTTGGTTTATAATTATAAAACGATAATAGTTACAGCAAATTTGTGTTAATAATAATTGTAGAGAATACTAAAATGAATAACGTATAAAGAATACGTTTTTTTCGAAATCCCTTTCGTTTTTGAGTAAATTGAGTTTTTAAATTTGAAGTATAATTTTTCCATCTTTCATAATTTTGACGTTTTAAACGTCAGTTTCATCGGAATCTACAAAACGCTCGATGTACATTAAAAATATAATTTAAATTTAGAATAAACCATGAAAGCGTAAATATAAATGATACCATCAAATCGGAGAAAGTAACATGATGGCCACATCACCTTTTTTTTGTGAAAAAGTAACCTCTCCGACATCTTTGAAAAACTAAATGATACCACTACTTCTCTAGGGAACGGGGGAGTACAATTCGAGAAAATAAAAGTCTTGCGGAATAGTATATTCTGTAACAAGGTTAGAATGGAAATTCGATGCGAGTGGAATATTTCGAGCGCGAGCCGTGAGGCGAGCGCGAGGAACCACGAGCATCTGAATTTCCATTCTTACCGAGTATCAGACTATACTTTCTCCTCGACCAGATAAAATAGACTAATAAAATAATGAACACAAAGAACTTACGTTTTATCACGTTTGTGGTTATGTTTATAGTATTTTGACAATTGTGGTATCCAAGGCTAATTGTTTTATTCGAAACGATGTGAGAATATTCATTCTATCCCTTGTTATGGAATGAATTACATGCAAAACGCATAAGCGCATTGTGTTTTGTTCCATAACAAGAGTGAGAATGTGTACGTTCTATAATCAAAATTGATTTCAGAATGCTTAAATTCTATGGTGGTCGTGGAGAAAATATTTTTGAAGGGTGTGTTGAGAGCAGAGACATCTCCAACTTTCCCCGGTTGCAAAAATTTGTCAAAACCTTCGCCTTCCTCGAAATTGTTATTGCCCACTTACAATGTGTGGAAAGAAGCGTAAATTATTATTTTCCCGACATTGACTCTTGTGGTATCTGTAGCTGAAACATAAACCAATTGGAATGCAGTGGCGGCTTCAAGGGGGGCGGGGGGTGGTCGGGAGGGTGTTCATCGGGTAAATACCCCCCCTAACAATTTTTCGCTTATCAATTTTTATTGTTAAAAATTACTGATATTCCATGTTCCCAAACAAATAATATAACCAGTAAATTTTTCCAACACTTGAAAACGTCGGAAAATGATAGAGATTTCACGGAACAGGTGTATGAGAGAGGAAGCACCAGTTTATTTATCCTTTTTACTTTCTCCGTTACGAAGTACGAGAAAGTATTGTGATCGTGATTTTTTTTCCAAAATTTTTTTTACGGAAATATCCGTTTTGGGGTCCCTAGATGCCATTTCAACAATTTCTGGAAAAAAAAAATTTGTGTCTGTGTGTGTGTGTCTGTCTGTGTGCGCTGTATCTCAAAAACTAATAGAGCAATTGTTATGAAACTTTGAACATACGTCTTATTTCATAATCCGAAGAACTGAAAAGCTTTTGGTAAAATTTCGTACACCGGAAGTGGGCGTTTACCTTAACTGTTTTTTTGTTTTTTGCCAATATTTTCATAAATATGAAAAATATCACAAAAACATTTAAATAAATATTGAAGATAATAAAGAAATGAGATTATTTTGTTTGAAAACATTTTTCATAAAAATATTGTTATTCGAGAAAAAAATTTGTTATTATTTTTTGAATTTTTGGTTTATAATTATGAAACGATAATAGTTACAGCAAATTTGTGTTATTAATAATTGTAGAGAATGCTAAAATGAACAACTTATAAAGAATAAGTTTTTTTCGAAATCCCTTTAGTTTTTGAGTAAACTGACTATTAGAATTTGAAGTGTAATTTGTTCATAATTTTGACGTTTTAAACGTCAGTTTCATCCGAATCTACAAAATATGATTTAAATTTAAAATAAACTATGAAAACGTAAATGGCTATGATACCATCAAGTCGGAGAAAGTAACATGATGGCCACATCACCATTTTTACTTTCTCTGTTACGAAGTACGAGAAAGTATTGTGATCGTGATTTTTTTTTCAAAAATTTTTTTTACGGAAATATCCGTTTTGGGGTTCCTAGATGCCATTTCAACAATTTCTGGAAAAAAAATTTTTGTGTCTGTGTGTGTGTGTCTGTGTGTGTGTCTGTCTGTGTGCGCTGTATCTCAAAAGCTAATAAAGCAATTGATATGAAACTTTGAACATACGTCTTATTTGATAATCTGAAGAACTGAAAAGCTTTTGGTAAAATTTCGTACACCGGAAGTGGGTGTTTACCTTAACTGTTTTTTGTTTTTTGCCAATATTTTCTTGAATATAAAAAATATCACAAAAACATTTAAAGAAACATCGAAGACAACAAAGAAATGAACATCTTTTGCTTGAAAATATTTTTCATAAAATCATTGGTATTCGAGAAAAAAAATTATTATTATTTTTTAATTTTTGGTTTATAATTATGAAACGATAATAGTTACAGCAAATTTATGTCAATAATAATTGTAGAGAATGCCAAAATGAACAACTTCTAAAGAATAAGTTTTCTTCGAAATCTCGTTAGTTTTCGAGTAAACCTAGTTTTTGAATTTGAAGTATAATTTTTCCATCTTTCATGATTTTGACGTTTTAAACGTCAGTTTCACCCGAGTTTACGCAACGCTCGATGTACATTTAAAATATGATTTCAATTGAAAATAAACCCATGAGAACGTAAATATAAAGTCGGAGAAAGTAACATGATGGCCACATCACCATTTTTCAATATGCATTCCTGTTAAAATGTATGCCTGTTTCTTGTATGCGCTGTATCTAAAAAACTACTACTTGAATGAACATCAAACTTTGAACATAACCCTTATTTGATAATCCGAAGAACTGAAAAGCTTTTGGTAAAATTTCGTACACTGGAAGTGGGTGTTTACCTTAACCGTTTTTTGTTTTTCTCCGATAATTTTTTAAATATGAAAAGTACTATAAGAGCACTCAAACAAATCTTGAAGAAAGCAAAGAAATGAACATTTTTTGCTTGAAAATATTTTTCGTGAAATGTATGGTTTTTGAAAAATAATAGCAATTAATTTTTTTTTTGTAATTTTTGGTTTAAAATTATGAAACGATAATACTTACAGCAAAAGTATTTTAATAATAATTGTAGAGAATGCCAAAATGAACAACTTATATAGAATAAGTATTTTTCGAAATCTCTTTGGTTTTTGAGTAAATTGACTATTAGAATTTAAACTATAATTTGTCATTTCCATCTTTCATAATTTTGACGTTTTAAACGTCAATCTCATCTGATTTTACTAAACGCTCTATGCACATTTAAAATGTAATTTCAATTGAAAATTATTTTAGAGTTTCGGATCGTATCTTAATTTGAGCTTGTGTTATTTTTGGGGTAAATTATTTTTAGACCAGAATTTTTGTGCTCGTATTTTATATTTTTTGCCTGTTTCTTCGATTTTTTTCCTTTAAATTCTTGATTTTTTTCATAAATATTCTTTATGTTGGTCCCAATTTTAAAATAATCTGTTGAAATTTTCGACTTTTTTGGTCAGTATTTTGATTTTTAAGCTCGTGCTTTCGATTTTTGGTCTAAATTTTCGATTTTTTGCCAAAATTGTTGAATTTTGATTTGTATTTTGGATTTTCTTGGTCTAAATTTTTGATTTTATGTCCTAAGATTTCTTTATTTGGCCAAAATTTTCGATTTGTTTATTAAGATTTTCCATTTTTTTACTTTTTGGTGTGCATTTTTTTTATTTAGGCCCATGTTTTCAATCTTTTGGCCACAATTGTTAAATTTTGACCTGTATTTTCGATTTTTTGGTCCAAATTTTTGATCTTCTGTCCTAAGATTTCTTTATTTGGCTGAAATTTTCCATTTGTTTATTAAGATTTTCGATTTTTTAATCTGTATTTTTTATTCTTAACCCCAAATTTTTCGGTATTTGGTCCAAATTTTGTTTTTTTCGTCCTATATTTTAAATTTTTTAATTTTCAATTTTAGTTTCTGTTCGGAAACTTACTTTGAGCTACAGGGTTATTTTGAGGGTGAAAATGTCAAACAATTTTTTCTTTGCTTGAATTTTTTTAATCTACATTTTTAGATCTCTGGCCTGTAATTGTTTTTTTTTTCAAAGTTTTGATGTTTGGCCAAATATTCTTTATTTTGGCCTGCTTTTTTACTTTCTCCGTTACGAAGTACGAGAAAGTATTGTGATCGTGATTTTTTTTTCAAATTTTTTTTACGGAAATATCCGTTTTGGGGTCCCTAGATGCCATTTCAACAATTTCTGGAAAATTTTTTTTTGTTTCTGTGTGTGTGTCTGTGTGTGTGTGTGTCTGTCTGTGTGCGCTGTATCTCAAAAACTAATAGAGCAATTCATATGAAACTTTGAACATCCATCTTATTTGATAATCTTAAGAACTGAAAAGCTTTTGGTAAAATTTCGTACACCGGAAGTGGGCGTTTACCTTAACTGTTTTTTGTTTTTTGCCAATATTTTCTTAAATATGAAAAATATCACAAAAACATTCAAACAAACTTTGAAGACAACAAAGAAATGAACATCTTTTGCTTGAAAACATTTTTCATAAAATCATTTTTATTCGAGAAAAAAAATTATTATTATTTTTTTAATTTTTGGTTTATAATTATAAAACGATAATAGTTACAGTAATGTTATGTTAATAATAATTGTACAGAATGCCAAAATGAACAACTTCTAAAGAATAAGTTTTTTTGGAAATCTCGTTAGTTTTTAAGTAAACCGAGTTTTTGAATTTGAAGTATAATTTTTCCATCTTTCATGATTTTGACGTTTTAAACGTCAGTTTCATCCGAGTTTACACAACGCTCGATGTACATTTAAAATATGATTTCAATTGAAAATAAACCTATGGAAACGTAAATATAAAGTCGGAGAAAGTAACATGATGGCCACATCACCATTTTTTAATTTTTTTGTCCCAAATTTTGAGCAGTTGATCTAATTTTTCGTTTTCTTGGCCCATATTTTAGATTTTTTTTTATTTTCAATTTGAGTTTCTGTTCAGAAACTTACTCTAAGCTACAGGGTTATTTTGAAGGTGAAAACGGCAAACTATTTTACCTTTACTTGAATCTTTTTATCTGCATTTTTGGATCTCTGGCCTGTAACTTCGTTTTCTATTCCAAATTTTTGACCTAAATATTCTTTATTTTGGCGTGAAAATTTAGGTAGCGTGTTAAAAGTTTCGATTTTTTTGGTCAGTATTTTTAATATTTAGGTCCTAATTGTTGGTTTAAGTTTTAGCTATTTTGTATTATATTTTTAATTTTCTAATCTAAATTATTGATTTTTATGCGCGATTTTTTTGCCAGTATTTTCGAATTTTTTTGTCGGTTTTTGATTTTTTGGCTTTTACTTTTTAACCTATATTATTGTTTTTTATTTTATTTTTTTTGCATTATTTTCGAATTTCTCGTCGGAAACTTATTTTGAGCCAAAGAATTATTTTAGGGGATAGCTAAATATTTTTTCTTTTACTTGAATTTACAATATTTTAGCCTGCATTTTTTAGGTCCATATTTTAGATCTTTACCTTTACCTGTTTTCGCCTCAATTTATTCCAAATTTTTAATTTTTTTGCCTAAATAATCTTTATTTTGGACAACATTTTCGATGTGTTTGTTGAAATTTTCGATGTTTTAGTTTGCGTTTTTTTTTTTTATGTTTAGGCCATAGTTTTCGATATTTGGATTTTTTGGGCCTATGCTTTAGTTTTATTGTTTAATTATTGATTTCTATTAGCGAATTTTTGATTGGCGAATATTTTAGATTTTTAACCTAAAGCAGCGATTTTTTAATGTTTTGCCAGAATTTTCAAGGTTTTGGTCTAATCGTCAAATCGGAGAAAGTAACATGATGGCCATTTTTTTAATTACCCCCTAGACTAGTTGGCTGGAAACGCCCTTGTTGGAATGACGTATTAAATTTTTCAAAATCTACGTAAAATCAACAGAAAGTGTAGTTAAAAACAGAAATACCGTGAAGGAAGCGAAGAAGAGTTCTGGATGCAGGTGTATTAGGAAAACAATGTTGTTGGCAAGACTTGTGCGTTTTACTTCAACTTATCTCTGTGAGTCTGTTCTCTCAGCGTAAGCTTACATAAAAAGAAAACAGATGCAGGAGCAAACTTTCTGGGTCAAGTAATTTGAGGGTACAATTAATTAAACTTTTCATAAATATAAAGGAAATAATTAACAATTCATTAATTGTAGAAACGTCAAAGTGGCGGAATCTATTGCCTGAATGCTGAACCAAATCGGGGTGGCTTTAACACCGACAAGATATGGACGTTGCCAGTGGCGGCAAATATAACATATATAAACCGGTCTGTGGGTGTTCTGATGGGGGAACGATATTTAATGTTCACAATTCATTAATTGCAATAAAAACAACTGGGCATTAAATTTACACTGTTTCTTCTTCTTATCCTTAGTATTCAAACCGCTTTAAGGGTGGCTAAGTGGCAACATTTTTTTAGCCCAGCAAAAAAGTTTGAGAACCGCTGTTTTATTTTTTCAAGATTAATTTTTGATCGTCGATATATTTTGTAGAGTTCATCAATTTTATTATAATCGTTCACTAAATACTCGGTGGTCTGATTTGTTTTACTATGCAGCATACTATAGTAATTAGAGAGTAGAACGTCAAATATTTTGTTAGATAGTGAAATGTCATTTTAGAAAATAATTCCACATATAATTTTATCCAAAATATATTATAATCTTCTGAAAAATGACGGGGAAGGTCAGAGATTACTTGCCTCAAATACAAGCTGTAAGTGCATATTGATATTACCTTTTTAAAAATCTTGATCGTTTCCATTTTTTACGTTACCAATACGCAGAGAATATTTAATTATATGAACTTATCGATTGATTGATGTTACGTTGATTACACTGTTCTGCTAAAAAATGCCTCAAGTGTGCCAAATCCGGATGTTCAAAGTAGCTAAATAAATTGGTTTTCCGCAGTTTTAAATACCTTCGCAAAGGTTGCCTATAAGAACTCTTTTGGTACCATGTTTCTAGTATATTCTGTAAGTTTAGTTGGGTAACTCTGTGTTGGAATTTTTCGTCCAAATTTACAGTTACAAAAAACTATACCTGATAGTCTTTCTGGTTTTGAATTCGCGTTCAGTATACGTTAAAACTTTAAGAAACGACATTTTTGTTAAAGAGAGGTTTTTGATGCCGAACAGTGTTATTAGTATTTTAGTGAAGACGCTAATTTTTCTCACATCACGATTTGCCTTGCTTGCAAATGATTGTACAGTAAATAAATTGCATTTTTGCTTGCAGATTAACGAACAGGTTGAATATTCATATATTCAGGCTACATTTCGTTTTATTTTATTTATCTGATTGTACAGTAATTTTAAACTATATTTCATCAGTTGCTTGAAAATAAATTACATCGTATAATTGTATTATATTAAATAAAAGTAATATTTGTTATTACTTTCATTCAATAAATCTGCAATAAGTGAAGTTGTGTCTCAAGTTAATTTAGTATATATTATTATAGGCGGGATTACATAAAACGGACGATGGAACCGTGAAAAAATGCTTGGAAATATACCCAATCGACGATGCCATCGAGATGGTGATGCACGAAGGTGGTCTGAAGAAAGTCGAGCACGAATACAAAAGGCAACGGATGGAGAATTGGAGGCATACAGGAATGTTTCAGGCATCTAGATCAGCTTTAGTTTTACCCACGCCAACAAGGTATCAAACGTTGTTGAACGATTTAAAAGAAACCCACCTGGTCAGTTATTGGACCGCGGATTTGGGTAAATGTCGAGATCCGGTTGGAGCTTTTCCCGCTGGCATGGACGTCGCAAATACAACTTTTGGAAACAAATCAAGCCTAGGTAAATTTAGGGTAAACAACATATTACTCAACGATACCGTCAAAATCTGCTAACGTTCCTTCACTACATTTCAAGTTAATCCCACGAGAACAAAATTTGTAATTATCTAAAGTTGCACTTTTTTCGAGCGCTTAGAAAAATATAAAAACAATTGCCAGACACTTGAAATTTTCTAAATTTACTCAAACAACATATTACTCAATGATACTGTCAAAATATGCCAACGTTACTTCACTACATTTCAAGTTATTCCCACGAGAACAAAATTTGTAATTATCTAAAGTTGCACTTTTTTCGAGCGCTTAAAAAATTTAAAAACAATTGCCAGACACTTGAAATTTTCCAAATTTACTCAAACAACATATTACTCAATGATACTGTCAAAATATGCCAACGTTACTTCACTACATTTCAAGTTATTCCCACGAGAACAAAATTTGTAATTATCTAAAGTTGCACTTTTTTCGAGCGCTTAGAAAAATATAAAAACAATTGCCAGACACTTGAAATTTTCTAAATTTACTCAAACAACATGTTACTCCACGATACTGTCAAAATCTGTTAACGTTCCTTCACTACATTTCAAGTTAATCCCGCGAGAACAAAATTTGTAATTATCTAAAGTTGCACTTTTTCTCGAGCGCTTAAAAAATTTAAAAACAGTTGCCAGACACTTGAAATTTTCTGAATTTACTCAAACAACATATTACTCAACGATACTGTCAAAATCTGCTAACGTTCCTTCACTACATTTCAAGTTAATCCCACGAGAACAAAATTTGTAATTATCTAAAGTTGCACTTTTTTCGAGCGCTTAGAAAAATATAAAAACAATTGCCAGACACTTGAAATTTTCTAAATTTACTCAAACAACATGTTACTCAATGATACTGTCAAAATCAGCTAACGTTCCTTCACTACATTTCAAGTTAATCCCACGAGAACGAAATTTGTAATTATCTTAAGTTGCACTTTTTTCGAGCGCTTAGAAAAATATAAAAACAATTGCCAGACACTTGAAATTTTCTAAATTTACTCAAACAACATGTTACTCCACGATACTGTCAAAATCAGCTAACGTTCCTTCACTACATTTCAAGTTAATCCCACGAGAACAAAATTTGTAATTATCTAAAGTTGCACTTTTTTCGAGCGCTTAGAAAAATATAAAAACAATTGCCAGACACTTGAAATTTTCTAAATTTACTCAAACAACATATTACTCAATGATACTGTCAAAATATGCCAACGTTACTTCACTACATTTCAAGTTATTCCCACGAGAACAAAATTTGTAATTATCTAAAGTTGCACTTTTTTCGAGCGCTTAAAAAATTTAAAAACAATTGCCAGACACTTGAAATTTTCCAAATTTACTCAAACAACA
Source organism: Ocypus olens (assembly GCA_910593695.2). Lineage (NCBI taxonomy): Eukaryota > Metazoa > Arthropoda > Insecta > Coleoptera > Staphylinidae > Ocypus > Ocypus olens. Next base: position 3,237,987 of record OU343064.1, read on the forward strand.
TATTACTCAATGATACTGTCAAAATATGCCAACGTTACTTCACTACATTTCAAGTTATTCCCACGAGAACAAAATTTGTAATTATCTAAAGTTGCACTTTTTTCGAGCGCTTAGAAAAATATAAAAACAATTGCCAGACACTTGAAATTTTCTAAATTTACTCAAACAACATGTTACTCCACGATACTGTCAAAATCTGTTAACGTTCCTTCACTACATTTCAAGTTAATCCCGCGAGAACAAAATTTGTAATTATCTTAAGTTGCACCTTTTCTCGAGCGCTTAGAAAAATATAAAAACAATTGCCAGACACTTGAAATTTTCTAAATTTACTCAAACAACATATTACTCAACGATACTGTCAAAATCTGCTAACGTTCCTTCACTACATTTCAAGTTAATCCCACGAGAACAAAATTTGTAATTATCTAAAGTTGCACTTTTTTCGAGCGCTTAAAAAATTTAAAAACAGTTGCCAGACACTTGAAATTTTCTAAATTTACTCAAACAACATATTACTCAACGATACTGTCAAAATCTGCTAACGTTATTTCACTACATTTTAAGTTAATCCCACGAGAACGAAATTTGTAATTATCCAAAGTTGCACTTTTTCTCGAGCGCTTAAAAAATATAAAAACAATTGCCAGACACTTGAAATTTTCTAAATTTACTCAAACAACTAATTACTCAACGACACTGTCAAAATCTGCTAACGTTCCTTCACTACATTTCAAGTTAATCCCACGAGAACAAAATTTGTAATTATCCAAAGTTGCAGTTTTTCTCGAGCGCTTAAAAAATATAAAAACAATTGCCAGACACTTGAAATTTTCCAAATTTACTCAAACAACATATTACTCAATGATACTGTCAAAATATGCCAACGTTACTTCACTACATTTCAAGTTAATCCCACGAGAACAAAATTTGAAATTATCTTAAGTTGCAGTTTTTCTCGAGCGCTTAAAAAATTTAAAAACAATTGCCAGACACTTGAAATTTTCCAAATTTACTCAAACAACATGTTACTCCACGATACTGTCAAAATCTGCTAACGTTTCTCCACTACATTTCGCGTTAATCCCACGAGAACGAAATTTGTAATTATCTTAAGTTGCACTTTTTTCGAGCGCTTAGAAAAATATAAAAACAATTGCCAGACACTTGAAATTTTCTAAATTTACTCAAACAACATGTTACTCCACGATACTGTCAAAATCTGCTAACGTCCCTTCACTACATTTCAAGTTAATCCCACGAGAACGAAATTTGTAATTATCTTAAGTTGCACTTTTTTCGAGCGCTTAGAAAAATATAAAAACAATTGCCAGACACTTGAAATTTTCTAAATTTACTCAAACAACATGTTACTCCACGATACTGTCAAAATCTGCTAACGTTTCTTCACTACATTTCGAGTTAATCCCACGAGAACAAAATTTGAAATTATCTAAAGTTGCAGTTTTTCTCGAGCGCTTAAAAAATATAAAAACAATTGCCAGACACTTGAAATTTTCTAAATTTACTCAAACAACATGTTACTCCACGATACTGTCAAAATCTGCTAACGTTACTTCACTACATTTCAAGTTAATCCCACGAGAACGAAATTTGTAATTATTTAAAGTTGCACTTTTTCTCGAGCGCTTAAAAAATATCAAAACAATTGCCAGACACTTGAAATTTTCCAAATTTACTCAAACAACATATTACTCAATGATACTGTCAAAATATGCCAACGTTACTTCACTACATTTCAAGTTAATCCCACGAGAACAAAATTTGAAATTATCTAAAGTTGCAGTTTTTCTCGAGCGCTTAGAAAAATATAAAAACAATTGCCAGACACTTGAAATTTTCTAAATTTACTCAAACAACATATTACTCAACGATACTGTCAAAATCTGCTAACGTTACTTCACTACATTTCAAGTTAATCCCACGAGAACGAAATTTGTAATTATTTAAAGTTGCACTTTTTCTCGAGCGCTTAAAAAATATCAAAACAATTGCCAGACACTTGAAATTTTCAAAATTTACTCAAACAACATGTTACTCAACGATACTGTCAAAATCTGCTAACGTTTCTTCACTACATTTCGAGTTAATCCCACGAGAACAAAATTTGAAATTATCTAAAGTTGCAGTTTTTCTCGAGCGCTTAAAAAATATAAAAACAATTGCCAGACACTTGAAATTTTCTAAATTTACTCAAACAACATGTTACTCCACGATACTGTCAAAATCTGCTAACGTTACTTCACTACATTTCAAGTTAATCCCACGAGAACGAAATTTGTAATTATTTAAAGTTGCACTTTTTCTCGAGCGCTTAAAAAATATCAAAACAATTGCCAGACACTTGAAATTTTCCAAATTTACTCAAACAACATATTACTCAATGATACTGTCAAAATCTGCTAACGTCCCTTCACTACATTTCAAGTTAATCCCACGAGAACGAAATTTGTAATTATCTTAAGTTGCACTTTTTTCGAGCGCTTAGAAAAATATAAAAACAATTGCCAGACACTTGAAATTTTCTAAATTTACTCAAACAACATGTTACTCCACGATACTGTCAAAATCTGCTAACGTTACTTCACTACATTTCAAGTTAATCCCACGAGAACGAAATTTGTAATTATTTAAAGTTGCACTTTTTCTCGAGCGCTTAAAAAATATCAAAACAATTGCCAGACACTTGAAATTTTCAAAATTTACTCAAACAACATGTTACTCAACGATACTGTCAAAATCTGCTAACGTTTCTTCACTACATTTCGAGTTAATCCCACGAGAACAAAATTTGAAATTATCTAAAGTTGCAGTTTTTCTCGAGCGCTTAAAAAATATAAAAACAATTGCCAGACACTTGAAATTTTCTAAATTTACTCAAACAACATGTTACTCCACGATACTGTCAAAATCTGCTAACGTTACTTCACTACATTTCAAGTTAATCCCACGAGAACGAAATTTGTAATTATTTAAAGTTGCACTTTTTCTCGAGCGCTTAAAAAATATCAAAACAATTGCCAGACACTTGAAATTTTCCAAATTTACTCAAACAACATATTACTCCACGATACTGTCAAAATCTGCTAACGTCCCTTCACTACATTTCAAGTTAATCCCACGAGAACGAAATTTGTAATTATCTTAAGTTGCACTTTTTTCGAGCGCTTAGAAAAATATAAAAACAATTGCCAGACACTTGAAATTTTCTAAATTTACTCAAACAACATGTTACTCCACGATACTGTCAAAATCTGCTAACGTTACTTCACTACATTTCAAGTTAATCCCACGAGAACGAAATTTGTAATTATTTAAAGTTGCACTTTTTCTCGAGCGCTTAAAAAATATCAAAACAATTGCCAGACACTTGAAATTTTCAAAATTTACTCAAACAACATGTTACTCAACGATACTGTCAAAATCTGCTAACGTTTCTTCACTACATTTCGAGTTAATCCCACGAGAACAAAATTTGAAATTATCTAAAGTTGCAGTTTTTCTCGAGCGCTTAAAAAATATAAAAACAATTGCCAGACACTTGAAATTTTCTAAATTTACTCAAACAACATGTTACTCCACGATACTGTCAAAATCTGCTAACGTTACTTCACTACATTTCAAGTTAATCCCACGAGAACGAAATTTGTAATTATTTAAAGTTGCACTTTTTCTCGAGCGCTTAAAAAATATCAAAACAATTGCCAGACACTTGAAATTTTCCAAATTTACTCAAACAACATATTACTCAATGATACTGTCAAAATATGCCAACGTTACTTCACTACATTTCAAGTTAATCCCACGAGAACAAAATTTGTAATTATCTAAAGTTGCACTTTTTTCGAGCGCTTAGAAAAATATAAAAACAATTGCCAGACACTTGAAATTTTCTAAATTTACTCAAACAACATGTTACTCCACGATACTGTCAAAATCTGTTAACGTTCCTTCACTACATTTCAAGTTAATCCCACGAGAACAAAATTTGTAATTATCTAAAGTTGCACTTTTTTCGAGCGCTTAAAAAATATAAAAACAATTGCCAGTCACTTGAAATTTTCCAAATTTACTCAAACAACATGTTACTCAACGATACCGTCAAAATCTGCTAACGTTCCTTCACTACATTTCAAGTTAATCCCACGAGAACAAAATTTGTAATTATCTAAAGTTGCACTTTTTTCGAGCGCTTAGAAAAATATAAAAACAATTGCCAGACACTTGAAATTTTCTAAATTTACTCAAACAACATGTTACTCCACGATACTGTCAAAATCTGTTAACGTTCCTTCACTACATTTCAAGTTAATCCCACGAGAACAAAATTTGTAATTATCTAAAGTTGCACTTTTTTCGAGCGTTTAGAAAAATATAAAAACAATTGCCAGACACTTGAAATTTTCTAAATTTACTCAAACAACATGTTACTCCACGATACTGTCAAAATCTGTTAACGTTCCTTCACTACATTTCAAGTTAATCCCACGAGAACAAAATTTGTAATTATCTTAAGTTGCACCTTTTCTCGAGCGCTTAGAAAAATATAAAAACAATTGCCAGTCACTTGAAATTTTCCAAATTTACTCAAACAACATGTTACTCAACGATACCGTCAAAATCTGCTAACGTTACTTCACTACATTTCAAGTTAATCCCACGAGAACAAAATTTGTAATTATCTAAAGTTGCAGTTTTTCTCGAGCGCTTAAAAAATATAAAAACAATTGCCAGTCACTTGAAATTTTCCAAATTTACTCAAACAACATGTTACTCAACGATACCGTCAAAATCTGCTAACGTTCCTTCACTACATTTCAAGTTAATCCCACGAGAACAAAATTTGTAATTATCTAAAGTTGCACTTTTTTCGAGCGCTTAGAAAAATATAAAAACAATTGCCAGACACTTGAAATTTTCTAAATTTACTCAAACAACATGTTACTCCACGATACTGTCAAAATCTGTTAACGTTCCTTCACTACATTTCAAGTTAATCCCACGAGAACAAAATTTGTAATTATCTAAAGTTGCAGTTTTTCTCGAGCGCTTAAAAAATATAAAAACAATTGCCAGTCACTTGAAATTTTCCAAATTTACTCAAACAACATGTTACTCAACGATACCGTCAAAATCTGCTAACGTTCCTTCACCACATTTCGAGTTAATCCCACGAGAACGAAATTTGAAATTATTTAAAGTTGCACTTTTTCTCGAGCGCTTAAAAAATATAAAAACAATTGCCAGACACTTGAAATTTTCTAAATTTACTGAAATAACATATTACTCAACGATACTGTCAAAATCTGCTAACGTTCCTTCACTACATTTCGAGTTAATCCCACAAGAACGAAATTTGTAATTATTTTAAGTTGCACTTTTTTCGAGCGCTTAAAAAATATAAAAACAATTGGGAGACACTTGAAATTTTCTGAATTTACTCAAACAACATGTTACTCAACGATACTGTCAAAATCTGCTAACGTTCCTTCACCACATTTCGAGTTAATCCCACGAGAACGAAATTTGAAATTATTTAAAGTTGCACTTTTTCTCGAGCGCTTAAAAAATATAAAAACAATTGCCAGACACTTGAAATTTTCTAAATTTACTTAAACAACATGTTACTCAACGATACTGTCAAAATCTGCTAACGTTCCTTCACTACATTTCGAGTTAATCCCACGAGAATGAAATTTGTAATTATCTTAAGTTGCACTTTTTTCGAGCGCTTAGAAAAATATAAAAACAATTGCCAGACACTTGAAATTTTCTAAATTTACTCAAACAACATATTACTCAACGATACTGTCAAAATCTGCTAACGTTACTTCACTACATTTCAAGTTAATTCCACGAGAACGAAATTTGTAATTATTTAAAGTTGCACTTTTTCTCGAGCGCTTAAAAAATATAAAAACAATTGCCAGACACTTGAAATTTTCTAAATTTACTCAAACAACATATTACTCTACGATACTGTCAAAATCTGCTAACGTTACTTCACTACATTTCAAGTTAATTCCACGAGAACGAAATTTGTAATTATTTAAAGTTGCACTTTTTCTCGAGCGCTTAAAAAATATAAAAACAATTGCCAGACACTTGAAATTTTCTAAATTTACTCAAACAACATATTACTCAACGATACTGTCAAAATCTGCTAACGTTACTTCACTACATTTCAAGTTAATCCCACGAGAACGAAATTTGTAATTATCTTAAGTTGCACTTTTTTCGAGCGCTTAGAAAAATATAAAAGCAATTGCCAGACACTTGAAATTTTCTAAATTTACTCAAACAACATATTACTCTACGATACTGTCAAAATCTGCTAACGTTACTTCACTACATTTCGAGTTAATCCCACGAGAACGAAATTTGTAATTATTTAAAGTTGCACTTTTTCTCGAGCGCTTAAAAAATATAAAAACAATTGCCAGACACTTGAAATTTTCTAAATTTACTCAAACAACATATTACTCTACGATACTGTCAAAATCTGCTAACGTCCCTTCACTACATTTCAAGTTAATTCCACGAGAACGAAATTTGTAATTATTTAAAGTTGCACTTTTTCTCGAGCGCTTAAAAAATATAAAAACAATTGCCAGACACTTGAAATTTTCTAAATTTACTCAAACAACATATTACTCAACGATACTGTCAAAATCTGCTAACGTTACTTCACTACATTTCATGTTAATTCCACGAGAACGAAATTTGTAATTATTTAAAGTTGCACTTTTTCCCGAGCGCTTGAAAAATATAAAAACAATTGCAAGACACTTGAAATTTTCTAATATTACTCAAACAACATGTTACTCAACGATACTGTCAAAATCTGCTAACGTTACTTCACTACATTTCGAGTTAATCCCACGAGAACGAAATTTGTAATTATCTTAAGTTGCACTTTTTTCGAGCGCTTAAAAAATATAAAAACAATTGACAGACACTTGAAATTTTCTAAATTTACTCAAACAACATATTACTCAACGATACTGTCAAAATCTGCTAACGTTACTTCACTACATTTCAAGTTAATTCCACGAGAACGAAATTTGTAATTATTTAAAGTTGCACTTTTTCCCGAGCGCTTGAAAAATATAAAAACAATTGCCAGACACTTGAAATTTTCTAATATTACTCAAACAACATGTTACTCAACGATACTGTCAAAATCTGCTAACGTTCCTTCACTACATTTCAAGTTAATCCCACGAGAACGAAATTTGTAATTATCTAAAGTTGCACTTTTTTCGAGCGCTTAGAAAAATATAAAAACAATTGCCAGACACTTGAAATTTTCAAAATTTACTCAAACAACATATTACTCTATGATACTGTCAAAATCTGTTAACGTTACTTCACTACATTTCAAGTTAATCTCACGAGAACAAAATTTGTAATTATCTAAAGTTGCGCTTTTTCTCGAGCGCTTTAAAAAATATAAAAACAATTGCCAAACACTTGAAATTTTCTAAATTTAATCAAACTACATATAACTCAACGATACTATCAAAATCTGTTAACGTTACTTCACTACATTTCGAGTTAATCCCACGGGAACAAAATTTGCAATTATCAAAAGTTGCACTTTGTCTCGAGCGCTTTAAAAAATATAAAAACAATTGCCAGACACTTGAAAGTTTCTAAATTTACTCAAACAACATGTTACTCCACGATACTGTTAAAATCTGCAATTTCGAGATAATCCCATAAGAACAAAAAAACGTATCTTCATCAACAGGTACACCAGTGAAAGAATTAATAAATCCACCAGTGTCCAGATTTGAGATTTTATACGAGACCAATGAGCATCACCCGATGTACAGAAAAACCCACAACGATTACTATCCAGGGGAACAAATCGATCGAAAGTACACTTGCAGTAACACAAATAGTCTGATAATAATTTTGGAATATTTCAGTTATCTGAAACCACCTTTCATCCCGAACCAAACATTTGGAGGGTCGACTGGTAATAGTCCGAATGGTTCTTGTGTCAAGCTCTGTTTCCGAGACAAGAGTTTCGAGCCGGTAATATCCGCCAGCAAGATACAATCCGACACCAGGGAACGATCGCAGTTTCAAGTTGGAAAGTGTTTAACACCGTACGTGTAACATTACAGTTAATACGTTTAGTAAATGCTATTATTGATTGAATTGACAAGCAAAATTTGAAACTTATGATACCGTGTGAGCCACAAAATTTTGTTTCAGAGTTGACTGTGAGATAAATGAGGTATGTCGTGTATTATTACGTCATGAGACTATTGAATTAGATTTTTTTTAAATAATTAACTCAGACATGACTGGTATGTTTCTCTCTCTCTCTCTCTGGCAAGGCCAACTCAGAAACAAAATCATGTGGTTCACACCTTATTTTTGTTATACAACATAATCCCCTCTTAGTTGAATACAGTTATCACAAGGAACCGTGTCTGGACTCCAAATTGTTTTTTTTTTCTTTTTATGCAAACTGCTAAGAATTGACCATTTTCAAAAGCTAAAAATGACAATTTTCAACTGTCAAAATAATAATTTACAGCTACTTAAAAATGAGAATTTTTAACTGCCAAAACCACAATTTTCACCTTCCGAAAATGACAATTTTCAACTGCCAACAATGACCAATTTCAGCAGCCAATAATGACAATTTTTGACACCCAAAAATGACAATTTTTAACGGTAAAAATGACAATTTTTAACGGTAAAAATAATAATTTACAGCTACCTAAAGATGAGAACTTTCAAACTGCCAAAAACCATAATTTTCGGCTGCCAAAAATGACAATTTTCAACTGCCCACAATGACCGATTTCAGCAGCCAATAATGACAATTTTTGACACCCAAAAATGACAATTTTTAATGGCGAAAATAATAATTTACAGCTACCTTAAAATGAGAACTTTCAAACTGCCAAAAACCATAATTTTCGGCTGCCAAAAATGACAATTTTCAACTGCCCACAATGACCAATTTCAGCAGCCAATAATGACAATTTTTGACACCCAAAAATGACAATTTTTAATGGTGAAAATAAAAATTTACAGATACCTTAAAATGAGAACTTTCAAACTGTCAAAAACCATAATTTTCAGCCAATGCTGACCATTTGCAACTGCCAAAAATGACAAAAAAATTCAATCTTCATTTTTTTCAACAATGATCATCTGAAACTGTCAAAAAAATATTTTCAATAGCGAAAGTGACAATTTTCAACTGTCAAAACAACATTTTCAACAGCAAAAATAACAATTTTCAACAGCAAAAATGACAATTTTCAACAGCGAAAAACTGACAGCTTGCCACTGCCAAGTGTCATATTTTAAGAGCCAAAAATTAACATTTTATAACTGGCTAAAATGACTATTTTTAATTGCAACTCTCAACCGTCAATAATGACAATTTGCAACTGCCAAAAATGACAAAAAAATTCAATCTTCATTTTTTCAACAATGATCATCTGAAACTGTCAAAAAAATATTTTCAACTGCGAAAATGACAATTTTCAACTGCCAAAACAACATTTTCAACAGCAAAAATGACAATTTTAAACTGCTAAAAATAACAATTTTCAACAGCTAACGATGACTATTTTCAACTGTTAAAATGACAAATTTCAATAACAATTTTTAACTGGCAATGCTGACCATTTGTAATTGCCAAAAATGACAAAAAATTCATTCATCTTAAGTTTTTCAACAATGATCATCTGAAACTGTCAAAAAATATTTTCAACAGCGAAAATGACAATTTTCAACTGTTAAAAATGACAATTTTCAACTGTTAAAAATGACAATTTTCAACTGTTAAAAATGACAATTTTCAACTGTTAAAAATGACAATTTTCAACAGCAAAAATGACAATTTTCAACTGTTAAAAATGACAATTTTCAACTGTTAAAAATGACAATTTTCAACTGTTAAAAATAACAATTTTCAACTGTTAAAAATGACAATTTTCAACAGCAAAAATGACTATTTTCAACTGTTAAAAATGACAAATTTCAATAACAATTTTTAACTGCCAATGTTGACCATTTGCAACTGCCAAAAATGACAAAAAATTCAATCTTCATTTTTTCAATAATGATCAAAAAAATTTCAACAGCGAAAATGAGAATTTTCAACTGCCAAAACAATATTTTCAACAGCAAAAATAACAATTTTTAACAGCGAAAATGATGATTTTCAACTGCCAAAACAGACAGCTCTCAATTTTCAACTGCCAAAAATTAAATTTATCATCCACCTAAAATGACAATTTTTAACTGACAAAAATTACAACTATCAAAAATGACAATTTTCAACAGAAAAAAATGACCATTTTCAACTGCCTTGAATAATAATTTACGGCTACGAAAAAATGAGAATTTTCAGCTGCAAAAAACACAATTTTCAGCTGCCTAAAATGACAATTTTCAATTACTAACGATGACAATTTTCAAATGGCAAAACTGTCAGTTTTCGACTGCCAAAAATGTCAATTTTCAACCGCCAAAACTGACAGCTTGCCACTGCCAATAATGTCAATTTTCAACTGCCAAATCTGACAGCTTGCCACTGCCAAAAATGTCAATTTTTAATTGCCAAAACTGACAGCTTGCCACTGTCAAGTGTCAATTTTCAACAGCCAAAAATTGAAATTTTTAACTGGCTAAAATGACTAGTTTTAACTGCCAAAAATGGCAATTTTCAACCGTCAATAATGACAATTTGCAGATGCCAAAAATGACCGTTTTTAATTACTAACGATGACAATTTTCAACTGCTGAAAATGACAATTTTCAGCATCCAACGATGACCATTTTCAACTGTCAGAAATGACAAATTTTAACGACAATTTTCAACTGCCGATGCTGACCATTTTAATCCGCCAAAAATGACAATTTTCAATAGCCAACAATTTCAATCTTCATATGCGAAAAATTACATTTTTCACTGCCAACGATGATCATCTTAAACTGTCAAAAACGACATTTTCTCTAACCAGAAATGATAATTTTCAACTGCCAAACCGGATAGCTTGCTACTGTCAAAAATTGAAAGGATAATTTTTAACTGCCAGAAATGACAAATTTCAATGACAATTTTTAAGTGCCAATGCTGACGCCAAAAATGATGATTTTCAACAGCCAAAAACTTCAATGACATTTTTCACTGCAAGCGATTATTTAAAACTGTTAAAAACGACATTTTCAACAGCCAAAAATTACAATTTTTAAATGCAAAAAATGACAATTTTCAACCGTCAATAATGACTATTTGCAGATGCCCAAAATGACAATGTTCAACTGCTAAAATTGACAATTTTCCACAGCCAACGATGACAATTTTCAAGTGTCAAAAATGACAAATTTCAATAACAATTTTCTGCTAATCCTGACCATTTTCAACTGCCAGAAATGACATTTTTCAATGGCCAAAAATTTCAATCTTCAACTGCGAAAAATGACATTTTTTACTGCCAAGGATGATCATTTGAGGCATTCGCTTCCAAAGTTGCAAGTCCATCCAAAAATAGTATAATTTCGATTTCCCATAAAAACAATTGGCTTATCCCAGCTGGTTACAAAATGGCAACGCTCGATGGGAATAAATACACGTTAAAAACATAATATTTATTGCAGGAATAAAAATATTGATTGTGTACCACCAGATACAAGATTCGGAAAAAAATCTGAACGTCCAATGTGCGGTGTCGAACAACTGATGAAACCGAACGAGATACCCAACTTGAAGAAGACAATATTTTACACTTGGTTAAATCATTTGAACGAGCTGCGGAATTTTCACAAGAAAAGTGGAGTGGCGTTTGGTGACATGAAAAATTATTGCTTGCATTTTGACAAGGTACACGCAGTATTTTTGGAGCATCCAATTGCCTTCAATATTTACACTCTCATGAGTTTATTATTACCATCAAATTTATTCATGATCAATAAATCTTTGCGTGCACGTCATAGATAAATATTTTCATGCGTTTACTCTCTCTCTCTCTCTCTACGGTAAGTTGAATTAGGCGCAATCATGTGTCTATTACGTATGTCCAAGGTGAGAAAACTCGGTCTTCCATAATGACGCACACGCAAAGATCTATTGATCAATGCATTGCAGAGATAATAAAAAGAGATTTAGTAACTCTCAAATAATGAGCTGTCGACATCTGTCATGTTCTAAGTACTGTCAATCATGACAAGTAAAATTTCACCGAAAAAAATTGAGAAAAACGTTTACTATTAAACTGTTTTTGATGTAATAATTAATGTATACACCTTAATAGTACATTATTATACAAGTTTAATAAGAGGGTATATTGTGGCATGAGTGGGATTGGAATGCAATGCAACGAGTGTCCCACAATGCCTCTTATTAAACAAGTATAATATACTATTTTTTCTACTTTGGTTTTAGTTAAGGAATTATTTCTAAATTAAAATATATACTTAAACCTAGTTAGTTTTATCTTTTAACATTTGGCAGCACTAAAACATTTGAGCCTTTCGAACGAATTTAATATTTGACATACGTATTTCTACGGCGATTTCAATAGTTAATTTTAAAACAAGAATATTACTTACACTCCTCCAGAAATAAGGGAGGTTGCCAAGGGTGCGATAAACAAACTATTTCCACGTAAGTTGTAACCAATTTAAGCTTATAAAATAATGCAACGCCTAAATGATAATCGAAATTTAAGGTTATGTTTACATTTGTTTCTCGTTCCTCGTGTCAGGCATCGATCGACGCTAATTAAAAATCCACATTAACTCAAGCGGCTCTTTTTCGCCGCGAATGAAACATGCATTATACTCTCGCTGTTTCTTCCGTGATATTTAGGCTTGCCAGATATATTTTCAGGTATATATTTTCGTAATATCGGTTTTCGACGAACAAATAAAGAAAATGAAAATGTACAGATCCTCACAGCGCCGCAGGCGACTTTTTTTCAAAAAAGGGGCGTGAGAAAGCTGAAAATTTTTGTATAACTTATTTAGGAGCGAAACATGTTCCATAAAAGGAATTTTAATTTTTTTTTGTAATATTGTTTTTTATATCATTTCCGCCGCCGCCGCTCCCGTCGCCACCGCTTCAATCGATTGTGATGAATCTTTGAGGGCGAAAAACTTTGAAGTGTCTTCTTTAAAGCCATGCATGCGAACTTAAGCGTAAACCCTTCCGCCTAAGCAACACTGTGAAAAAAAATGTTTTTCCAGTAAACCATGTCCAACTTTGGCGATGTGTACGGAGTTGGAAAAAAATTGTCCACTCGATCAACCATAAAGGCATTAAAATTTGATCAATTCCCTATGTAGGACTCAAATAACAAAGTTCCTACGACGATTTGGCACCAGGTTATGGGTGTTAAAAAAAGTGCATTTTGAGGGTTTTCGCACATAACTCAGCGACTTTGCAACCAAATTAGATGTTGCTTCTTAAATTCAACAAACCTTACTTCATTGTTTATTATTAAACCTTTAATCCCTCCATAAATTACCGTTTAAATCATTAAAATGAATGAAGAATTGCGACGACATGACTTATTATTCCGGGATTTTTACGGCACGTTTTTTTGAAAAAGATTAAAGGGTTACAAGTTTTTAGGTGATTTAACTTTAAAATTATCAAAATGATCCCTCAGAATTACTATTTAAAAGCTTTTAAACATTTTACGTTCGCATTTCCACGCCTCGTCGCCATCTATTCCGCGATGGCCGAACTGCTAAGTGATGTTTTTGAACAGCGCCAAAATGCTCGAACTTTATACTTATAACCAAAACGTTAATATTCAGCAATGCGCTGTACACGAAACGATAGACGATTTAATTCCAAATCGAACGGTGTATAAAATAGCTAAGGCAATTTAGCGGTTTTCTTGTAATTTGCGAATGAAAATTAAACACGACACACTTACCGATATTTACAGTTCACTGTAACTTAAAACGTAAATGCACAATAATTTGCTGTATTCTTCAATGAAATACGGGTCCCAATACTTATTACTGATTATTCAATTAACTTTTTATATTATTATTGCATTACAATAAGAGAAATATATGAGGAATCCTAATCTTCATAGAGGGTACCCTCTGTTATCGTGGGGCTAAACTACGTTTTCATTTGTGGATTTAATAATTGTTTTAATAATGAAAGAATATTTAAAAACTTAAGAAGAATGTTATAATAAAATAAATTTACTTGTAGATATTTTCGAATTTAAATTGCAGAAACAATACATTATAATATATCCGCCTAATCACAGGCAACCCGATATACGCATAAGTACTATTAATTTATTATTAAAAACTTCCAATTCTAAACGTGACAGGGATAAAACCATAAGTATAATCCTTAGTAAAGCTTCAAAAATAGTGGCAATATTTAAGTAATTTTATTGCAGAAATAATTATATTATATAAACGCCTACTTACTGGCAGCCCAATATACGTGTAACTAATAATGATTTATAATTTAAAACTTCCAAATGTAAACGTAACAAGGACAAAATCATAAGTGTAATATTTTTAAAGCGTTACCAAGGACTACACTCATACTTGTGCCCGTATTATGTTTAAAATTGGAAGTGATTAATAACAAATTAATATTAGTTATTCTATATTGGGTTGCCTGTAAGTAGGCGTTTATAAAATACCATTGTTTCAGCAATTTAAATACTTAAATATTCGCACTATTTCAGAAGCTTTACTCATGATTACACTTATGGTTTTATCCCTGTTACGTATAAAATTAGAAGTTTTTAATAATAAATTAAATAGAGTTATGCGTATATCGGGTTGCTTGTGATTAGGCGTGTATATTAATAATAATAATACATTTATTAACGGGACATCGCCCTTGAAAAATACAAAATAACTAAAATGTACATTTCTATGAAGTAATGTAATCTTAATCTAAAAATATACAACATTATTTAGCTATATGCACCAGGTCGAGTGTGAACAAGTAATACTTAAACGCTACTAAGTTTTTTATATAAAATATTGTTTCTGCAATTTAAGTACGTAAATATCCACAAGTCAATTTATCTAATCATGAGACAACATTATTTTTAAGTTTTTAAATATTCTTTAATTATTACAACAATTATTACATCCACAAATTATTAAGTAGTTTGTCCCCACGATAACAGGTAGAGCCCTCTACTTAGATTATGATTTCTCGTATATTTCTCTTATTGTAATGCATTAACAATATAAATAGTTGAATGATTAATCAGGAATAAGTATTGTAACCCGTATTTGATTAAAGAATATAGCAAATTCTTCTTTATTGAATTTTTATGTTACAGTGAGCTGTAAATGTCGGTAAGTGTGTCGTGCTTAATTTTCATTCGTAAATTACAGAAAAACCGCTAAATTTCCTTAGCTATTTTATACACCATTCGATTAAAAATTTAATCGTCTACCGTTTCATGCTCAGCCCATTGCTAAACATTAACACTTTGACAATAAGTATAAAGTTCGAGCATTTTGGCGCTGTTCAAAAACATCACTTAGCAGTTCAGCCACCGTCCAATAGATGGCGAAATCCTAACGAAAATGTTTAAAAGCTTCTAAATAGCAATTCTAAGGGATGATTTTGATAATGTAAACATTAAATGACCGCCAAACATATAATGCTTTAATATTTTGAAATAAAAGTGCTGTAAAAATCCTGCAACAATAAATATTGCTGTAGCAATTTTTTAATGGTTAAATTGATTTTAATGATTCAAATTGTAATTTACAGAGGTATTAATGGTTTAATAATAAACAATAAAATAAGATTTGTTGTTGTTGGGAAATTAACATTTACTTACGGAGTTATTTTAAACCCAAATAACTCCTAAACGTTTATTGATTAATGTCCTTGTTAGCTCAATTGTAGTTATTGTTTCATCGCTGTTAGACTTAAAAGCGGGTTTTAAATATTAACTTAATAGTCGAAGAGGTTGTATAAAAAGAGATAGCATGAAGCGATTAGTTTTGATGTATTACTTGGTGCGGGATGGAAACTTGTATTTAATTTTTGCAAGTATTCATAGAATCTTGGCTCTTTTAGAAAAATACTTGTACTTAATTAATTTAAATTAAAAATGTAGCCAGTGTAAAATGTGACAGTTAAGGCTCCACTGGTTGAGATCATAACTGATTTTGATTCGGACGAAATAAATGCTATAAATAAAACTGAACATATTTAACACGTATATTCACTGTAAAATGTAATATGTTTATAAGTATATATCAGAGGCGGCTCGTGGATCTTTGTTAGGCTTGCCAGATATAAATTTCGAAAAAGTGGTATATATTTTCGTAATATCGTTTTTCGACGAACAAATAAAGAAAATTCTTGTGCTGTTTCATAGCGACCCCGACTCTATGAGCTAGCTGGAGCTCATCGAGGGCGGGTTTTCAACGGTTTTTCAGCGGGGTAACGCGTGACGCATAAAGCCTAAAGGCACGCATAGCTTGTTTAATCCTCAATTTCATACTTATCGTAGTAGGGCGTTTAAAAATTGTTTTTTTTTATACACGCTTCTTGAACGCTTTGATGGAATGCGGTATTTTTGGTACCCCTTTCGGATTTTTTGAAAAAGGGTATTTCTAAAATTCCATACAGGGAAAAGGGTATTGTACCCCTAAAAGGGGTACGTCTGGCAAGCCTAGTGATATTCGTTTTGCAAACAAAGTGATAATACATATAATAAATTACAAGCTTTCCTTTGTGTATGTTGTGTTGCCTAAACGTCGTCACCGAGAGCCAAGTGAATTCATGCGTCCGGCCATTGTCACAGGGTTTCTACATTTTCCACGCGGATAACCAGTGAACAATATGACGCCTCCTTTTTCTTTAACCTTAGTGGTACTGGTGGCGAACTCCCCAATATGCTTTCGAACATATTCAGTGTGTAACGCATTGGATGGTTCCAATTATCCTATGAATTAACGGAAATTTTACATTTTGATGTCAACATATGTCACGTTTAAATACTGCCAATCGCAACAACTAAAATGTTACCACAAATAGTTTAATAATGACCAAACTGTAAAATAAAAAATCTCATTATTAAACTATTTTTGATACAACAAAAGGTCGATTGTTAAACCAAAGTAGAAAAAATATAATCTGCTAATATAAAGAAGTCCTATATAGGACTTCTTTATATTTATCCAGTTCTTTCGGTTTCTATAACATTTTAGGAAAACACAGGCTGGATTCCATTAGATACACTTTATCAGATCCTTGTTGAAATGAAGGTGTCTTTCAAGCACAGTTTAATTATTCCTTTGGCGACAGCATTTGGATTTGTGAAGGACAACAAAGTTAGATACAAAGAGTTTGTGGACATGTTTAGTGTTAATTGTGAACTTCCAACAATCCCAATCCTTGATGGTAAACGTTGAACGCATTTAGTAATCGATATTGATAAAAGTTTTAAACTTTTAGAGGAGTTCGACGCCGATTGTCATTATCGAACAATGTCTCGAATGGCGAGCAGAGATTATTTGGAGTACGATAATTCAAGTAAGTACGAGATTCTTAAATTCAGCCTGAATTATTTTTATAAAAAAAAAATGGTGATGTGGCCATCATGTTACTTTCTCCGACTTGATGGTATCATTTATATTTACGCTTTCGTGGTTTATTTTCAAGATGGGAAAATTATGCTTCAAATTGAAAAACTCGGTTTACTCAAAAACTAACGAGATTTCGAAAAAAACTTATTCTTTAGAAGTTGTTCATTTTGGGATTTTCTACAATTATTATTCATATAAATTTGCTGTAACTATTATCGTTTCATAATTATACACCAAAAATTAAAAAAAAAATAATAAATTTTTTTCTTGAATAGCAATGATTTTATGAAAAATATTTTTAAGCAAAAGATGTTCATTTCTTTGTTGTCTTTAATGTTTGTTTAAATGTTTTTGTGATATTTTTTACATTTAAGAAAATATTGGCAAAAAACAAAAAACAGTTGAGGTAAACACCCACTTCCGGTGTACGAAATTTTACCAAAAGCTTTTCAGTTCTTCAGATTATCAAATAACACGTATGTTCAAAGTTTCATATCAATTGATCTTTTAGTTTTTGAGATACAGCGCACACAGACAGACACACACACACACACACACAGACACACACACACAGACACAAAAATTTTTTTTCCAGAAATTGTTGAAATGGTATCTAGGGACCCCAAAACGGATATTTCCGCAAAAAAAATTTTTGAAAAAAAAATCACGATCACAATACTTTCTCGTACTTCGTAACGGAGAAAGTAAAAAATTATGAGGTCATTTCACGTGAAATGCATTATTTTAGACCATACAGTCTATAGTACTATAGGGTCCATGTCATAAATGCAGCACAAGACAATTTCAAGTTTTTTATTGGCAGCAAATGCTGGTTGTTGTTGTAAATAAGGTGTGAGCCACAGAATTTTGTTTCAGAATTGGCCTTGCCTGAGAGAGAGAAACAGCAGTCATGTCTGAGATTAATTCATTTTTCTAAATCTACTAGTCTATGACGTAATAATATGCGACATACCTCATTTATCTCACAGCCAACTCTGAAACAAAATTTTGTGGCTCACACGATATAATATATTAGTGCATTCAATGCTCTAAATCAGTGATGGCCAAACTTTTGATCACTATGGGCGACCCATGTTTTAAATTATAGTCGGCGGTCTACCAACGTTGAATGTGTTCAATGATCATAAGAAAAGAGGTAAGCTCGGTCAAAAATAACTTTTTTGAGACAAGTTACCTATCTCTAATGTGTACATATCAGACACAGCGTTGCCAACTGGTCATATGATATTTCCGCCACAGAACACATACCTTTAGAAGTGAAACCTGCATGTTAAATTTCGGAAACACGATTTTTGGCGCCATCTGGTGTCGGGGTGGCAAATTACTACGAATTCCGCCAAAATTTAAAAATGTTTACTCGTCTACACGATATATTTCTAACGAACCCGGGGAATCCGTCGTTAGATTCGTGATTTAAAAAGAAAAGAAAAAAAATTATTTAAGAACGATCAAAAATATTAACGGCAAAATACGTCAAACGTTTTTAAATACATGCGGATTTACAAAACTTATAAAAAAGAAAAAAAAAACTTCAAACAACGCAAATTTGAAGAGAGGACCTTCCCATTGCGAAGCAGCCGCGTTACCTCTGCCCAGTGGCGGCTCGTGGAACATTTTAATGGTAGCATAAAATATATCCCACCGTCTCTTTTTTTAAGAAAGAAAAAACGATCAATGAAAACCGTTACTCGTCGCAGAAGCTTTAAAAAAATTAAATAAAGACACAAAGTAGCCTGCATTAAATCTGTAATACCGTCTACGTTAAAAAAAAACGGATATCAATTAAATGACGAATTTTATTTTGTAACCTTATCTACAACTCTTGATTAATGATTACAATATTTTAAGAATTTATTTTTAATCTTTTTGATTAAAAAAAAACTAAAAACAATTACACTGCGAATTTATTTTTTTATTTTATCACATCTCTTTAATGAGTACTGCAAGAAATCTGTCCTTTCGTTCAAGAGTTATCCTCAAAAAAAAAACAATTTCAATCTTATCTGCATAGCCATACGGCGAGTACCACTTCGCTGAAAGAATTTACCAAATTTGGTCTTCCGTTCAAAAAATCCCCCCAAAAAAATGGAAGCCGAATGATTTTATTCGACGAGTACAATACTTTTCAGGAAGAATTTTTAAAATCTTTATTTTATTGAAAGTCATCTTCTCAAAACCACAGAATAATTGAACAATGATTTTCTATTCGGCGAGTACAATATTTTACTGGAAGAATAACCAAAATCTGGTTATCAGTTCAAGAGTTATCCTCCAAATTCAGAAAACAATTGAATGACAAATTTAATTGTTTGGTTCTCCCTACATCTATTCGATGTGTACAGCACTTTGCAGGAAGAATTAGTCATACGTTCAAGTTATCCTCAAAAATACAATTGAACACGCATGCAAACACATTTCTGAACGAATTTGTAAAATCTGCTATTTTGTTCAAGAGTTATCTTCTTAAAGCAAACAATTAAACAATTAATTTAATTTTTTTTTTATAAATCTTTTTTTATAAATCTATAAGGTTTTTATCCGTCAAGAGTTATCCTCAAGGATCAGAAAACAATTAAACAACAAATTTATTTGTTTGTTTTTATCTGCATCTATTCGACGAGTACTTTTTACTTTGCTAGAAGTTATTGCTTTTGAAGCAAATTCTTGGAAAGAATAAATTTTTAGAATTTTTCAAATCGTTGAATGCATTTTTTTATTTGATTTTCCTAATTCAAGTTTCGATTGTTGCCGCTTTGTTTCCTGCCAGAATATAGCAATTGTTTTGATCGCAAATCAGAGACTTGTTTTGTGGATTTGGAGCTTTTCGAAAAAAATTGAGTTGATTAAATTTTTTATAATTTTTTAAACCGTTGTGAATGCATTTTTCGTTTTTCTAGTTCAAGTTTGGAATGTTGCCGTTTTGTTTTCACCTAAAATATGGCAATTATTTTTACTTAAAATCTGAAATGCATTGTTGTTTTATATATGTTGAGCTTTTGGAGGAAATTCATCGAATGGGTAATTGTTTAGAATTTTTTCAATCGTTGAAAACGATTTTTCGTTGTCCTAGTTTACGTTTACTTTCCTCAATTGTTTTGATCGCAAATCAGAGAAGCTTTATTGTTTCATGGATTTTAAGCTTTTGAAGAAAATTTGTCAATTGATTAAAGGTTTCAGAATTTTTTAAACCGTTGAATGCATATTTCATTTTCCCAGTTGATGTTTGGATAGTTAACGTTTAGTTTCTTCTTAGAATACGGCAATTGTTTTGATCGCAAATAAGAAACGCATTCTTGTTTTATGTATTTTAAGCTTTTGAAAAAAATGTATCGGTTAATAATTTTTTTTTTTAATTTTTAAACCCTTGAATGCATTTTTGATTTCCCAATTCAAGTTTGGATTGCTGCCATTTTGTTTCCACCAAAGATGTGTTGGAAAATCAGAAAAATCATTATAGTTATATTGATTTTGAACTTTTTTTTGGTTGATGATTTTTTTAGAATTTTTCAAACCGTTGAACGCATTTTTCGTTTTCCCAGTTCGAGTTTGGATTGTTGGGGTTTTGTTTTCACCCGGGATGTGCCGAATGTTTTAATATAAAATTATAAATACATTATTATTTTATCAATTTTGAGTTTTAGAAGTAAATTTGTTGATTCATTATTTTTTTAGATTTATTCACAAATCGTTGATTGCATTTTTCGTTTTCTCAATTCAAGTTAAGACGGTTGCAATTTAGTTTTGATCTAGATTACGGTAATTATTTTTATAGTAAATTTAAATGAATTATTTTTCAATGGATTTTGAGCTTCTGGGGCAAATTAATTTTTTTAGAATATTACAAATTATTGAATGCATTTTTCATATTCCTAGTTCAAGTTAAGGTAGCTGCCATTTTGTTTTGACCTAGGATGTGGCAATTGTTTTTATGGTAAATTATAAATGCATTTTTTTTAATGGATTTTGAGGATTTGGCGCAAATTCCTTGACTGATTATTTAAATTTTTCAAAATGTTGAATGCCTTCTTCGTTTTCTGAGTTCAAGTTAAGGTAGCTGCTATTTTGTTTTGACCTAGGATATGGCAATTGTTTTTATGGTAAATTATAAATGCATTTTTTTTCAATTTGGTCATCCGTTCAACAGTTGAAACCTGAAAACAATGAAACAACTAATTGCATTTTTTGGTTCTATCTACGTCTTTTGGATGAATATAAGACTATGCTGAAAGTATTTTACAAATCTGATCATCAGTTCAAAAGTTATCTTTAAAACACCAGAAATTAATTTAACGAAAAAGTGAATGTTTTAGCCTACACTCTACTAAAAGAATTTGAAAGCTTTGTCTTTTCGTTTCAGAATTATCTTCAAATTTAATAAATTTTCCGAAAGTTTCATTTATTCAGAATTATCTTCAAATTTAATAAATTTTCCGAAAGTTTCATTTTCGGGACGGCTGCAGAAATAGTTATTTAAGCAACAAGGAACGTAAGGACGTATTAACGCAAGGCGAATACGAGGCGAGGCGGAGCCGAGGCTCGTCGCTAGCCGAAAATGTTAATTATCATTACGTTACGTGTTGCTTATTATTTTTTTTCCGCTACCGGAATTATAATACTTAAAAAAGATCAGAATATATTCTAAAATACGACTTGTAACATTTGGGATCCAAATTTCTATAGTCACCTATGCATCCTATGGTAACCTAGCAACCGAGAAAACAATGTCGAATTTTGTTTGTTTGTGTCAATCCAGTGAAACTTTCTGCGGGCATGGATATTAACGAAGCTGCGAATATTGCGTGTCGAACCTGTTGCCGACAAAATCGAAAAAGAGGTATGAGTCGTGTCGTGTTATGACGCTTTTGAGCAGTGGTTATGTCAAAAGGATGTCGATGCCATAGGGCGGCGAAAAATTAATTGCTCAGCACGCAGGCGGCTGTACACCTAGGAACGCCCCTGGTTGCTCGCCTATATGTTGAAGCGTTACGTTTCTATTTATTATTTTCCTAGGTCTGTAAGTGAAAAATTAAGTTCCGTCGACAAGGACAACAAACACCACGAATGTTATCAGCTACTTACGGTACCTGTACCATGAATGCAATGCTTGGTTACGTTGTCGGTAGCGGAAAAAAGGTATTTTTCGCATCTTATTAAATAATATAAACGTTGTTAAATCGTTTTTGATTGAGAAAGTTGTCCATTATTCGGCTGAATCATTTTCTCCACAGGTGACGTCCAATCAAATGATAGAAATTTCATTGCCCAACAGGTGACGTCCAATCAAATGATAGCAATTTCATTGCCCAACCGGTTTCAGCCAATGGCATGACGACGATTTTACTTTCTTAACAGATTAGTAACTACTATGGTTACGATTTGTTTTTGTCAGCGAACTGTCCCAATTTCCAAATAGAAAAATTATTCGTTATAATTTAATATAAATAGAAACATCTTTAGGTAATTATTTAATATGATGCGAAAAAGTATTAATGTGAAATGGCGGGCGAAACAAGTGAATCTAGTGAGCCTGAAGAACTATTTCTAAAATGTTGTGCAAATCAGCTGTGTAAAGTGCTAGTTTGCAAAAAGTGTGGTAATACCTATCACCGCAGTTGTGCCAAGAAGATCAAGGGGCTAGTGCCACTGGATGGATATTATGCTGCGGCCCAGAAGAAAGTAAGGTTAGCAAATTAACCCAAGAAAACGCTTCACTTAAGAAGCAAATAGAATTGCTCAATAAAATTGTATCGGAGATCGATGATAAAAATTCCGTGTTAAAGGATAATATTCAACTACTCAAACAAAGAGTTCAATATTATGAAAATTTCCAAACAAATATCAACCAGCAACATGGTGCCATCTCTGAACAAATGGTGCAAAGTGAAAATAAAGCACTAAAAATTCCACATATTACTGCGTCAAAAACTAGATCCCTATCGGCTAGTGTGCATGAAGAAATCCTCAACACCGACCGTGTTTTTGAAGCAGCTCGACCAAGGAAAGAACCAACTGGAAAGAAGAGCGCGAGTAATCCATCAACCAGTAAAAATACTCCAATTACGCAGACAACCCAACTAACATCATCAACGAAAAATAAATCAAATAGTGCAATTACAGCAAAGGATGATAAACAAAATGAAAAACAATCCTGGAAAACTGTAGAAAATAGGAAGAAGAAGAAGAACAAATCTCATGGAATTGTCGGCATGTCCACCAAGAATGAAACCGTTACAGCAATCGCTCGAAAATCATTTTTATATGTATCAAGACTTCACCCTGCAACCAAACCCGAAGAACTATGTGTGTATGTAAAATCCGAATTTCCAGAAGTAATATGCGAGAAATTGGAATCTAAATACCCGGAATATTACTCATCATTTAAAATAACAATTGATAGGAACCATTTCGATAAGGCTATGGATTCTAATATTTGGCCTTACGGAGCCTATGTTACTCGTTTTTTTCACAGAAAACAGAAATTGCGAGAAAAGACATAATACCAAATAAACCCAAATATATAGGAGCGGCAAAAGTATTGCACCATAACGTCCAGTCAATTAAGAACAAAATTAATGAAATTGAAATATTATTGTCCGAATTGAATATTGATTTCTTTTTAGTTACAGAGCACTGGGTTGTAAATTCCGAGACCTTTCCTAACATCACCAATTATCATCAGATCTCTGTGTTTAAACGAACAACACATATACATGGTGGAACAGCGATTTTGGCGTCAAACAAATATGCCACAAACTGCAGGACTGATATAAATGAGCTATCACAAGAAAGGACTATTGAACTGGCTTGTGCTGAGTGTTTTATTGAAAATAGCCGCAAAATTATATTGTTATGTGTATATCGCTCCCCAGATGGAGTGTTCGCGGATTTTTTAAATATCCTTGAGAATATCTTGCACAAATTAATAATAGAAGAAAAAGCAGACATTATATTAGGGGGTGACTTCAACTTGGATCTTCATAAACAAAATGATAACAAGACTTCCAACTTTCTCAATCTAATTGAGAGTTACAATTTAATAGTAACAATAAAATCACCAACGAGAATCACTAGTTCGAGTAGTACGTGTATCGATAACATAATCACCAATATTAATTATATGAATGCTGATGTACTCGAGACAAACATCTCCGATCATAAGGGACAACTATTAAAATTCGGCTGCGGAATAGAGAGAAATCTGAAGACGGTAAAAAGTAGACAAATTAACTCAATCAATTTAAACAAATTAAAGGAAGCGTTAGGTTCAATAAATTGGGACGAAAGTCAGCTAACAAATGCAAATTGTGAAGCCTCATTTAATGAATTTTATGCTAAATTTTTAACTGCATTCCATAATTGTTGTCCAATAAAAACAAAAATTATTAATAAGTTTAAACCAAAAATACCATGGTATACTGAAAACCTAAAACAGATAAGAAATAATGCGGAATTCTATTACCAAATATACCAACTTACTAATAGTGAATTAGCTCATGAAAAACATCGAACACTGAATAAAGAATATAAAATTACACTAGAACGTCAAAAGAAAAATTATAACACCAATCGAATTAAAAATGCAAACAATAAAACGAAAGAATTATGGAATGTACTTAAAAACAAAAAAGAGGGCAACTTACCACAAAATAAATGCATTAAGCATATTGTTGACGACTTTAATACCAAAATTGACGACCCCCAAACAATTGTTAACACTATGAACAATTACTTTAGCACCATTGGTAACACGAAAGGAACAAGGAATGTTCATAACTATGAAATATCTAACGAAGTATCAGGATCCATTTTTCTCTATCCCGTAACCGAATTAGAAGTCACAAAAATAATTCATGATATGAAATGCACCAGCTCGAAAGACTGTGATGACTTATCAATGAATGTTTTAAAATATATCCAAGATTCCATTATTAAACCACTCACAAATCTCATTAATCAGGAGTTAACCGAAGGTGTATTTCCGTCAGCATTAAAAGTGGGGAAGATTATCCCAATTTTCAAAAAGGGAGACCCACACTTAATATGTAATTATAGGCCAATATGCATTTTGTCAGTATTCTCAAGGATATACGAACGAGTAATCTATAACCGAATCATAGGCTATTTGGAATACAATAACTCACTATGTGATGAACAGTATGGTTTTAGGAAGGGTTTCACCACCACTCATGCTATATACAATTTCATCAATTTTGTCTTACAAAATCTAGATAATAACAAACACGTCTATTCAGTATTCATTGATCTAACGAAAGCGTTTGACTGTGTTCCCCATGAACTACTATTGAATAAGTTAACAGCGTACGGACTAAGAGGCAACTGTTACAGTCTCTTATCGTCTTATCTGTCTGATAGGAAACATGTAACAACGGCGCCAATTAATAATGCTCATTGTACATCAACAGTCGCCACTCAAACAGTTGGTGTACCACAGGGAAGTGTTTTAGGACCACTATTGTTCCTATTATTCGTCAATGACATGCCCCTTACCATCAATGGACACATCACAATGTTTGCGGACGACACAACTATTAATATGGAGGATAGCTGCCTACAGAAACTTAATGAGGCAACCAGTCAGATGCTTACAGAATTAGATACTTGGCTTACCAAGAACAATTTGATGGCTAACGTATCTAAGACTCATATAATTAACTATAGAGCGCCAGTAGGTCAAACTGATGTATGCATGAGCGGTGCGCATATAAAAGAAACCAACCAAGTTAAATTCCTGGGTGTCACTATACAAAATAATCTTAAGTGGGACACCCATATACAACAGATATGTTCAAAAATTTCCAAATTCTCATGTTTGATATATTCTACACGCAAGGACGTACATGAGGAAGCTGCGAGAATTGTATATTTGTCTTACTGTCAATCACAAATAACATACGGCATTATATTCTGGGGTTGTACAACAGTTAACAACTTTCAAAAATTATTTATTGTACAAAAAAGATTAATACGGGCTATTGCAGCCGTTAAACCCAATACTAGTTGCCGATTATTGTTCAAAAAGTTCAATTTAATGCCTCTGGCAGGATTGTACATATACGAAACCCTAAAATTTGTTAAAAACAATATAGCCATTTTTGGAAAAAATCAAACTTACCACGAACACAACATCAGGTCAACAACTCTCAGATTGCCAAAACATTCTCACAGCTATTACCATAGTTCATGTGTGGTGCAATGCATCAAACTATATAACGTTTTACCAAATTCTTTGAGGCAATTACCAAAAAAAGTTTTCCTCAAAAAGATACAACAAATAATTTTGCAAAACTGCTTCTATACGATCGATGAATACACAACTTTCTGTAATAATATGTGAATTATATGACTGCCATTTTACGATTTTTACAATTTCTACGATTTTACGATTTTACGATTTTTTACGATTTTACACTTTTTACGATTTTATGATTTTAAGATGAATTGATGTATGTATGTACTTTTATAAATTATTTAATTATTATTATTTTAATTGTGTGCTCAGTTTTAAATACG
Source organism: Ocypus olens (assembly GCA_910593695.2). Classification (NCBI taxonomy): domain Eukaryota; kingdom Metazoa; phylum Arthropoda; class Insecta; order Coleoptera; family Staphylinidae; genus Ocypus; species Ocypus olens. The sequence goes on from OU343064.1 coordinate 3,265,149, forward strand.
TTTATTAATTGTAGTGAGTCTATGTATTATATATGTTTATTTATAGTTTATTCCATTTTAACTTTACTAATACTTAAGTTCACCTCTACCAACATTTAATTACACTTCTTGACCAACCCATGAATGTAACATTCGTTATTGGAAATAAATACTATTATTATTATTATTATTATTATAGTATTACTCGGATGAATTGCAACACTCGCCTACGGCTCGTGTTGCAATGGCAATGGCCGACTTTTTCACTCGTTTAATAATATACTATTAAACATACTCGCCAAACGTCATTTTCTGACGGTGTGTCGTGCCCCGCTGCTAAATTTCACTTTTCCCTTCCGTTTACAACGTCATATCTCCAAAACTACAAATCGGATCGAAAAACTTTATGGGGATCTTCGATACGGATTAAATCGCTAACTGATATGCCGTCCTCAGATTTTTAATTTTAGAAAAAAAAAATCGAAAAATCCTTTGAAAAATTCCCGGAAATCAATCAAAAATCGGCCATAGATCGTAAACGGAGCGCCCCACGAAATATATAGTCCTTACCTTTTCAACGCGAAATGCAATTCCGAATGGCACGCCGTTTAAATTTCTCGCGTGGGATTAAAAATGGCCGCTCTAGAATTCTTTTATTGAAATCGGGGGTGGTTTTCTTTGAATAACTCCTCGAGGGTTGCAGATATCAAAAAGGGGTAACAGACATAAAAGATAGAGAGCAACTCGTTCTACAAAACTCTATAAAAAATAAAGTCGCGACTGTAAAGAGGACGCGCCCCCGCTCGCCGAAGCACGAAAAAAAGCGACCCCCGCAGAGAAAGGGTTGTAGCTCGCGAACGGAGAAGAGCACTTGAAATTCAGAACTAACTTGTGTACCAAAGTATTTGGGATTTTTTGAGCCATATTTGAATCCTCCAACTCAAAAATCCTGGAAGGAGATAGGTTTGGCGCGACCTCTGCATCGCGAAAAATCGATTCTCAAAAATTCACCCCGGAGTCTAGGGGCGAGTTAGAAAATCGTGAATTTCACGGGTCCCTAGAGGACGTTTTCGGCTTTCGGGAAAAAAATAAAATTTATCGATTTTTTTTTAAGGGGTAGCAACCCTTTTTACTTTCTCCGCTACGAAGTACGAGAAAGTATTGTGATCGTGATTTTTTTTATGGAAATATCCGTTTGGGGTCCCTAGATGCCATTTCAACAATTTCTGGAAAAAAAAAATTGTGCTGTCTGTGCGCGCTGTATCTCAAAAACTAATAGAGCAATTGATATGAAACTTTCAACATACGTCTTATTTGATAATCCGAAGAACTGAAAAGCTATTGGTGAAATTTCGTACACCGGAAGTGGGTGTTTACCTTAACTGCTTTTTTCCAATATTTTCTTAAATATGAAAAATATCACAAAAACATTTTATACCGTCTTTAGATTTTTCTTTTGTTCTATAGCTATATATCTTTGAATTATTTCCTGAAAACTTTCTTAAAATTCATCAAGGGATTTTTGAGAAAATTAAGGAAATCTAGTCGGATGTTCGCATTTTTCAGTAAATTACAGCGATTTTGATAAAAATTCTGAAATAGTAGATTGTGTGTCTAGTGGGAAAAATGAAGCATTCCCGGACGACTGTGAAGTTTGTTCAATCACAGTAGTCCGGGAATGCATTTTTCCTACGTGACGCACATACTATTTTTTCGTCAATCCCTACATCTATCTATGAAATGTCATTAAAGAAGTTCCCATTTAAGAAATTCTCATGTTTACATTCCATTTTCATATCCATATCATATGGAAAATTCCCGTACTGTCCGACAAAAATTTTCCCGGACTGTTATTTCATCGTAGCCTAGCAACCTCTCGGTGTACTGGAATTATCAATTTTCGATTAATGGTGTCAAGTCGGAAAGCCGTCACTTTCACGGCGGTTGACGAAAAAAAATAGTGATAACGTCTGTTTAAATTTATTCTTTTGTTTTATAGCTACATATGTCTGGAATATTTCCTTAAAAAATTATTAAATTTCGTTCCGGACTTTTTGAGAAAATTAAGAAAATCTAGTCTAAAGTTTACATTTTCAAATCAGAGATTTTGCACGTCTTTTTGGGTTTTCCTTTTTTTTTTTTATAACTGCATATGTCTAGAATATTTCCTGATAAATTTATTGCGATTTTTTATTTATAAAACATACGAAAAACAGTTCAGTATAATCCATACAAGAAAATGACACCTATTCACATATACGAAGTATTCACTTATACAAAGAATTTTCGTTCACGCTCGTCTTCGTACAAGTGAGGTTCCACTGTATAAACATTATACCATCAAAACTGGGCAAGTAACATGATGGCCACATCATAATTTTTTTAAAATTCTCGATGGTGTTTGTTAGAGTTCCAATTAAAAATTTCCCATATTTGGCCGGCCATATTCATATCAGTATTTTACTAAACCTGCATGTTTCATTTTGTGGTGCAGTCTCTGTGGTTCACATGCATAGAAATGTGGTTACATTGTCTACAGTGATGGTAACTTTTACAAATATTTGTTTACTTTCCCCTTTCGAGATCTCAAAAATTTTATAAACCGAAATACACTTTTTGAGGTCCCTAGAGGCGATTTCAAAGACTTCTGGATGAAAAAGAGAAATGCGTCTCTATACTAGAAATTCTTGACTCTCAACTCATTTCTAAGAGTCGACTCATTCATGAGTCACCCATCTCTAGTCTGTATGGGCTGTATCTCAGAACTAAATAATAATCTTGATTAAAGGACTCAAAGATACTTCACCCAAAACTGAAATAGCTATTTATGTAACAAATCCATAATATAGCACTTTCTTGAACGAGACGTTTTATGGCCGAGCGAGCGAAGCGACTGGAGGCGAGTCCAGAATAGCAGAGAAGTGCTATAGTTGACGACTGCTTTTAGCATTTTTGGAATACTTTTTAACTAAAAACTGAATTTATTTATAAGTATTTTAATCATAGTGTGCATTTGCTGCCACACTATTGTCATTCAATGTAAATTTTATACAAAATGGATGATCACGATCCTATCACGATAAATAATCTAACTCACAGAATAAACATCCAAACCTTGCAATCTTCTTCAGGAGTAAATACATTTAATAATAGTAAGTATTATCACTATAAACCACTACCATAGTTGATCTCTCTTTTGCATGAGTAATTTGCATTGTATTTATTAGGTGTTCTAACCAAAATTAAAATCTGTCATTTCTGACACTGACATTCCAATTCACTTTATCATTATGGACTAGTAAAAAAAATATTACCATTTTCGTACAGTCGAACATAAAATACATTTTGATTGCACTTGTTCCAGAATGTCCCCCAGCCGGTCTTCCATCAGTTCGATGCGACTCAAGAAAAGTTACGGACACGCTAGAATCCACAGCAAGCATTGCAGTAAACCCCAGCATTTACACAAATTACTCCCTATCGCACATAGATTTCTGGGAGGTGATATAAATACACATCCGACGTAATTCGAAAGTATAATAATCCTTTTACAGCCGAGAACTCCCGAATACATCCGATCCCTTTTTGAAGCAGCCGGATACGAATTTCCCGGAGACAGATTCGAAAAGCTATGGAACATTGCGACGAAATTCGAAAATTCAAAGGAAGTGTGCGTCGACACCTTCAAGCACATCTTGCAGGAAAACACGCCCCGGCCCAAGGTCGAACTCAACGAAGCGGCCTGCTAAACGTAAAATCTAAAATAATATTTTATTTAATATAATAATACATCAAATTAAATGTAATCGTATAAAATTGTTTAACTTCTCCTCCTCGATCGCTCACTCTCCTGCTTTCTGCCTTTGCTGCGCTCACTGTAATGTTTACTCCTGTCCCTCGACGATGATCGCCTCCTCCTGTCGGACTCTTCTGTTCTATTCCGATCCCGCTTCCTGTATTCCGAGTCGCTGTCAATTCGATTTCTATGGAATTCTGGATCATTATCGATTCTGTTTCTGTCTCGTTTTTGGTATTCTGGTTCATTGTCGATTCTATTTTTGTCTGAATTGTTGATTCTGTTCCGATCTCTGTTTTGATGCTCCGTGTCGATGTCGATGTTTCGACCGCGCTTTTGGTACTCGACTTCTCTGTTTCTTCTGTTTTCATGTTTACTCCTTTCTGGATCCGATTCTTTTTGCGTGTGCCTGTGACTTTTGTGTTCTTTCGCCATTTCCGTTCCAATCCGTTGATGCCAGTCATTTGGAGTTTTCTTTTTGGATTTCAGTTTTTTCTTGGACTGTTTTTTGGATTTGTCGTTATCTGAAGATGATGAAGAATCTGTAAATAAATTAATATGTGTAAGTTAAAACAAGACCTGCAAATTGTTGTAACTTTAAACCACCATATTAATATATTACGATTATTACGATACAAGATCAGTAGGTGCGTTCATACTGTCGGGAAAATATTTTTGCAAAACAAGGCCTTTAGGGACGATTTGGACGATGGAGAATATCCGTAGTTAGGGTTGCTACAGATTTTTTGTAAATAGAAAAGTTATGTCAGATTTGACAATAAATAGAATGATATAAAACAATAAACCAAGGTCACTGATGATTGTGTAGTTACATATATCAAATATACAGTGGTAAAACAAAATTTTAAGTGTTTTATTCAGAAATTAACTTTTGCTATTACAGCGCCATCTGTTAGGAAATGAAAATAATGTTTCAATAAAAAGCGAATTATTATGGTCGTTTGAGGGAAGTAATGTTGTTTATTACCCCCTAGTGAGAGAATAACTCGGACTCACGGAATACATAGGTCCTTCGTAAGATTTTTTATTTTTTCGCTCTACGAGTTCACACACAAACTTTTTAATTACGTGCATTCCACAATATTCTGTAATAAAAAACGGGGGTTCTTATTTGAAATTTCGAAGTTGCCCCCCCGCCGCAGTGGGTTGATTTTAGAGCAGGATGTCCCCTTAGGAAATATTAATTTTTGGTCCGGGAACATTTTTTGTATGAAGCGTATTTTTCAAGTTATTTTGATTTGCCAGGTTAAATGGTATAGTAATAGCCGCAAAGGACATAAAAAAGTGCTGGTTTTGAAAAATATTGTTTTACGTCTTAAATAAGTATAAGTATGTTTTTATGACAATTGCCCTCATTTACTTATTAACCAATAAAATCGAATAACGTTGATGAGATGATCCAATAAAATTCTAATTACGATGCGTAACAGACCACGCTCTATGTTATGCATGGCAATTAACCCTGGGTGGTATCTAATCAGATAATCTCTCATGTTGGTATTGCCTAGCAACGCGTTGGTTCATTTTATATAACGTATAAAACATCAGTTATTGCCGGACTTTTAAGCAGTTTGCTCCTGAATTCGATCTGTTTGTATTTTCGGGTGAAGTGTTAGTGCTTTCATAAGTAATAGTATTCATAGGCATTTCTCAACATCTTGGTAAGCTCATTTTTATTACAATTATTGCGCCGCAAGTCGGCTTCGCAGTCGTGCCGATTTTCGTCGCAACAAGCAATCGTGATCCAGACGCTAATAATTGCCGGCAAAATCATAGGCACTCGTTATATTACTGTTGAATATATTTTCTGTGTTCTATTCATGAAAACAATGAAAGAAAGTAAATTATTTTAGGACCTCAGTGGTGGATTTCATAAACATTTATTTATGTCAGCCGTGTAAACATTCTTTATGCGCCATTGACTGTCACTGTCAGTCACCGGAAATTAGAAATGGAGCCTCGGAAGAGCATTTATGGTATAAAATACATCAAAATAGAAAAGAATTTGTTAATACACATTGTGAAAGAGTAAATATCAATTAAAGTGTATGTAATGTAATTGAATAACCTAACCTTAAATTACGTATTACGTTTACCATTTGAAAGATCGTTTACACAGCCGAAAATATAATACCAGTGTTATGTCAATTTATGCCGGTGTTATAGATATTAACACCTTTGTGAAATCCGCAGCAGAACTTTTAATTTTAAGTTATTCCATAAAAGACCTCAAATTATATCGTGTGAGCCACAAAGCTGTTGTTTCAGAGTTGGCTGTGAGATAAATGAGGTATGTCACATATTATTACGTCACGAGACTAGATTAGTTCAATTGAAGGATCCAATGCAAGAAGTTCAAAGTACTTTTTCTCGTGTTTTGAGATAAGTGGCGCCATCTATCCAGCGTTTCACGTTCCATCAACTGGTTGAACCAGTTTGACTGTAAAAAATTTACCTCAAAACAGTATGCGATTATAGTCCGTTCTCCGGAATCTGACGGCTGTGGTTGTAAAAGAGGGTCGGAGTTCGGTAAGTAGTGGACGTAATATTTTTTATCTCAAACTAATCTTTGTTGAGAAGTACTGGTGTAAAAGTGCGTATACCAATCGGAGCGAAGGACAGTAATAAATGTATGGGATGCAATTAGACGAACCACCAATACCTTTTCTTTGAGGGTGCGTCGATCCTAAGGGCGGACCGACCGTTTTACGACCTCGGCCGCCACATTCCACCGAATATGCTATATTATGATGGTGTGGCCACTTCAACGCAGGAAGTTACTAAGTTTGAAAAGTGTGTAATTTCAACGGAAAAACTTTCTAAGTCATGAGCTGATCAGCGACGTAATGTAACCATTTTTTAACCTCAAAACGGCAATACGTGATCGTGAGTGTGTGTTATCAACGTGCCTTTTAAATTACCTAAAAAACAACAGATAATCACGAGGATAATCATGAGTGGTAAATCATCTCAATGTATTATACTGCTGTTAGTTCAATAACTACTGGCATGCTCTGATAAGAGCATCATTTTACTTCTGGTTTAATATTATAATCTGAATAATGAGAAAAGTAAATGAATTGGCGAGTTAAAGAACTCTCTATAGATTGTTCATATATTTTAGAACACTTAGATTTTTATATTACCGGCAATTATCGTTTACTACGATCTCGGCCGTTATTCCGTGAGCAAGTTTTTACCACCAATTTTAGTCATAATAACTCCATGGCCCGTATTATGAGGTACGCGAATAAATATAACAATTACAAATGGTTTAATCTATTCCACTGCACATTCGAAAGTTTTAAATATACCATTAAACGCAATGCTTTCAATTAGTTATATGCTATATATTACTTTGTTTATATCACTAATATCAATTGTATCACTTTTATATTCACGCACATATTATATACATACTTTTACATGATTTAATAACCTTAGATTAATAGAGGTAGAATTTTGTAGTTTTTCTTTTTTTCACACTTACAAATTGTATTTTCTTTGTAAAAAGGGGTTTCCCGTATATATTTTAAATAAATAAATAAATAAACAGTACAAGTCCAAAAAATGTAATTTTCAACTGAGATAGCCATTTTGTTCAGTATTTATAGATCTACACAATGAGTGAAAGAATAGTGTTATTGAACAATTTATATTTACTAAATGAAAGAGTTTTTTTTTAAATTTCTCAAAATTTCAATATTTGGACTTGAACTCTCCGATTCCAATTTAATATTGCAGATACAAATGAAGAGGCTGACTTTTTGCCTCTGGGAAGCGAATACTCGACAGAGACTTCTTTTGACAGCTCTGATGTGGAAGGTACGAAAAGAAAAAATAAGAGTAAGAAGAAGAAGTTAACTCAATACAACAAGGGAAAAACTCGCATCGTTCAGGAACCTAAGAATTTTAATGGAAAACAAACTATCAAGAATAGAATAATCTCACATCTGGACGTCAACTGTGAAGCTGGATCATCAATTTCGGAGCCAGGACCCTCTGGCTTATTAAAACTGAACAACAGGCTGCTGGTGACGTTCAAAGTACATCTGACCGCAAACAAGAAAACCAAAGAGACGTCATAATCAATAGGCATATTTATACGCCGCATGGAAGAAAAAAAAAGTTGTGGAAAAGATCTATTCAGCAAAGTTCACGTTCAGAATCAAAAATAGTCAGGCGCGAAATTCCAAACTGCCATTGCAGCTGCACAACAAAATTAGGATTACAGGAACAAACTTTGATGTTTAAGAATTTTAAGCTCTCTTCACACGATTTATCTTAAGGGTTGCATAAAACCCTGCGAAGTGAAGGGCCGACCAGCATAAAAAAAAGGCAAACCCAAGGAGTCGAAGATATTTCACTTATGAAGTGATAAGTAAAAGCAAAACAATATCTTTATGTCACGCTGCTTTCTAGCTATCCACGGGATACAACGGAGCAGACTAATGAAAAAAGTGCAAAAACCTGAAGAATCTTATAGAGATATGAGAGGACGTCACACAGAGAGACCCAAAAGAGTTCCCGTCGAATCCCTAAATCTAGCGGTCAATTTTATCGAAAATCTGCCTGCTAGAGAATCACATTAGACAAGATCCGATAGTAAGCTTCGAAAATACCTCGATTCGAATCTCTCAGTATCAGCTCTTCATTGCACTTTCACAAGGAAGTATCCAGAATTCCATCTTTCATATGAAATGTTTAGACGTGTTTTTCAGAAGAATTTAATATAAAGTTCGGCTATCCAAGAAAAGATATTTGCAACAAATGCACCGAATTTATAGTGACTATTCGGAAAGCTGAAAATGAGAAAAATGATGGGGAAGTTATAAGTTTGAGTACACAAAAAGAGCTACATCTTAGACGTGCCGAACACTTCAAAAAAGCCATTTCAGACGCACAGAAGAAGACAATGGGGAACTCTGAAGAGCTTACGATATGCTTCGATTACGAAAAAAACTTACCTGTTCCCGTTACTAACATTCAAGACGAATATTACCTTCGTCAGTTATGGGTTCACGTTTTTGGAATTCACGTCTTAAGACTAACAAAGCTGTAATGTATACTTACGCAGAGAATATCGCAAAAAGGAACCAAACGAGATAATCAACTGCCTTGACTACATCAAAAGAAAGAAAACTCCAGGACAAACCACTTTGAAGATATACTGTGATAACTGCTTTAGTCAAAACAAAAACAAATTTCTATTCGTCTATCTGGATCAGTTATGTGTTAAGAAGGTTTTTCAGCACATCAAAGTTTTGTGTCCGATACCTGGCCATAGTATGATGCCAGTGGATAGGGACTTTGCAATGATAGAAAAAAAAGATTGACGTATGAGACAGTAGACAACCCGGAGGCTTACATTGAAATGATTAGATCATGCAACAAGAAGAACCCTTTTGAATGTGTCTTTGTGGAGCACTTTCCGCTCTAATGGCAAACTTCAAGATGGCGATTCCTTAATCCAAATAAAAGACTTCAAGGCTTTGATAAATGCCCGTAGCAAAAAAAGCATCACAAGAATTTCTATAGCTAGATACGTCGAATTTAACACTGGATCTGGAGCTCAAATGCGAGAAGGCAGCATGACTGTGAATCTGGAACCAATGCCTTTGTACAAAGTGGGAGTGAACAGAAAACTACCTGGGGAGCCAGCATTGGCATATGATGTTGAATTTTTGGAAATAAAGCAACTTAAATATCAGAATGTCTTGCATCTTGTTAATCATGTTAAGTCATCGGATACTGAATTTTTTCGACGCACCCCAACAGAAAAGCTCAACCTTCAGTGCGCGAAGATGAGGTGGTGGACTCCGATGCTGATGAATTTGAATTTGAAAATAGAAATTTAATTTAAGCAGTTTTTATATTTTATTCACCTTAGTTCTGTGAATTATTACTAAATTGCACTGATTTTTGAAAATCAATGTGTTTTTTTCTTTAAACATGTTTCCATTTAATACCGATCATAAAGAGGTATATTTTGACGCCTATGAATAAATAAAGAAGTTGAATAATGATTTTAAAGAGAAATCCAACACAAGAAGTTGCAAAGTCAAAATTTTGAAAAAATATATGGAGCTTACCAGGAGCCATATTGGAAATTTAAGGTACCTAAAACTGTCTTTTCGTCATAGAGAATCACTACAAAAAATATTAGGTCAATACGATAATTCATTATATTTAAATTTGCTTTTGAAAACTTTAAAATGGATTATCTCAAAACACGAAAAAAGTACTTAGCAACTTCTTGCATTGGATCCTTCAATTGAATTAGATTTAAAAACTGAATTAATCTCAGACATGACTGCTATGTTTCTCTCTCTCAAAACAAAATCTCTCTCTGAAATAAAAGTCTGTGGCTCACACCTTATTATGCGTAGCTAAATACCTGAACTGCTGGAACTGCTACTATCACTTTCACTAGAACTGCTGCTACTACTGCTACTGGAACTCGAACCGTTGGATGAAGAGTCTTCTTGGTTAATATTCGTATCAGGCATCTTCGGCAGTGAGGTTAAGTGCTCTCTCAGTTCATCCGTCAAACCACCGAGGCCAATGGTCGTGAAAAAGTTAATTGCGAAACGTGTGTTTTTAGGATTGTCCCTTGGAAATAACCCTGTGAAAGATCCCTGCATCGTCCTGATAAAAAAAAAAAGTTATATTAAAACCTCAGGGACAAATTAATTTCATAATAAGTTTCAAAACTCCAAGAAACAATTGATATCTCGCCAGTAGGACCGGACAGGAGATATCTGCATGGAAATGCACAACTGTAGCAGCTTTTAGTACTTGACATGGCAGTATTAAGCTAAATCCTTTGACTATATACTAATGGACTGCTATTCCCCCTCCATTTCCCATATGATCACTGCTCCAAAAGTTGTCCGCGAGCCGTAGCCTGATATAAGTCCCGCCCCGGAGCCAAAAATGGAGCGTAATTTAAAAACCGGAAAGCAAAAAAAATATTTCAGCAACGTGGAGAATGCAAATGCAAGCATATTTCGGCAACTCGGATCCACTTTCTTGCCTGTTCTTTACAAGCAAAGCATCAACCCATAATTTACGAAGTTCCGGATTTGATGGAAATCTAATACAGAATTTTAGGTTATAAGTCGAAAGTCAACTGACATGTACATCGGCTGACGAGTATTATAACCGTGTTGGCATATATACGTGGACGTATTGCAGCCTTTCGCATAGCAATATTTTGACATGGTGTGAATATTTGACAATATAAATGTTTATATATTCAAAGGTGTGAATAAATTGCAGGGTATCACAATATGCAATGCGAGCTCATAGAGTCATATGTCATAGACACAAAACAGCTACCAATTTAGTAACATACCGCAACCATTTAGGGTCCCGCCGCGCCACCGTTGCTTAGAGACACACATGAAGCGGCGCTACCAGTCCATTAGTATATAGTCAAAGGCTAAATCCAATTTGTTTGAAATATGTTCATCATTTTTTTTCTTACTTGTTTATTATTGAAATCATAATGGCATGAAAACAACGTATATTAAATGACAAATAACGCTCTAGGGCGTTATTTCCATAACGCCTACTTATAGTAATTATGTATGTATCTATCTACTATCTACTTTAGTTTGTGGAAAATTATCTGAAAGTTGCATGTTTGCATGTTTCGACGCCTTGCCAGCGTCCAAACCAGTACAACGTCACAACGCGCATATCCGCACGCGATCTTTGTTCCTACACGGAAAACCCGACCAGAAACAAATCGACTGTCAACAATTCACCAAACGCAAAACAAGCGTGCGAAGGCCATAGACACCAGCGCAGTACGGCTTTGGATGCGACAATCTGTTAGAAAATAGTATAAGAAAATCTTAAAATGTAAACTAAGACTGGACAGTAAAACATTCAAACATCTATCGACGTAAACAAGGAGTTCGCGAAGCAATTTCTGAAAAAGTGCATTTTTTGTCAATTAAATTTTGTCTTCCAGTGCGGCCATTTTTATTGCTGCAAAGTAAGGATAGTTTTCTTTGGATAATTTGAAAGTAACGTTATTCAAGACTAGACAGTAAAAAATTCAAACATCTATCGACGAAAATATGGAATTCGCGAAGCAATTTCTGAAAAAGTGCATTTTTTGTCAATTAAATTTTGTCTTCCAGTGTGGCCATTTTTATTGCTGCAAAGTAAGGATAGTTTTCTTTGGATAATTTGAAAGTAACGTTATTCAAGACTAGACAGTAAAAAATTCAAACATCTATCGACGAAAATATGGAATTCGCGAAGCAATTTCTGAAAAAGTGCATTTTTTGTCAATTAAATTTTGTCTTCCTGTGCGGCCATTTTTATTGCTGCAAAGTTAGGATAGTTTTCTTTGGATAATTTGAAAGTAACGTTATTCAAGACTAGACAGTAAAAAATTCAAACATCTATCGACGAAAATATGGAATTCGCGAAGCAATTTCTGAAAAAGTGCATTTTTTGTCAATTAAATTTTGTCTTCCTGTGCGGCCATTTTTATTGCTGCAAAGTTAGGATAGTTTTCTTTGGATAATTTGAAAGTAACGTTATTCAAGACTAGACAGTAAAAAATTCAAACTTCTATCGACGAAAATATGGAATTCGCGAAGCAATTTCTGAAAAAGTGCATTTTTTGTCAATTAAATTTTGTCTTCCTGTGCGGCCATTTTTATTGCTGCAAAGTTAGGATAGTTTTCTTTGGATAATTTGAAAGTAACGTTATTCAAGACTAGACAGTAAAAAATTCAAACATCTATCGACGAAAATATGGAATTCGCAAAGCAATTTCTGAAAAAGTGCATTTTTTGTCAATTAAATTTTGTCTTCCTGTGCGGCCATTTTTATTGCTGCAAAGTTAGGATAGTTTTCTTTGGATAATTTGAAAGTAACGTTATTCAAGACTAGACAGTAAAAAATTCAAACTTCTATCGACGAAAATATGGAATTCGCGAAGCAATTTCTGAAAAAGTGCATTTTTTGTCAATTAAATTTTGTCTTCCTGTGCGGCCATTTTTATTGCTGCAAAGTTAGGATAGTTTTCTTTGGATAATTTGAAAGTAACGTTATTCAAGACTAGACAGTAAAAAATTCAAACATCTATCGACGAAAATATGGAATTCGCGAAGCAATTTCTGAAAAAGTGCATTTTTTGTCAATTAAATTTTGTCTTCCTGTGCGGCCATTTTTATTGCTGCAAAGTTAGGATAGTTTTCTTTGGATAATTTGAAAGTAACGTTATTCAAGACTAGACAGTAAAAAATTCAAACTTCTATCGACGAAAATATGGAATTCGCGAAGCAATTTCTGAAAAAGTGCATTTTTTGTCAATTAAATTTTGTCTTCCTGTGCGGCCATTTTTATTGCTGCAAAGTTAGGATAGTTTTCTTTGGATAATTTGAAAGTAACGTTATTCAAGACTAGACAGTAAAAAATTCAAACATCTATCGACGAAAATATGGAATTCGCAAAGCAATTTCTGAAAAAGTGCATTTTTTGTCAATTAAATTTTGTCTTCCTGTGCGGCCATTTTTATTGCTGCAAAGTTAGGATAGTTTTCTTTGGATAATTTGAAAGTAACGTTATTCAAGACTAGACAGTAAAAAATTCAAACATCTATCGACGAAAATATGGAATTCGCAAAGCAATTTCTGAAAAAGTGCATTTTTTGTCAATTAAATTTTGTCTTCCAGTGCGGCCATTTTTGTTACTGCAAAGTAAGGATAGTTTTCTTTGGATAATTTGAAAGTAACGTTATTCAAGACTAGACAGTAAAAAATTCAAACATCTATCGACGAAAATATGGAATTCGCAAAGCAATTTCTGAAAAAGTGCATTTTTTGTCAATTAAATTTTGTCTTCCTGTGCGGCCATTTTTATTGCTGCAAAGTTAGGATAGTTTTCTTTGGATAATTTGAAAGTAACGTTATTCAAGACTAGACAGTAAAAAATTCAAACATCTATCGACGAAAATATGGAATTCGCAAAGCAATTTCTGAAAAAGTGCATTTTTTGTCAATTAAATTTTGTCTTCCAGTGCGGCCATTTTTGTTACTGCAAAGTAAGGATAGTTTTCTTTGGATAATTTGAAAGTAACGTTATTCAAGACTAGACAGTAAAAAATTCAAACATCTATCGACGAAAATATGGAATTCGCAAAGCAATTTCTGAAAAAGTGCATTTTTTGTCAATTAAATTTTGTCTTCCAGTGCGGCCATTTTTATTGCTGCAAAGTTAGGATAGTTTTCTTTGGATAATTTGAAAGTAACGTTATTCAAGACTAGACAGTAAAAAATTCAAACATCTATCGACGAAAATATGGAATTCGCAAAGCAATTTCTGAAAAAGTGCATTTTTTGTCAATTAAATTTTGTCTTCCAGTGCGGCCATTTTTGTTACTGCAAAGTAAGGATAGTTTTCTTTGGATAATTTGAAAGTAACGTTATTCAAGACTAGACAGTAAAAAATTCAAACATCTATCGACGAAAATATGGAATTCGCAAAGCAATTTCTGAAAAAGTGCATTTTTTGTCAATTAAATTTTGTCTTCCTGTGCGGCCATTTTTATTGCTGCAAAGTTAGGATAGTTTTCTTTGGATAATTTGAAAGTAACGTTATTCAAGACTAGACAGTAAAAAATTCAAACATCTATCGACGAAAATATGGAATTCGCAAAGCAATTTCTGAAAAAGTGCATTTTTTGTCAATTAAATTTTGTCTTCCAGTGCGGCCATTTTTGTTACTGCAAAGTAAGGATAGTTTTCTTTGGATAATTTGAAAGTAACGTTATTCAAGACTAGACAGTAAAAAATTCAAACATCTATCGACGAAAATATGGAATTCGCAAAGCAATTTCTGAAAAAGTGCATTTTTTGTCAATTAAATTTTGTCTTCCAGTGCGGCCATTTTTATTGCTGCAAAGTTAGGATAGTTTTCTTTGGATAATTTGAAAGTAACGTTATTCAAGACTAGACAGTAAAAAATTCAAACATCTATCGACGAAAATATGGAATTCGCGAAGCAATTTCTGAAAAAGTGCATTTTTTGTCAATTAAATTTTGTCTTCCAGTGCGGCCATTTTTGTTACTGCAAAGTAAGGATAGTTTTCTTTGGATAATTTGAAAGTAACGTTATTCAAGACTAGACAGTAAAAAATTCAAACATCTATCGACGAAAATATGGAATTCGCAAAGCAATTTCTGAAAAAGTGCATTTTTTGTCAATTAAATTTTGTCTTCCAGTGCGGCCATTTTTGTTACTGCAAAGTAAGGATAGTTTTCTTTGGATAATTTGAAAGTAACGTTATTCAAGACTAGACAGTAAAAAATTCAAACATCTATCGACGAAAATATGGAATTCGCAAAGCAATTTCTGAAAAAGTGCATTTTTTGTCAATTAAATTTTGTCTTCCAGTGCGGCCATTTTTATTGCTGCAAAGTTAGGATAGTTTTCTTTGGATAATTTGAAAGTAACGTTATTCAAGACTAGACAGTAAAAAATTCAAACATCTATCGACGAAAATATGGAATTCGCGAAGCAATTTCTGAAAAAGTGCATTTTTTGTCAATTAAATTTTGTCTTCCAGTGCGGCCATTTTTGTTACTGCAAAGTAAGGATAGTTTTCTTTGGATAATTTGAAAGTAACGTTATTCAAGACTAGACAGTAAAAAATTCAAACATCTATCGACGAAAATATGGAATTCGCAAAGCAATTTCTGAAAAAGTGCATTTTTTGTCAATTAAATTTTGTCTTCCAGTGCGGCCATTTTTATTGCTGCAAAGTTAGGATAGTTTTCTTTGGATAATTTGAAAGTAACGTTATTCAAGACTAGACAGTAAAAAATTCAAACATCTATCGACGAAAATATGGAATTCGCGAAGCAATTTCTGAAAAAGTGCATTTTTTGTCAATTAAATTTTGTCTTCCTGTGCGGCCATTTTTATTGCTGCAAAGTTAGGATAGTTTTCTTTGGATAATTTGAAAGTAACGTTATTCAAGACTAGACAGTAAAAAATTCAAACATCTATCGACGAAAATATGGAATTCGCGAAGCAATTTCTGAAAAAGTGCATTTTTTGTCAATTAAATTTTGTCTTCCTGTGCGGCCATTTTTATTGCTGCAAAGTTAGGATAGTTTTCTTTGGATAATTTGAAAGTAACGTTATTCAAGACTAGACAGTAAAAAATTCAAACATCTATCGACGAAAATATGGAATTCGCGAAGCAATTTCTAAAAAAGTGCATTTTTTGTCAATTAAATTTTGTCTTCCAGTGCGGCCATTTTTATTGCTGCAAAGTTAGGATAGTTTTCTTTGGATAATTTGAAAGTAACGTTATTCAAGACTAGACAGTAAAAAATTCAAACATCTATCGACGAAAATATGGAATTCGCGAAGCAATTTTTGAAAAAGTGCATTTTTTGTCAATTAAATTTTGTCTTCCTGTGCGGCCATTTTTATTGCTGCAAAGTTAGGATAGTTTTCTTTGGATAATTTGAAAGTAACGTTATTCAAGACTAGACAGTAAAAAATTCAAACTTCTATCGACGAAAATATGGAATTCGCGAAGCAATTTCTGAAAAAGTGCATTTTTTGTCAATTAAATTTTGTCTTCCTGTGCGGCCATTTTTATTGCTGCAAAGTTAGGATAGTTTTCTTTGGATAATTTGAAAGTAACGTTATTCAAGACTAGACAGTAAAAAATTCAAACATCTATCGACGAAAATATGGAATTCGCGAAGCAATTTCTGAAAAAGTGCATTTTTTGTCAATTAAATTTTGTCTTCCTGTGCGGCCATTTTTATTGCTGCAAAGTTAGGATAGTTTTCTTTGGATAATTTGAAAGTAACGTTATTCAAGACTAGACAGTAAAAAATTCAAACATCTATCGACGAAAATATGGAATTCGCGAAGCAATTTCTGAAAAAGTGCATTTTTTTGTCAATTAAATTTTGTCTTCCAGTGCGGCCATTTTTATTGCTGCAAAGTTAGGATAGTTTTCTTTGGATAATTTGAAAGTAACGTTATTCAAGACTAGACAGTAAAAAATTCAAACATCTATCGACGAAAATATGGAATTCGCGAAGCAATTTCTGAAAAAGTGCATTTTTTGTCAATTAAATTTTGTCTTCCAGTGCGGCCATTTTTATTGCTGCAAAGTTAGGATAGTTTTCTTTGGATAATTTGAAAGTAACGTTATTCAAGACTAGACAGTAAAAAATTCAAACATCTATCGACGAAAATATGGAATTCGCGAAGCAATTTCTGAAAAAGTGCATTTTTTGTCAATTAAATTTTGTCTTCCTGTGCGGCCATTTTTATTGCTGCAAAGTTAGGATAGTTTTCTTTGGATAATTTGAAAGTAACGTTATTCAAGACTAGACATTAAAAAATTCAAACATCTATCGACGAAAATGTGGAATTCACGAAGCAATTTCTGAAAAAGTGCATTTTTTGTCAATTAAATTTTGTCTTCCAGTGCGGCCATTTTTATTGCTGCAAAGTTAGGATAGTTTTCCTTGGATAATTTGAAAGTAACGTTATTCAAGACTAGACAGTAAAAAATTCAAATATCTATCGACGAAAATATGGAATTCGCGAAGCAATTTCTGAAAAAGTGCATTTTTTGTCAATTAAATTTTGTCTTCCAGTGCGGCCATTTTTATTGCTGCAAAGTTAGGATAGTTTTCTTTGGATAATTTGAAAGTAACGTTATTCAAGACTAGACAGTAAAAAATTCAAACATCTATCGACGAAAATATGGAATTCGCGAAGCAATTTCTGAAAAAGTGCATTTTTTGTCAATTAAAGTATAACATAAAACGTTGAAGGCACCATGAGCTTTATGAGTAAAACGGGGGCCCTCGGGCTGTACATCGTCGACCTGGGGCGTTATTGTACTCATAACGCCCTAGAGATACCTTAATCACTGTAAAACGTACACAAATGTGTTTCTGTCCTTGAAGAGGTTATCAAATTACTTTGCCGAAAGAAAAAGTACTACAATTTTCTTTTCGTATGCAACTTACTGGTCCTTGAGTCGAGCGTTAAGTTTTCCCAGACCCATATACTCCGCTAGCTCCTGGAATAGTATCTTGATGAAAATTCGGCTCGAACTGTTGGTGTCTTGCTCGTTCAGTTGCACCGTGTCGAAGCACTCCCAGCCGATCGCGTCCGTGAAGAGTAAATGTGCGAAGAACTTACTGACGTTCCTTAATCGATTGGCGTCCAATCTGTGAGTGGTGGCGTACGTGTCTTTGAATATTTGCTCAAACGGCGCCACGTAGATCTTGTTTATTTGACAAAAACGTTGGGCTAATAGGCCATAGAATTTTTCATACGTACGTTGTTCTGCACAACAATCTAAACAAAAAAAAAAAAATTAAGCTTAGTGACTTCTAGATCATCAGCACAGTTTTATCACCCTATAGTAGGAAGGGGAACACTAACGACAAATAACTGACCTAGGAACATGTGGCACAATTCTATTTCCTGTCCCGGTTTCAGTTCCATTTTCATCAACTTGTGGGCGCACTCTTCGAAATCCAAACTGGACTGTATAGTCAAATAAATTGTACGCCTCAAGGTCACCAAGTTGGTCTCGGTATTGTCGATAATAGTTCCCACGGTTTTTCCCTCCTCCTCTTCCTCGTCGTCCGAATTCTCGTCGGACCCCGATTCGCCGGAATCGTCCGAACCGGACGAATTGGAATCCAATATCTCCTTGCTTAGAGCCTTGTATTTTCCCTCGTTCTCTTCGTATTTATCGTCAAACTTGAACACATCTGAAATGGAAAACGATTACGGTATACCTATTTACGAGTGTACCTTATTATTGAAAATAATGAAAGACCTACTTAAGACATCTTCGGAGTTGTTCTGCTTGACGTCGTCCAACGTGATCAAATGGGTGAACTGGTCCTCTTCTTCGACCACGTCCAGTTCTTCTATGATGGCCGCGTGATCTTTGAAGCCGTCCTTACGCACTTGAAACATCACTTCTATCATGTACTGGATTCTCTTTTCGAGCTGTCCCTCGTGCAAGATGTTACGGAGCATTTCAAAAATTGCATTAATACCTGAAATAATAATAATATAGTTTTTTCACAAACGAGAGAGAAATTCGATTTCTTAGCTGTCAAAATCAACTTTCGACTCCCTAGGTAGAGAAGTAATCATTTCTCTCCCTACGAGATTCCATTATTGGGCGCGTTCGTCAGAATTTTCAACTGTCAACATGTTTATTTTGATTTACACTGAATGTTGGTATTTGATAAACGCTATTAAAAAACTAATTATTTTGAAAGATGTGTAGATTCTAATAAAAATGATCCAAAGGCAATGTGGAAAACTTTAAAACAAGTAATATCTAGTGGAAATGAATTTAATTATAAAGAGATAGAATATGAAGGTGTAACATACACAGATAATGATTTAATTGGTAATAAGTTCAATGAATATTTTATCATTAGTATAACAGAAATAATTAATACTATTCCTAAGAGAAATTTGATAACTGAACCTGTTAGAGTATCAAATTATACGACTGATTTTAAAACCATTAGCGAGGAAGAACTTCTATCAATTATATTAAATTTACCAAATAAATCTAGTCTGGACAACATCACAGCAGAAATAATAAAAACCAGTGTACCATATTCGATTCCATATTTTGTTAACATCATAAATATATCATTGGAAACAGGTATAGTACCAAGTAAACTAAAGTGCAATACGATAGTACCAATAAAAAAAGTAGCAAATAGTACGAAAATTGAAGACCACAGACCAGTAAACACAGTGCCTACAATTACAAAAATTTTGGAAAAGGTGGTATACGAGCAGCTAGTACATCATATAGTACAAGAAAACATAATAACAGAGTACCAATCAGGATTTCGGCGAGGATATAACTGTGAAACTGCTTTGCAATATACAGTTGGCGAGTGGAAAGAGAATTTAGATAGTGGTATGATAACAAGCATTGTATTTCTTGACTTCAAAAGAGCTTTTGAAACAGTTGATAGGCATTTATTGATACAAAAATTGAAAGGATATGGAATGAATGGAACAGTCATCAACTGGTTTTCCAGTTACCTGAGTGGCAGAACACAAAATGTAAAACTTAAAAACAGCATTTCGCATACATTAGGAATAGAAACAGGTGTACCGCAAGGAAGTATCCTTGGTCCCTTACTCTTTGTACTATACGTGAATGATATAGGCAAATGTTTAAAACATTGCATCATTTGCTGATGACACCATCATATATTCAACATCGAACAACTTACAAGAAGTGACTAATAATATAAACCAAGATTTAGAAAACTTAAAATATTGGCTAGAGGCAAACACCTTAAAGATAAATACGAATAAGACAAAGGCAATGCTAATTAGCAGAAAAAAAATTATAAATACAGATAATGGTATCATTATTAAATTTGAGAATAGTGCAATTGATTATGTTGACTCAATCAAATATCTCGGAGTTATAATAGAAAATAAACTGTCATTTTCTGAACATGTTGACTATACATGCAAAAAAATTGCGAAAAAACTGGGTGTACTAAGGAGATGCAGCTATTACTTATCACAACAAACCAAAACCACAATTTATAACACAATAATATTGCCACATTTTCATTTTTCTGGAACATTTTTATATCTGGCAACTAATAGCGACTTAAAGAGATTGCAAATATTACAAAATAAAGTGATGAGAACAATACTTAAATGTGACAAATACACCAGCATTAATGAAATGCTTAATAAATTGGACTGGCTAAATATTAAGAATTTTGTTAAATTTAAGGCCTTGTTATTTATGCATAAAATTTGTAGGGGATTGATGCCATCTTATTTCAATAATTGTATAACCAACGCAACACAAATCCATAAACACAACACCAGAAATAGTGAAAATATATATCTCGGTCATAAAAACACCAAAAAAGGGCCAAATACATTATTTTTTAGAAAAGCTGCAGAGTATAATAAACTACCTAGAAATATAAAAGAAGGGAAAAGTGTCAATAAATTTAAAATATTATTAAAAGAATATTTGAAGAACTTGTAGAAGACTGATATACCAGTTTTTAAATTTATATGCATGTGTGTGTATGTGTGAAAATGTGGGTGCATGTGTGTGTGTGTATATATATACCGGGTGAATATTTCAAAACCGAACATAGGCATTTAATATGGGAAACATGTTTTTTGCAGATTCCTGCTCCCCGTTTTAACTTTTATGATTTATAATGACACCAATCGAAAGAAGATTGTTTTCCTCATCTAATGCTATCCGAACTAGTTAATTTTCAGGTGTAATTCGTTATTATTTTATCAAAATATACGCACTAAATACAATTCGGAAAATCATATTTATTTATTTATTTATTTATTCATTCACGTAATTTAAAAAACTAAATATTTTTTTCCAAAATGTTGGGGGTCTTAGATCAAAGCTTGATAATGTTCATAATACTGTCAATTGTTCTATTTATGATATAATTATAATAATTGAAACTTGGCTTGATGATTCCATTAGTGATGCTAATTTAAATTTTAAAAACTACAATGTATTTAGAGTTGATAGGTCACCCTTAACAAGCGTAAAGACAAGAGGTGGAGGTGTTCTTATTGCTGTTAGATCGTCATTTACTTCTGTTAAATTAATGCCTTTATGTGACAATATTGAACACGTATTTCTTAAAGTGAATAACAATTGTATTATAGGTGCCACCTACATTCCACCTAACTCAAATGTTTCGTAATATGAAAATCATACTATGACCATTGACCAAATTTGTTTAGATCATCCTAATTTTGAATATATTTTTTGCGGCGATTACAATGTGCGAAGTTCTCTTTGCGGTGTATTTGATGCAAGTGTTTCTAATAACGACATATGTTTGAGAGATTGTTTGGCTTTTAATAATTTGACACAGTGCAATTTAATTCCCAATCAGCGTGGGGTTTTTCTTGATTTAGTTTTATCTAATATTAATAAGTTAGAGGTTTCAAAATCAATTGATCCCCTATTTCCAAATAGTCTGCATCACATTTCTTACAACATTAAAATTAATTTAGCATCTGAACTTAAAATTTTATTTACTGATCTATTCTATTATGATTTACTAAATAATTATTTGGCATCTGTTGACTGGGATTATCTTTTAAGTGATCCAGATTTAAATGTTACTTTAAATAATTTCTATAATATCATTAATACTGGCCTAAATCTTTATGTTCCTGTAAAACGTAAAAAAAAATCAACATTTCCACGTTGGTTTAATGGTGAACTAATCAATTTAGTTCGAAACAAAAAGAGTGCTCATGCTAAGTTTAAAGGTTCTGGTAGTCTTGATGATTATGATGAATTTAAAATTTTAAGAGCTCAATGTGCAAATTTAAGTGTCTCTTTATAAGCAATTTATTTATAATATGGAATGTAACATTAAACATAATCCAAGAGTTTTTTGGAATTATGTTGATGACTGTAGTAAGATACGTGGGTTTCCGAAACAAATGTCTTATAATGGCATTGTTAGTAATGATGGCTACGAGTGTGTAAATTCATTTGCTAGTTATTTTTCTGAAGTATACCGTAATACTGATTCTCCTACAACAATATTTGAAAGCGTTGATTCACTTTATCTAGAGTCACAAACGGTTGATTCCACTGACATTTTTAATTATTTGTGTTCTCTAAATGATTCAGTAATTGCTGGTCCAGATGGTTTACCTCCATTTTTATTAAAAAGATGTGTTTTTACTCTTACATTGCCTATCCTAACTCTATTTAATCGGTCTTTGTCCAGTGGTATAGTTCCTGAGCTATGGAAGGAATCTTTTATTAATCCGTTGTTTAAGGATGGACAGGTGGAAAATGTATGTAATTATAGAGGTATTACTTTACAATCAACTGTACCTAAAATGCTTGATTATTTAGTTTCAAAGCAAGTGATGTGGACTTGTAAACGCATTATTACGGATGAGCAGCATGGCTTTGTTGAAGGAAAGTCAACAGTTACCAATTTATTATCGTACCAACATTTTCTATTGCATGCTGTCGAGGGTGGATACCAAGTTGATGCGATATATACTGATTTCTCGAAAGCTTTCGATCGTGTTAATCATAAAGCTTTGTTATACAAATTATCTGTCTATGGTTTCAGTAATATTGTTGTTAAATGGTTTCAAAGTTATTTATGTGATCGCAAACAGTATGTGAAAATCGATAATTTTATTTCTGATGCAATTCATGTAACCTCAGGGATACCGCAAGGTTCTCATTGTGGACCAATTTTATTTTTATTATTTATGAATGATATAGGCTTAAATTTCAATACCTCAAAATTCCTAATGTTCGCCGATGATTTAAAGCTATTTTCAATAATTCGAAATGAGTATGACCGTGATGCCTTACAAGATGACATCAATAATCTTTCCTTATGGTGTACAAATAATAATCTAGACCTCAATATTAATAAATGTATGTCTATTTCATTTACTCGTGGCAATTTATTAAAATTTTCATACTTCATTAATGGAACTCAATTGAACGCGGTAAATGAAATTAGAGACTTAGGAATTATTTTTGATACTCATTTAACATTTTCATCTCATATTAATTTAATATGTAATAAAGCTCTTAAAGCACTTGGGGCAATTAAACGTTTCTCTACTGATTTTAGTGTTGATACGATAAAAATTTTATATCTTACTTTAGTGCGGTCTAAGTTGGAATACGGTTCTATAATTTGGAATCCTTTTTATGCTAATGCATCTCATAAATTAGAAATGGTCCAGAGTAAATTTTTAATATTTGTGTCATTTAAACTTGGAAGATTACGGCGTGAATTTAGTCACTCAGAAATGTTGAATTCGTTAAAATTACAAACTTTGCATTATAGGAGAATAATGCTTGATTTATGCTTTGCCTTCAAATTAATAAATGGACATATTGATTGTGCTTACTTACTCTCTGCAATGAATTTTAATTTTTCATTGGGTATGAAAACTCGTTCAACATTTCTTTTTCGTGTGCCTCTTCATACTACTAATTATGGATCTAATAACCCGATTAGTAGGATGATGAGGTTATGTAATGATTTGGGCTCAAACCCTAATTTTCAAATTTTTCATTCATCGTTCAATGCATTTAAAAGGAATCTAATGCGTATTGATTTGTCTCTTTGTACTTAAGTTTATTTTATTTTTATTTTTTTGGTGTTTTCATTTTATTTTCTGTACATTAATTAGTTACTCCACTTGGGTTTGTACTGTGTATATATATCTATGTTTACTATGTATAGGTTAGTATTTTGTGTATATATTTTTGTATATTAGTTATAATTGGTTGTGTGTAATTGGTTGGGGTCACACATTTGAATTTCGTTTTGATTTTGTGTTCATTTTAGTTTTAATTTAATTTAATTTTTAAGCATTTTAATAATCTTATTTTGTAATTTGTAAAAAAGGTGTTATCCGTTAAATGAATAAATAAATAAATAAATATTGAGCCATGACTTGTAGGACAATAAACAGATTCAAACGTGAATCGAGTCCCAAACTCATTATGCCGTTGGCGACTATGATTTTGAGATTTCCAATTTTCTTTACTGAAATCAATGGTTGAATTTCCGGTAAATGTAAAATTCAGTAAACTTCAGTAGCATCGATCGCATCGTGTTTATGAAAAAATACAAAAATAACATAAATACATTTAAATAAATGAAATAAATGGAAGAAGTTACAGTACAACATTTATTATTGCTGGGGCACAGTATCCAATTTGATCAATTTAAATTAAAAAAAAAACAAAGATCATAATAATACACCTGTTAACAATTATAATTAGAAATCAATAATTAAAGCAAGTGTTCAAATAAACCTCCATTCTGAATTAAACAATACCCCATCCTATTGTAAAACGAATATCTGACGTTTTCCAACTTTCTATTCGTTATTAACCCGCACTCCTCAAATATTGCATTCCTCAAAGAATTAATGTTTGGATGACGGGTTTTGTAAATGCATTATTCAATTATTCTCTGACATTTATTCCGAAATGTGCTGGACATCCGTCCTGTTCGAACCAGATATCCTAGTTTGGACTTCTTCTATTGTAGAGCCAACCTGAGTAATTAACAATTCTAAATAATTTTCTGAATTTAAATTTCCTATAATTTTGAAATGACCTATAACATGAGAATTAAAAATGCCTGTCCAAATAATATTTTTTTGAGGATATTGCGTTCTAAGATTTAAATTCAGATGGGGAGTCTCATGTGCCCCTTATCTCTCGTTTTGAAAGTTTGATTCATTATTTACTGTAAAGGTACATTCATCCGTAAAGCAAATCGACGAGAAAATTGCGACTAGCATTAGCACGATCTTGAATAATTCCACAAAAGGTTTGTCTAGGTTCTTCATCTAACGTTCTTGATGGCACTGAAATTTGTATGGACTGTAGCCGTAATTTCTTAAAATTTTGGAGACCCTTCCTTGCGATTTACCACATTCTAAACCAATAGATCTTGTACTTAGTCGAGGATTCCAGGATATCAACCGAATAACAACTTCTTCATGAATGTCTGTTGCCATTTATTCTGTGATGTTCTGATAAACAACTATAATGATAATTTTGAAACTATCATTTGAAGTGAATAATATTTACCTGAATTTAAACTAGAATTTTCGAATTTAAAGACTATTTGTTGTATTGTCGACACTGACGGTATGGAGCTGTCGTTAAACTGCACGGAAATAAATCTCGCACCCTACGGTAACTATTTCCGCTGTAAAAGTTTTTTACAATGAATAGTTTTTCCTCGATGGAATACATTTTACAGAGAAAAATTAATGACAGTTATCATAAACTGATAACTTGTTTTCACACAAGCCATGGCACACCATGAATCTGTTTATTATCTTACGAGTCATGGCTTAACACGATTTTCCGAATTGGATTTATTGCGAATATTTTGACAAAACAATAGAGAATTATAACTGACAATTAACTAGTTCGGATATCATTAGATGAGGAAAAAAATCTTCTTTTGATTGGTGTCATTATAAATCCTCTTAGTTACAATGGGGAGCAGGAACCTGCAAAAAACATTTTTCCCATGTTAAATGCCTATGTTCGGTTTTGAAATATTCACCCGGTATATATATATATAGGAGAATTTTTAACGACCGTACATGTGAATAACTGTAGATAAAGTGCTAACGAGATTCTCGGTCAGATGATGATAAAAATTTGCAAATTTGCAAATGTGTGAGGCGAAAGACAGAGACAGCTGTTTCATCTTTGTTAAGAATCATCAGTCTGCCATATTCAACCCAACACACATCTGCAAATTTTTCGGAAGTAATATTTATAGTGTAGATAGCTCTATCGTTACCGGCATGTATCTACACTATAAATATTACTTTCGAAAAATTTGCAGATGTGTGTTGGGTTGAATATGGTAAATTTGTGACAGTGGAATAATATGTCGTAGAAAAAGGTAACAATAAGAAAAAAGTGATTTTTCAGGATTATCCTATAGCCCAATCAAAGCTACATGGACGCGAAGTGGTTAACAGTACAAGTTAGCAACAAAAAGTTACAATTTTTGGTATAGGATCCGTTGTACGGTGCCGACCTTATATACCTTTAAATATGAAAAATTATAACTTACCCTTGCTTGAAACTTCCGTAAGCTTTTGCCCGCATTCCTTCAAAAACGCTATAGCCACCTCGACGGAATCATCAGTAGGAGTCTCAACGAGCAGCGTCAGTATCTCCAAAGCTAGAATCTCATGAGCCACACGCTGATTAACCAGGTGGGCTATAAACGTCGCAGCGGATATACAAATGACCTTATTGTTCTGCTTGAAACCCCGTTTAAACTGAAGAACCAAACGTTTCAACAGCAACTCTCCGATGTTGGGAAATTTCGAATTTATAACGGCCACCAAGGCCGAGTACACGTTCGTGAACGTGGGCGAGGCGGCTTGAGCTTGAATAATCGATTTACTCAACAAACCGCGACCCCTCACGATATTCTCGTGTAGCAGTTCTTGCGAAATAATGCGAATATTTGAAATGTTGATTTTGTTGATGTGTCCGTGGACGGATTTCTTCAAGGCCTCCCAGGCTATACGTTGATACGCCGCCGATGATTTGTCCGTAATCTCCGCCTGCATCATCCGCAATTTAGCCGGGGGGATGTAAGCGCCGCCGGTTTTCGATGTTAACAAATCCACGGTCTTTCGCTGCCGGGGGGTAATGATGGACTTGTCTTCAACCTTTTCTTCCTTGTCCGATTTATCCTTCCCGTTTTCATGGTCGTAGTACCGCGTGCCGACGACGTTATCATCTTTCTTCGGGTATTTGCTCCAGTAACGGTCACTGTTTTCCTTCCTGTCGTCTCCGTAATATCGAGGGTACTCATCGGGTTTGTCCAAGTCGTGGTACTTTCTTTTGCTCCTCCTGCGATCCCTGGAACGGCTTCGGCTTCTCTCCCTCCTGCGATTTTTGTCGTCGCTATGTTTTCGTTTGGATTCAGGAGATTTTGAGTATTTGCTCCTTTTACGTCTGGTTTCCACTTCACCGTCCGATTCCATTTTTAAAAACTTAACCTCAATGTATGGTGCGTTTAATTGCGAGCACTAATTGGGAAACGCTCAAATTAATATGTTGGGTTATTACTTAAACACTGTGATGATCAATTTTTCAATAGTTTTATAGAAGTTAACACAGTATTTACAGGTTGACGGATTTAACCTATTCGGACATTAAATAGACAGAGTTGCCAACCTATAATTGTTATGGGTATGTGTTCTGTGGGTAGAACCACAGAACACATAGAACCGGTAGAACCAATGGTATAGTATGGTGATGTGGCCATCATGTAAGTTTCTCTGATTTGATGGTATATTATTTATATTTATACTTTCATGGTTATTTTTAAAATTTAAACAAATTTAAATATTTTAATAATGCCCACTTGCACCGCAGCTACTTAATCATGATTAAAAAGTTAATCAATGGTTAGCGGAGAATCGGCTTCCACCGCAACTTAATCATGATTAAAGTCCCCAAGAAACGTCAAATATTTAATCAGCCGATTTTGGCCGATTAACTCAAAAACTAATAACTTCACGACGAATATAGTCGTGAAGTTATTTACATTTGGCAGACGATTTTGAAATTAAAAACCTTTGTTTTGTATTTGTTATTAGAAACGATGGATTTGGGAATAGTTGAGCAGATTGATGAAATCGATGGCTTGGAGGTTAATGATTTTATTAATTTTGGTTTGTTTACCTCGTCCAATAATAAGAAATAATAATAATAGTATAAGTTAGTTAGCATTTAGTATTAATATTTACCGCGCATGTGTTTCCTGTGTTCTCAATAGAACAACGTAAAACAACCAAAAAAGAACTTAAAATCCCTAGAAAAACGTCTATAATGATACTCCGTGGTCGATAGATGCTTAAT
Organism: Ocypus olens; assembly: GCA_910593695.2. Taxonomy (NCBI): domain Eukaryota; kingdom Metazoa; phylum Arthropoda; class Insecta; order Coleoptera; family Staphylinidae; genus Ocypus; species Ocypus olens. Next base: position 3,293,450 of record OU343064.1, read on the forward strand.
CAGCCGACGGTGCAACAGAAATACTCTGATTAAAGTTAATCATGATTAAAATTTAATCATGATTAAGTTCTGCGGTGCAAGTGGGCATAAATGTACAATTGCCGTCGAAAAATAATACAACTTTTTTGTCTAGTGTGAATCAGTCTCTACTTGAATTTTAATACAGGGTGATTTTAAATAGGTGCCGCGTGCCGCTTCATACTTATGGGTGTGCCACTCTATAGACAGTAGAGATGGGCAAAACTGATACTGTTCAATCACATTGGGCGCGTTCCTCAGGTTAAACAGTTGGGTGTTTACTGCCAACCGTTGGGGTATTTTCTGATGAAAGCACTGTTGATCGTGAAGTTCGTCCAGCGGTCGCCATTTTACCAATCGTACAAAATTAGACTGATTGGTGTTGGAAACAAGTGTTGAAGTTGCCGCCGAAATGGAGATTACAAAAGCAGCGTTCATCAAATACCACAGAGCATTAAGGATGGTCAAATACCAACATTCAGCGTAAATCAAAATAAACATGTTGACAGTTGAAAATTCTGACGAACGCGTCCATTGCTACTTTTTATCAGTGATTTTGAACTGTGACTATGTTCAAGGTTAGTAAACATGGTAACAACTTCTGCAATTGTTAATGTTTTGATTTTGAAACTTATCCTCAATGTACGAAGTATCGCTTATTCAAAATCAATTTGGTTTTTAAAAATTCAACAATTTTCAATGGATATGGATTTTTGAAAAATTTAGTTTTAATTTTTGAGCACTTGAACAAAAACATCGCAGAAAAAAATATAAATCGCGAAGGCAAAATTCCATAAAAATTATCCTCAATGGACGAAGTATCGCTTAATCGAAATCAATTTGGTTTTTGTAAATTCAACAATTTTCAATAGAGATATGGATTTTTGAAAAATTTTATTTTAATTTTTGAGCACTTGAACAAAAACATCGCAGAAAAAAATATAAATTGTGCAGCAAAATTCCATTAAAAGTTATCCTCGATGGACGAAGAATCGCTTATTCAAAATCAATTTGGTTTTTGAAAATTCAACAATTTTTAATAGAGATATGGATTTTTGAAAATTTCAGTATTAATTTTTTGAGTACTTGAACAAAAACATCGCAAAAAAATATAAAACGTGCAGGGAAAATTCCATAAAAAATCAACCTCAATTGCCGAAGTATCGCTTATTCAAAATCAATTTGGTTTTTGTAAATTCAACAATTTTCAATGGAGACATGGATTTTTGAAAAATTTTATTTTAATTTTTGAGCACGAACAGAAACATCGCAGAAAGAAAAATAAAACGTGCAGGCAAAATTCCATAAAAATTATCCTCAATGGACGAAGTATCGCTTATTCAAAATCAATTTGGTTTTTGTAAATTCAACAATTTTCAATAGAGATATGGATTTTTGAAAAATTTAATTTTAATATTTTGAGCACTTGAACCAAAACATCGCTGAAAAAATATAAAACGTGCAGGGAAAATTCCATAAAAAATCATCCTCAATGACCGAAGTATCGCTTATTCAAAATCAATTTGGTTTTTGAAAATTTAACAATTTTCAATAGACATGGATTTTAAAAAAATTTAATTTTAATTTTTTGAGCACTTGAACAAAAACATCGCAGAAAAAAATATAAAACGTGCAGGCAAAATTCCATAAAAAATTATCCTCAGTGGACGAAGTATCGCTTAATCAAAATCAATTTGGTTTTTAAAATTTCAACAATTTTCAATGGACATATGGATTTTTGAAAAATTTTTGAGCACTTGAATAAAAACATCGCAGAAAAAATATAAAACTTGCTTGCAAAATCCATAAAAAATCATCCTCAATTGCCGAAGTATCGCTTATTCAATATCAATTAGGTTTTTGTAAATTCAACAATTTTCAATAGAGATATGGATTTTTGAAAAAGTTTATTTTAATTTTTTAATCACTTGAACAAAAACATCGCAGAAAAAATATAAAACGTGCAGGCAAAATTCCATAAAAAGTTATCCTCAATACATAAAGTATCGCTTACTCAAAATCAATTTGGTTTTTGAAAATCCAACAATTTTCAATTGAGACATGGATTTTTGAAAAATTTAATTTTAATTTTTTGAGCACTTGAACAAAAACATCGCAGAAAAAAATATAAAACGTGCAGGCGAAATTCCATAAATATTATCCTCAGTGGACGAAGTATCGCTTATTCAAAATCAGTTTAGTTTTTGAAAATCCAACCATTTTTAATAGATATGGATTTTTGAAAATTTTAGTTTTAATTTTTTGAGCACTTGAACAAAAACATCGCAGAAAAAAATATAAAACGTGCAGGCAAAATTCCATAAAAAATCATCCTCAATGGCCGAAGTATCGCTTATTCAAAATCAGTTTAGTTTTTGAAAATTCAACAATTTTTAATAGAGATATGGATTTTTGAAATTTTAGTTTTCATTTTTTGAGCACTTGAACAAAAACATCGCAGAAAAAAATATAAAACGTGCAGGCAAAATTCCATAAAAAATCATCCTCAATGGCCGAAGTATCGCTTATTCAAAATCAGTTTAGTTTTTAAAAATTCAACAATTTTTAATAGAGATATGGAGTTTTGAAAATTTCAGTTTTAATTTTGTGAGCACTTGAACAAAAACGTGCATGCGAAATTCCATAAAAATTATCCTCAGTGGACGAAATATCGCTTATTCAAAATCAGTTTAGTTTTTGAAAATCTAACAATTTTTAATGGAGATATGGATTTTTGAAAATTTTAGTTTTAATTTTTTGAGCACTTGAACAAAAACATCGCAGAAAAAAATATAAAACGCGCTGACAAAATTCCATAAAAATTATCCTCAATGGACGAAGTATCGCTTAATCAAAATCAATTTGGTTTTTGAAAATTCAACAATTTTCAATAAAGATATGGATTTTTGAAAAACGATTTTAACAAACTTACCTTATTTTAAATCTTTAATAACAGTTGCAAGGTTAAATTATTTGGACGAACATAATTAAAGCCAAATTGACAATAGTAATATATTTATATAAATAGATTACATTTAAAGACATATAATTGTGTGAGTGCAATTCTGTGCAGAAACATACAACTCCAAACTAAGAGATTACGGCGAAACATTTAAGACTGTAATTATTGTTCTTTGCAAGCGTAACAGCTACGATGGTCCTCGGTGGATCAAAGACTATGTGTAAAGATTTATATCAATAAAACATTAAAATATCATCTAAACTAATCAATAAATTCTAATAAAATATTAAACTAATAAAAATAATCACATGTATAAACTTCTACAATAGATAATTAACACGAGTTAAATATGCATATCATAGTAATCACGATATATATATATATATGCCCTCCAATCGTTTAGTTGAACTCGCGATCCTGGAGAACGATGGGTGCCAACAGCGTCCAGCCGTACAACGCCACGCACAACCAGCTCGAAATGCCCTTGACCCACATGGAAGCGGCGTTAGCGTTCAAAGTTTTCAATGTGGAATTTGGTCTATAAAAAATAGTAAAATAAAATAGCAACTTTGCCTTCATTCAACCAACTCTCTACCTCTTATAGTTACCGAGATAGCAATGCTAATGCATTGGATTAATAACACCCTGTATTATAAAATGGGTGGATAGCTCAATAATAAAGTTTTTCGACTGCCTCTACTGAAACCATTTATTTCGGCCATAAAAATCAGGCCGAAACTACGATTTTAAAATAATATGCATAATCTAGACAACCTTCCGCAGAATATGAGTAGGCTATGCAAAAATCTGACAGTGACAGTTCAATGGTGCGCGATATAATATTTCCTGAAACACTGTTTTTACTTAAGGCAAGCGAAAAAATATCGAGTGTAACTGATGCCAACCCTTCACTTTTAGCGACACGAGCCAGCGAAGCGAGTTGCTAAAGCCTATTTTCGGCCCTTGATACACTATATACTATATGAAAATAATTGATGTAGATTTACAATACTACCAATACTTACTTGTACCAATTAGTCAAAGTCATCATAATGTAAAGTGTGGCGAGAGCGAACACAATATGGAAGAAACTCCAATTGTAAGCAATGATGTCCTCCTCGTTATCCCAAACTTTCTTGCCGCTCTCTCCGCCGTCGCGCGGTTCCCCACCTGATATGGGAACATAACCAGACTTAGTACCTTCTACGTGCCAAGAAAAAAAAAATGAATAAAGCATTCAGCGAGGAAAAAAAATAAAAAAGTGCGGTGCAGGGGGGAGTTAAAATTGAAAGCAGTAATTTAAGCGCATTGCCCTCGTAATTTTAGTTTTAAATAACATACCCATAGCTTTACGTACACTACAAAATTATAACAAAACATTTCGAGGACGCGACCAGCGAACAAGACACATTACCACTACATGCCGATGCGGATATAAATATTCGAGCGTTTATCACATAATTTGGTTGCGATAATTCATTTTTGCCAATACTAGCTTTATCCGTTTTTAGTTTTTCTTTTAGTAAAACATGTTGTGGACAAATTATACTTTTCTTACTTGTACAGGCCAAATTGGGAATCTCGGTTATTAGAAGAGATGGAAAAAGTTGATGGCGCATCCTCGAGCTCACCCAATGCCGAAAACAGTGATTAGCTATCGTATTTTGTTTTCAAGTTATAGCCAAAAATTCAATATTTTCCATTTTCGATTTTTATTAATGTCTTAGTTATTTATTATTTTATCAATATAAGAATTGCATGTTCTTGAGGTACTTTTGTGAGGGAATTAAGAGATTTTTTCTATCTTCATTAATAGAAAAGATACAGCACTAAGTTGTATTTTTACTTTCTCCGTTAAGAAATACGAGAAAGTATTGTGATCGTGATTTTTTTTTCAAATTTTTTTTACGGAAATATCCGTTTTGGGGTCCCTAGATGCCATTTCAACAATTTCTGGAATTTTTTTTTTTGTGTCTGTGTCGGTCTGTCTGCGCGCTGTATCTCAAAAACTAATAGAGCAATTGATATGAAACTTTGAACATCCGTCTTATTTGATAATCTGAAGAACTGAAAAGCTTTTGGTAAAATTTCGTACACCGGAAGTGGGCGTTTACCGTAACTGTTTTTTTGTTTTTTGCCAATATTTTCTTAAATATGAAAAATATCACAAACACATTTAAATAAACTTTGAAGACAACAAAGAAATGAACATCTTTTGCTTGACAACATTTTTCATAAAATCATTTTTATTCGAGAAAAAAATTTATTTTATCTTTTAAATTTTTGGTTTATAATTATAAAACGATAATATTTACAGCAAATTTATGTCAATAATAATTGTAGAGAATGTTAAAATTAACAACCAGTCAACAACGTATATTATTATATAATTTGGTTTGCAATTGTATAAATATTAATTCTCGCATTTCGAGTTTAATGTCAGCGGAATATTAAAATATCCGGTTATATGTTGAAAATGGCAAATTCCGATTTTCATTTGATGAAAACAAAATATCGACGCTGGAAATCAATTTTGATGATTTTTAAAAACTGCGAATGCCAATTTTATATAAACGAATTAGAAACAACTTTACTTGTTGCAGAAAGCATTAGATAAATACAAGAAAACGAAATGTAGCCTGAATATATGAATATTCAACCTGTTCGTTAATACTATAATATAGTCTTAGTAAGACTTAATTTTTTGCTTGCAGATTAACGAACAGGTTGAATATTCATATATTCAGGCTACATTTCGTTTTCTTCAATTTTATATATCATTAGAATCTCAAAAAAAAAATGCGTCGAGTGGTTTCGGTCTGGTTCTTCTTCGATATATTTTTATTTTGAAGTACGGGAAAGTATTGTGTTCGTGAAGATATTTAAATTTTCTTTTTTACGGAAATATGCGTTTTGAGGGCAATTGATATGAAACTTTGAACATACACACACACACACACACACAGGACCCCAAAACGGATATTTCCGTAAAAAAAATTTTTGAAAAAAAATCACGATCACAATACTTTCTCGTACTTCGTAACGGAGAAAGTAAAAATCGAAAATACCGACAAAAAAATTTAAATCCGCACATAAAAAATTCGCATCTAAAGTATAGGCAAAAACATCAAAAATCCTAATATGAAAATGCAGACTAAAAAAATTAAAAAGATAATTTGCTATTTTCAGCCTCCCAAAAATCCTCTTTAACTCGAAATAAGTTTCCGGCCAGACATTTGAAATACTGCCCAAAAAGCACTCAGAAAACAATTAGGTTACAAAATCTAAAATGGAGGGCAAACAATCAAAAACTTGGTCCAAAATACTCAAAAAGACACACAAATAATTAAAAATTCGGGCATGAAAATCAATAATTTTGGTTAAAAAATCCATAATATAGGGCAAAAAAAAATCGAAAATCGAAAATTTCAACAAACAAATCGAAAATTTTGGCCAAAATAAAGATTGTTTACCTGCAAAAAGTTAAATATTTGCGAATAAAAACAACAATTCTGGTTAAAAATCCATAATATAGGGCAAAACAACTCGAAAATCGAAAATTTCAACAAACAAATCGAAAATTTTGACCAAAATAATGATTGTTTACCTTCAAAAAGTTAAATATTTGCGAATAAAAAATCCATAATATAGGGCAAAACAACTCGAAAATCGAAAATTTCAACAAACAAATCGAAAAATTTGACCAAAACAATGATTGTTTACCTTCAAAAAGTTAAATATTTGCGAATAAAAACAATAATTCTGGTTAAAAAATCCATAATATAGGGCAAAAAAATCAAAAATCAAAAATTTCAACAAACAAATCGAAAATTTTGGCCAAAATAAAGATTGTTTACCGCCAAAAAAATAAATATTTGCGAATAAAAACAACAATAAAGAATAAGTTTTTTTAGAAATCCCTTTAGTTTTTGAGTAAACATAGTTTTTGAATTTGAAGTATAATTTTTCCATGTTTCATAATTTTGACGTTTTAAACGTCAGTTTCATTCGAGTCTATAAAACACTCTATGTACATTTAAATAATAATTTAAATTTAAAATAAACCATGACAGTGTAAATATAAATGATACCATCAAGTGGGAGAAAGTAACATGATGGCCACATCACCATTTTTTACATAGTTATTACGTAGTTATTTTTTATAGTGTTTTTATAGTTATAGTGTTATATAGTTGGCTGTGCTATTAATAAATTGGTTATTTTTTTCCGAGATTCCCTATGGTAACGTCCAATTTAGGCCACCCTGTACATAAAAGTTCTAAACGTTGGTTTGTAACACATCTTATACAATTTATAACTATACTTGGTGTATGCATAAGTGTTTTCCGGTTTAACTAAGAGATGGCGCATTTTTGAACTAAACAACTAATGGAAAAACACGTACGTCATTTTATTCGTCTGACATTAAATTACAAACACACACAAGTTTAGTGCGCCAAAAACTAGCGTCTTTGTTTTATCGTTCAGTGATCATTTCGAGTTTTGTGCCTGAAAAAGAACATTTGCGGCACGCATTGCTTTTCTTATTTAATCAAAAGAATCAATTCAAGAGAAGCCCGGTGAAACGGTTAATACACAACGCTATCGCCAAGAAATGATTAATTTAAAGCACGCATTAATCGAAAGACGACCGGAATGGGCCAGAAGGCATGGCAAAGTGATTTTGTTACACGACACACAGCAAAACCTTGAAATGGCTTGGATGGGACATCCTTCTGTACCCGTCGTATTTGCCAGACCTGGCGCCATCCGACAATCACCTCTTTACATCAATGGGGCACGCGCTCGCAGAGAATTTCAGAAATTTTGAGGAAGTTGGAAAATGGCTAGACGAATGGTTTGTCGCAAAAGGCAAGCAGCTTTTCTGGCATGCTATTCATAAGTTACCTGAACGATGGGCGAAATGTGTAGAAGCCATTTGCCAATATTTTGGATAAAACAAAAATTAATTTCCCTTGAAAATTACGTCTTTTTTGTACAAAAAAATGGTGATGTGGCCATTATGTTACTTTCTCCGACTTCATATTTACGTTTTCATGGGTTTATTTTCAATTGAAATCATGTTTTAAATGTACATCGAGCGTTGCGTAAACTCGGATGAAACTGACGTTTAAAACGTCAAAATCATGAAAGATGGAAAAATTATACTTCAAATTCAAAAACTCGGTTTACTCAAAAACTAACGAGATTTCGAAAAAAACTTATTCTTTAGAAGTTGTTCATTTTGGTATTCTGTACAATTATTATTAACATAACATTTCTGTAACTATTATCGTTTTATAATTATAAACCAAAAATTAAAAAAATAATAATAAATTTTTTTCTCGAATAAAAATGATTTTATGAAAAATGTTTTCAAGCAAAAGATGTTCATTTCTTTGTTGTCTTCAAAGTTTGTTTGAATGTTTTTGTGATATTTTTCATATTTAAGAAAATATTGGCAAAAAACAAAAAACAGTTAAGGTAAACGCCCACTTCCGGTGTACGAAATTTTACCAAAAGCTTTTCAGTTCTTCAGATTATCAAATAAGATGGATGTTCAAAGTTTAATATCAATTGCTCTATTAGTTTTTGAGATACAGCGCACACAGACAGACACACACACACACAGACAGACACACACACACACACAGACACAATTTTTTTTTTCCAGAAATTGTTGAAATGGCATCTAGGGACCCCAAAACGGATATTTCCGTAAAAAAAATTTTGAAAAAAAAATCACGATCACAATACTTTCTCGTACTTCGTAACGGAGAAGTAAAAAACCGGAAAAAACTTACAACAAGTAAGTATCCACGTTAAGCCCATTGTGACATTTACATGGTGTCTCAATTGAACTCGCTTTTACGCTAGTTTAGTATATTCAGACCAGAGCCCTGCAGAAGCGGGTTTTCGAAAGCCCGGCCCGGCCCGGCCCGACAGAGAAAATTAAAAACCCGGCCCGGCCCGGCCCGATGAAATGAAATTGTGCTGCGGGCCCGGCCCGGAGCTGAATATTCAAAGCCCGGCCCGGCCCGGCCCGTCCCCGAAAAATGTTGAATGAAATAAATAAAACTACTAGAACCATGTATTTCTTAACATTCTTAAAATACATTTAATTCGTGTTAATAACATTTTTCTTTCAATTCACTTAGTTGTTGTTTTTCAAAATATTATACAATTAAATTTATCCAAGCCCGGCCCGGCCCGGCCCGGCCCGAGTTAAATTATCCATCGGAAAGCCCGGCCCGGAGTTTGAAAATTACGGCCCGACCCGGCCCATGCAGGCCTCTGATTCAGACGGCTCGTCGCCAGGAGTCACCCTTTAATGCTAAATATATAGTATACGATACACGTCATCAAATTTGGGCCTCGGGTCCCAAAATTTTGCACTGCCCCGAGTTCGGGCTTAACATGTTAAACTCGGGCTCTGCCTGAGAACGGCACATTGTGAAATAACAAATTTTACAAACGATTTGTAGCATGTGCTACACTCCGGCACAATGTGCCGTAGCGTGTTTGTAAATTTCTATGATTTGAGAACGGTGGTTTACTGCAGAATTGCTATTAACATTGTGCATGTCTGCTTTTTGAAATTATACCAAGCGCCCGTGCACGTAAATTCATCAAAGAAAGTTGGCTAGTTGCTCAAAGTTGGCACCCCTAATTAAGGGGCGTGAAGGCGTTTCCAAAGCCGTGAGTTCAAATTCAAAGTTTAAGAGGGTTTCCCGAAGTGGTAATCACGAAACGGCGTGTGTGTTATATATCGCTGGAAAGGTTGCTCAAGGTAGACTTCACATGTAAAATATTTCGCTTGCGTGGGCCCTCTATAAGGCGGAGAAAGTGGCAGAAGTCAAAACATTGACTCAAGTCTAACGGCTCTTAAGTTTTCTCATGACAATCAAAATAAACGAACGTCTTATTTTGTGGGTCTAATAGACCCAAGAGTGCCCGAACCGTTATTTGCAAAAAAGAAATATGGGAACATAAATTGTGTTTTTTTCATATTTTGGTGAATAAATATGTAAGTAAAACATTTATCTACCACTTTGAATAAAACAGTTTTTTTGTTAATATCACAGTTAATTTCTTAGTTCCAAAAATGTATCACAAAGTTAATGCCTCAACCATCAATCAATTTATCTAGCAATTAATTTTTTTTACTGTACGTAAATTGTGTTTTTTATGGCCTATAATTTGCCGTTGTGTCAAAATATCGATCAACAACTTCTTCAAGACGATATTCCCCGCTATCGAGAATCTGATTCAAGTAATGATTCGGATGGTGCAATCAAAGACCATATTTCCTCATTTTTTTTTATTCATTGCTACGATTCCCAAAAAAAAAAATTCTGTGCTTGCCTCATTTCAAACTTAAAAATAAATATAGTTTTTGCAGCGATTTTTTTTACTTGAAAGTGCCATATTTCAGCAAAATGACCTGAAATTTTTAACCAAAAATATCTATTGTTTTTTTTTATTCAATTTTTTATTGAATGTGTCTCCTCAAGTTTATGTTACTGTCACCTGATATTCGGGTTTTCGATGTTGGGCCATTCTGCTTCACGCCATCAACTATTTCCGTTAGAAAACAGAGGCTACGTGTGAGGATGATTGCGGATCCTAACGTTACCAGCAGTAAACATAGCACCAGTTGCCGTTGCCTCTTTAATAATTTATTTTATGGTCTTATTTTTGAAGATCCTATAGGAAGTTGTTCTTCAATATTAGAGCTACAACCGTGGTTAATATTAGAGTAGATGTTTTTGAAGCCTGAAAGGTTTTGGACATGACCCTCGTAATGTAACAATTTCAGTAAGGCATCCGACCATCGTGGTAATATTGATACAGTCAACTTTAATAAATAGTTGACTGCTTGCAGTATTTCGTCAATTATGTTCAGAAAAATATCAACCAAAACCGAATACACCTCCTTTATAGAAACATGTATTGATGCATTGACATTTTCCTTAACTAGAAGCAATTTCGCTTAAGTATACTAATTTATTAATAATTCGTTGGTGCATTGGTAAGACCTCCGGCTCGCAGTCGCTAGGTCCAAGATTAGAATTCCAATTGTTCATGCAATTACAAACACGTCCAAGAAAAACAAACAACATGTCCGTCTGGCAACAGAACAGCGTTACCCCATTTACCCTTTCATCATTTGATGATCCCTTTTGCCTCAAATGTAGTCTTTGACGAAGCAACAAGATGGATACTTCGATTCCATGTACCGACCTCATTTAATGTTTCAAGGAGGGTTTATGTGGTGGTTTCCAGAAACTTGGATCAATACACCCGCACCCTCGTGCCCCCCGTGCCGTACATCGGCAAACAAGACACCAGAGTACAAAATTATCTCAGTAAAAAATTTGTATTAATAAATTCCCAAAATGTGAAAGCCACTACGCAAGGCACAAAGGCCTTAACGGGCAGTACCCTGCACCGTCCCTAAGTATTGGAATCTTGTATGATCTGTACAAACAGGTGTTTCTTCCAACATGTTCTGAAAAATATTGAATGAAAATTTCAATCTAATGCATATTTTATTCATTTTTATTGCATTCTAGTTTTAATAATAATAATTAACCAGTTAGCTGTGTTTAACGAGCATACTCATAATGAAAAATGGAAATATTTTGTATTATAATGAGTACCTACTCGACAGTGTCCCACCGAGACACCTGTTTAAGCGTCAATACGAAATAAAAGATCAGATTGATGATAAACCAGAAATCACCGTTTATACCGACGGGGCTAAGAATCATGAAGGCGCAGGGGCAGGCATTTACTGCCAGGAACTTGACCTCAGACTCAGCATCCCCCTAGGTAGGAATGTGACGATTATTCAAACGGAACTTTTCGGGATAATTGAAGGTGCTCGGAAACTATCTGAACTGGCAGTCTCGAACAAATCCATTCCGTTCACTGCTAGCAAATCAAGCATAGCTGCGCTATCGAGACCGAGGGTGGCCAGCAGCATAATACTGGAGTGCAAGCAAGCTCTAGACAAACTCGCCGCAACCAACAGAGTCACAATATCCTGGATTAAGTGACATTCAAATAATGAATGGATAAGCTAGCCAAAAGGGCCGCCCTGAAAAAGGAAGGCTCACAGGGTTTACCACTGGCACCACTTTTTATCTCCCAAATACTTAAAGGAAACTCCCTTGAAGAACACAAAAAGGAATGGCTACAAACTCGCAAGTATGTGGTCGCCAAAAAATTAATCCACTCACCAACACCGAAGCTGAGCAGGAAATACATTGAATTACCAAGAAGCAGTTTGCAGCTGCTAATCGGTACCCTTACTGGGCATTGCAAACTAAACAAGCACCTCCATAACATAGGGGTGGTAAAAAGTCGGAAATGCGAGCAAGAAGAGGAGACCCTAAGACACATCCTGTGTGAATGTGAGTCACTCAAACAACTCGGGTGGTCCGTATTTGGAGAGGAGTGGCCAGATTGGTCACATCTGGGCAACACTCCACATGGCCAACTACTTGACTTCACAAGAAGTTTGGGTTGGCTTGAGGAATAGGGCTCAGGAGGTGGCACAAAGGACCAACAAAATGGTCCATTTGGTCGCCCTCCACAAACCATCATCATCATCATCACCTACTCGATATAACCACAAAATATTGCCATTTCTTCTCTTTTTCTGTTTTTGACGAGTACACTCGTCATTAAGAAATGGTAATATGACAAGTACCTACTCGACATAACACAAAATATTGCTAATTTGTTCATGACGAGTATATTCGTCACAGCTAAATTCCACTTTACTGCCTTTTATTTTAAAGCTTAAAATTTGAAGTTTTGAGTTGAAATTTTAGTTGTCACTTTGATATATGGCCTACTAACAAACATTAATTTATTTTTACTAAATATAAAACTGTAACAGTGGTCTGACCCACATTTGTTCTTTTATTTTACATAACATTTTTAATTAAATGTTGTTTGTAACATTGTGGAAACAAAATTCTAAAAAAAGTTATAAAGAAAATCTTGCATTATCTCTACAGGGTATATCGGCAGGTTAGGCTCTAATAGCTTCATATACCCATATGGCATGATTCCAAATAAAATTAAATGCTTATTTTAATTCTGAAATAGAAATTATCTTACGAAATGTACCTCATGCAATGATAAATACAAAAATACAAAGTGCATTTGTTTCCATCACACTTTTGTTGAAATTATCAATGTCCTTGGTGCATTATAGCTCTTCCAGTGGATTTCATAAAGGTGGTAATAAATATAACTTTGGCTTAAATGACATAACACCGGCTTTTTTGGCTGTCTAAACGATCTTTCAAATGGTAAACGGAACGCATAATTTGAGGTTAGGTTCTACGATTACATTTTACAAATTACAAATTTGTTATGAATGCGGCATTTTTAGCATTTTCAAACGGATTTTCTATTAAATAGTTAATAACAGTATCTTCTTCATTATTTGAAATTTTTGGGCGGCCCGAACCTTTAATCCGCTCCAATCGCCTTTCATTCCTCCATATTTTTGAAATTCTTTGCACTGTACGTCTACTTACATTAAATTCAGCTGCTACATCATTGATATATTTGCCAAATTTGACCTGCATAGCAATTTGTGCTTTCTGTGTGTTACTTAAGTGTGGCATATTCAATTTATGTTCATATATCTATATGATTAACACATATCTGGCAAGATTGACATTTGCCGGTTTGTCAAATGAAAAGTCATATTTACATTAATAAAATTAGGGGGGTCATTTCTTTTGTCCACGGTAGTATTGCACAATGTTTATTAACAAATTATTTTCTATTTTGATGGATTTTTACTTTAAATCCTCTTCTCGAGGCTCCATTTCAATAACAATTCAAAAATGTATTCGGTGATTGACAGTGACAGTTAATGCCTCATAAAGAACATTTATGCCCGGTTGCATCAACGCTAGTAATATATTTGACTCGAGGTTATATGTGTAACTCGGTGTTATTATCAGAAAACAATTGCACCCACCTAAAATAGATTATAAAACCAGAGTTATAGTAACTCCCGAGTTATACACATATAACCCGCATAAAAAGTTACATTTCAGTTGCATCATTCTATAATCCTAGGTTATTGCCAACATAACCCAGGATTATTTATACTCGTGAAATAGCAAGGGTTAGAATTTAACTCGTCTGAACCAACCTATAACACCACTCGCAAGATTTTCCTGTTGTCATTTAAATACAAAGTGCATCAAAAAAATGTGTACACACTTTAACGAAAGAAACTATTTATTATGTGTGGCCAGACACCTAGAGGAACGACGAGCGGTCAATTTTTCAATGGAGATCGCTGGACATACTGCTGTAAAGTTTCCACTTTGCAACTTTCAGATTTCGGCGTACATCTGAACTGCTAATCTTCACTTTATGTAAACATTGCGTTGCATACTTCTATGGAGAAGTAACAAACCTTTCCAACTAGAGTCGAGGAAGCAGGACTTGTAGCTGAACGCAGTCTTCCCGATATTCCTTTATGAATATCACAAATCATTGCATGCGCCTCAAACTCGTAAATAGTGCGATTCATTAGGAGGCGAGTTGGGGATTTGTTTCAAACTTTCACCTTCAACGGCATTACCAAACCTGGTAAACCACAACATAGGTACTCGTAATTCAGATCTATTGTATTACATCAAGACTAGTTTTTTTTTCAAATTCTCATACCAATTTCTGATTTGTGTGCTACTTCTGACCCCAACATTTACATTTGCATTTTTTTTTGTGATCTCCCACGCTGTACACAGTGGTACTATCACTACGTTTGTTCTCAACTATGTGTTTGTAACATACAGTATATAACATAATCTTGTATTATTGACTGATCATACTTTCATAATAAATAACAAGGTTTCCTTCTCGATCTCGGTATATTTTTTGGGTTTTCCACGTTTCTCCGCCATTTACAATCACGCTGACTTTGACTTTTGACAGCAATAAGTCAGGTTCACAAAGCACGCAATGCATTACTCGAGTTATATAATTTTAAACTCTGGGTTTTGTTACTCCGCTGAACAAAATGTTGGTGCAACCAAGTCGGAAAATAACCTCGGTAAAAATATAACTCCGGGTAATACGACCCAGGGTTAAATTGATTTTGATACAACCGGGCATGAATGGCTAAGCCTAAGTAAAAAAAAAAGAACATTTACACATCTGAAAATATAATACCGGCTTAAATGTGAAATCTACTGTTATGGTGTTATGCTGAACAAAAATGTTAGCGTTAACAGCGATGTTATATGCTAACATCCTATCCTATGAATATACACAATGTCTGTCAACTAACATCAATGTATATTATTAACATTTTGGATGTTAAACAACACTTGTCAAAACGGTCAATGTTATGAGATTGTTAATGGTGATATACATATTTTGAGGTTATTTCGTGGTTTGTGTTTTTCGTCAACAAAAAACTCAAATGGATGGTAATGTTCCAATATTCATATACATGCTTTATGAAACACTAATTTCATTTTTATAAATATCCTCAAAAACGTATTATTAATCATCTGTTATAATATACATGAAGTTGGTTGCGCTGTTGCCAATTTGTGTACATCGAGTTGTTCAGAATACAGTTTTTAACAGCGCTGTTCAATTTCACATAACATCGCTGTTAATAATAGTTGTTCAGAATAACACCATAAATCTATAATAAATGCATACTTAATGTATATATTTAACCAAAAACAGATAAAGCTTGGCTTTCTATTATAGTTAACAATATATAATGCATAAAATCATACCTTCATTGTCTACAAGACTCGCATCTGCGTTGCCTCTCACTGTCAAGGTGGAAAAGTATAAAATTAATCCTTCACAATTATTTACACGATTATTTATTATTATTACTATTATATTAAACTTATTAAATGTGAAACACTATGAGTGCGGCTATTTAAAATTAAAACGTCACAAGATCAAAGCATAAAATAAAGCATATAAATCAGTGCATCATAGTATATTAAATATAAATTCTTTGGTTAAATTATTCCAAAAAGATATAGCACTTTTAATTGTCATGTTTACCTTAAACTTATAGTCGGTTTTTTTTTTATTGACCAACCAGATCTGGTGATTTTTTCAATTTGGTTGTAATTCTGACTTTTGCCTTCAAAATAAATTTGAGGTTATGTTTTCCACATGCTTGCCATGTGCTTAATTACCCTATCATAAAGATTCAAACAAAAAAAATACTGTAAATTTAAAGAAATGGATTGTATACTTTACTTACACCAAAATTTTTTGTTATCTTCATTATTGCCTTTAAAAATTGAATTTTGTTAGACATAAGATTCTTGTATGCATTTCATTCCTTTATAGTATTGGATATAACTTTTGGCATTTTATTACCACTTTTCTGTCAAATAATTAATCAATTGTATATATCAATGTCATTACATGACAAACAGTAGGGACACCCAAAGAACCTAAGAAAATTAAATCCCAAATCTGGTTGGCCAATAAAACAAAACTGAGTATACTTATTATTATTTGTACTAGTGATAAAACAACCATTTATACAACATGTTTTAACTACGAATGTTACGTCAGTCCTACCGTGACAATAACAATGCTGCTTCAATTTTTTTATTTTTTTTATTAACTTCACTTTTTTTGTACAATCTTTCAAGGAGACAATAAATATACTCCATCTACTCATAGATTAGACTTTTTTGACATCTTGAGTGACATAAATCCCACTAGGTTGCCGACAACTCTCGCCACAAAAAGTAGTACTTACGAAACTTAATTTATTACTCAAAAAGAATGTGTAGATGTGTAGTAGGTTCATCACATCTTTTAGAACGTTCTCCATGGCAGAAATCAAGAACAATAACAATAAAAAACTGTCAATAATGTGTCCATTGGCGATGTTGCGTTTGAATATATTGGAAGTATACCGCTACCAACCGAAGTTGCTGCAAAATTACATTTTTCTCATACCCGCGTTGGTACTTTTCATTTTTTAGTGTTTGTCACTAAAGATGTCAAAAAAGTCTAATCTATGAGTAGATGCAGTATATTTAGTTTGATGGTTGCAAATGCTAACGTTTAATTATTCTCAAACAAAAAATCACAAGCGCGTTTCTGCAAACTATCAATAATCAAAAGCATACCTGCGCCATTATCCTTGACGAGAACGTGTTCGCTCATGGTTATCTTCGATGACTTGCTGGCCGACCTCAAGGAAGAATAAAGAACGCAGCACATCCAAACAATCAAACCGATGATACTCTCCTTGTCGAAACCCATTTGAGTGGACGTAGCGGTACTACCAGCACCGACAATACCAAGGAGCCCGGGGTTGCAATCAGAATCTAAAATTCATGTTTTTGCATTTTCAAGCAAAAAAAGCTTCAGCTCGTGGATCTTCGTAACGGAAGCAAAGATGCTCATGTTGCACTCTTATGGAGGAAGCAAATATGCCACCACTGTATTGGTCAAATTTTCTTCCGCCGAACATCCAAGAGCCGCCGCTGGCGCAAAACAAAAAATTAAATATATTACCTGGCGAATTTGAAACCGTCGACCAAGTCAAATAAGTAACGTAGAGCGAGACGATAGACGATTGCAATAAGCCGGACCTAGGCAATTTTTCTTGAACTGCTGGTAAAACGGATACAATGCTGACCAAAATGCAGAGGATAAAGTTGAAAGAGATGAAGAATTTATTTAAGCTACAATCATCGGACTAAAAAAAAAAACAAATTCATTATTCTAATTTGTTTGGCGTTTATTTCTATTACTCACCCTTGTAAAGAAGACGAAGAGTAACGTAACTCCGGTGATTGTCAAGGCAAAGTTTACAAACGTTATGGCTAGTAAGGCAACGTACCAACCTCTGGATTCGGTCTCTTCGAAGTTACCCACCCAGGCCTCGGCCCAAGTGTGGGCGAAATCGACGATCAGGATCAACTGTATGAGGATAAAGAGGAATCCCCCGATCATTCCGAAGTACATCCAAGTCGTTCCGAAGTTTCCCTCGGGGATGAAGAAGGCGCCGATAATGCCGCCAATGAGTAGCATGTATTTTATACCCCAGAATCTGTGAAAGAATTTTATAAATATAACTATTAATTATTTTGGGTTTAAAAAGCTAACAAATTTTACTGATTAAATTACTTATCCCATAATTCCCACGAGTATATACAGGGTGTTTGATTAAGGATGGCCACAGGCTATATCTCAAAAACTACTGGTCACAGAAATTCAAGAAAAAAAAATTATATTCTAGTGGCCATGAGAAAATCCTGGAAATTATTTTTAAGTTCCGCATTTCGCCGGAAGGGGGCGCAATTGATAGAGTAAATAATAATATTAAGGATTACTTCGAAAATTCTCATATTAAGCTATAACCAAAAACATCATTAGTAAGCCTGAAAAATTCCTCGACATTAATAAGAGTGGGTGAAGCTCCTGAATGTCAAATTATTTAAATCGTTGTATCTTCTAAACGGCTTATCTAATTTTAGCAAACGCAGGCTTGATTGAAAGAGAAATGTAAGTACCTTTAAACGTCATGTCTAGTACGATAGTTACGAATAAAATTACTAGGGGGCGCAATTTGCAGTAATAACAATTTTTTTTATTTTGCCACGAAAACTTAAATCATACGGTATAATTCTGATTTGATAATCGGAAAGTCGATGAAATTTGCAAGAAAAAATGTGAAAACCGCAGTCTGATATCTTCGTTCGTTTCAGAGTTATTGCAAAAAGAATCATTTTTGATACTTTATTTGAAAAAATTATGGTTTTTATTACTTTCGTAGGTATGTAGGTTGGATTAGTAATAATTAAAATTCATTCGGCACATTTCGTCAAAACCGCAATAAGTTTTTATTAATTACTCGTGGTTGATTCTTTGGTAAAATTATTTGTTACATTATTTTTATTGGTAAGGCCTTCCTTCGCACTTTATCCGGGCTTAAGTTACTAATACATTCTTTTTGAAGATTGACTTGAAATTCAATTCGTAAGAAAAATTATAGATATATTTTTGAAACGCAGAATGAATCACTATTCCAAACTAATTAATTTGACATTACACGGAAAACAGTAACGACATAAAACCAACAAAGTAGTTCTATTTAAAAATTGTTTGAAATACATCTGTACCTTAGAGGTAAAGAATCATATCTCCATTATTACAGATCTGGAGAAAACGGAGTTTAAAGTGTTTAAGGTGTTTTCTTTTTTAATATTAAGAAAACTAATCCTAATTTTTAAGTGTTTTAAACGAAATATTTTATATCATAAAATCAATCATTCACTGTACCTGACTAAAATTAGGGGACTTGCGAATGTTTACCTTAAAATAAAATATCGGCAAAGAACAAAAAAAAAACATAAATCGCGACTCCAAATCCACATTTATTATTAAAAAAACTTCTTTAAATTTAATTGTATTTATTAAAACAACGTGCCTCATAAACTCAGGGGGTCTCAAAATAAATAAAAAAATGTTGATTCACAATCAC
This sequence comes from Ocypus olens, assembly GCA_910593695.2. Lineage (NCBI taxonomy): Eukaryota > Metazoa > Arthropoda > Insecta > Coleoptera > Staphylinidae > Ocypus > Ocypus olens. The sequence goes on from OU343064.1 coordinate 3,312,964, forward strand.
TATAATAATATGCATATTTTTAACCTCTAAAAAGTTGGGAAATTAGCGATTCCCTCTTCGAGGTCGGTAATATTCTATTACTTACCTCTATTTTGAAGTACAGAAACATTTCACGAACCTCTATTTCAAAGTACAGAGTCAATTGTTAGTATGTATACAGGGTGTCCTAAATAGAGTAGGATTTCATGGGTATCTTTCTTATTCTTAAAGCTAGAGATCTGGTTAAATGGGCAATGTTGTGCAGTTTTCTATGCTGATTCAGATTATGTTGAGAAATTTTCAAAATTCCGAGCAGTTTAGAAAATATTAAAAAAAAACTGAAAATCGTGATTTTCAAAAAAATCAAATATCTCAATAATTATTAAAGATGCGAAAAAAAGTTTCTAAATAAAAGTTACTTGGTTTAATTAGGCAAACATAGAAATCAAGTCAAAATAAAATTCAAGATGGCGGTTTCTGAGATATTAATACCAACTTTCTTATTTCAAATGGCCGCCATATTTGATTTTTACACGAATAAATAGACTTTTTTTTTCTCTTTTCAACGATGTACAACAACCTACGTCAAAATAAAAAATAATGGAAATATTAATTGTTGTAAGTTTAAAACAAGTAGGCATAAATAAAAATAAAACAAAATTAGTTATAACGACTGTCATGTCATGTCATCTTACATTAGTTTATCAGTTGTATTAATCATTCATACATGTGTATTGTCTTAAGTTGTTGTAATATCGATAAATATTAATTACTTGAAATGGCGAATTATTCAATATCTGAACAATACAATATGTTTTGTAATTACATCAAGTGTTACAAAAACCCCCATCTTGCAGCACAAACATACCAAGCAAACTTTCCTGAAAGAAGGCAGCCGGACATTAAGGTATTTAAAAAATTGGATGAAAATATGCAATTGTATGGAAGTTTAAAAAAACCTAAGAGAAATAGAAATATGATCGTTGATGATGAAGAATTAACATTGGCTTGTGTGGCAGCTAATCCGAACATTTCATGTCGGCAGATAGAAAATGAAGTTAACGTATCTAAGTCTAGAGCATTAACAATTTAAAAAAAGCACAAGTTTCACCCTTATAAATTGCACCTATCTCAGACTTTACAACCAAATGATAACATCCGTAGATTAACATTTTGCAGGTGGTTAATCAACAAAATTACGGAAAATGGTGATTTTATAAACACAATTTTATGGACTGACGAATCTTACTTTTCTAATTGTGGATTATTTAATCGTCATAACGAGCACTATTGGGCTCAAGAAAATCCACACATAGTTATTCCACGGCGAAACCAATTACGGTTCGGCTTTAGTGTTTTTTGTGGCATAATGGGAAATCGTTTACTTGGTCCTGTAATTTTTGATGGAACTCTAACTGCACAACGTTATTTGGAAATTCTTCAAACAACCTTAGAAGATTTATTGGATGATTTACCTTTGGCACAAAATATGCAAATATGGTACCAGCAAGATGGCGCTCCAGCACACAATGCCGGAGATGTTATTACTTATCTAAATGGACGTTTTGATAATAAAGTAATAGCGACTAATACACCTGTACGGTGGCCAGTCAGATCTGCAGACTTGACGCCTCTTGACTTTTATTTGTGGGGCACTTTAAAAAACAAAGTTTATGGAAGTAACTTCAATTATAAAAATGTGGATGAACTTCGCGAAGCAGTGACAGAGGCAATAAACGGCATTAATCGCAACACATTGCGAAAAGTAACTGGCAGTGTTGTAAAACTTTGTCAATTGTGTTTGGCCAATAACGGTCAACATTTTGAGCATTTTTTATAATTCATTGTTATTTTACTACTTGGTTGTATTACCTCTTTTTGTTTTGTTACATTTGCTTTAAAAATAATTTAAAAAATTAAAATTAAAATTTAAACAATTAATATTTCCATTATTTTTTATTTTGACATAGGTTGTTGTACGTCGTTGAAAAGAGAAAAAAAAAGTCTATTTATGCGTGTAAAAATCAAATATGGCGGCCATTTGAAATAAGAAAGTTGGTATTAATATCTCGGAAACCGCCATCTTGAATTTTATTTTGACTTGATTTCTATGTTTGCCTAATTAAACCAAGTAACTTTTATTTAAAACTTTTTTTCGCATCTTTAATAATTATTGAGATATTTGATTTTTTGAAAATCGAGATTTTCAGTTTTTTTTTAATATTTTCTAAACTGCTCGGAATTTTGAAAATTTCTCAATATAATCTGAATCAGCATAGAAAACTGCCCATTTAACCAGATCTCTAGCTTTAAGAATAAGAAAGATACCCATGCAATCCTACTCTATTTAGGACACCCTGTATATAAACGTCAAATTGATATTAATCGTACGCTCGGTTTAATTATGGATTACCACGTAATAACGGTCGCAACCATCCTCTTCATTAAGTACGTTTATTTATAAGTAGATATCAATGATTTGTGCTCTTACACGGAATGAATTTATACATATCTTAGGTTGGCAACGTAAAATTGACAACCCATCTAATGTCAAAACACTAACCTCATAATAAACGCGCCTTCACAACAACCCGGGGACAGTAACGAGGACGGGAAGGGGGACGAAAATATACCAAGCTTCTCGTTCCCGTCACCGGAAATTATTAGTTATGTATCTCAACATGCGAATCATTTAACTGTATTTTCTGGTTTCTAAGATCAATTACTTTATAAATTGTAAGGATTCTGCTTGCCAGCCATTTTAGGGCCCTGGGTGGTTCTAGCTTGCGGACATATATTTGAGCAGTGATCATATGGGAAACGGAGGGGGACAGCAGTCCATTAGTATATAGTCAAAGCTATGGGCATATCCAACCCATTTTGAAAATTCTTCCAACAATGGATTCCAATCATTGAATTTATCCGGGCAGGCTAAAAAATCTGAAATTTGACCTTCAAATGTTTTCATGTGTTTTATGATAGCTCTTAAAGGCATGGCCGGATTTTAGAAATCCGTACGATAATGTTTACTACTCGTTGGGTAAATACTGACAGAAACGCAACTTTCAATTGTGTTGTTGATTTTTCAAATTAAAAATTTCAACGGAAATATACATTTTAAGGCAATTCAATTCCGACCGATTTTGAAAAATGTCTGCGCATGCGTGTACCTCTGGGAAAATTAATAGAGATTTAAAAATGAAACTTCGTGTTTAAGCTCCATTAGACAATTGGAAAAACTGAAAAGCTTTTGGTAAAATTTTGAATACCGAAAGTGAACGATATTTTGTTTTTACCCGATGTATTTTTAAGTATAAAAATATTTATATGAATGTTAAATGTAACAAAGAATTGAAGATTTTTTATTAAGAAATAGAAGTTTTCGATTTTCGGGAAAAAAATAAAAAATTTAAATGTTAACTTTTCTGGTCTATAATTATGAAATGATCAATACTATAATAAAACACAAAGTTAATAGTTATTGAAGCAACAAGGAACGTAAAGACGGCAGGCGACGAGCCTCGGCTCCGCCTGGGCGGATAATATGGCGTTGGGCATTTTTTATCGAACACACGGTATACACAGTGGGCCAAATAAAACGGTACAAGCGGTTTTGTATTCTCATATGTCTTTGTGAGTTATTAATATTTTTCAACAGTGAAAAGCCTAATTTTTATAAATAAGACGAAGTACTTTTGCTCTAAAGAAATAGTACTAAAACTTGTGCCCGAAGCACTTTCTTGACTACAAATAATTGCATAAACTTCTTCCATCCTTTTAGGAATACGTACTGCACATAGTCTTCCATGACTGATAGAAGTGATGACTAATGTCAGATTCATTAGAAAACAAAAACTAATCATGGCTTACTAATTTTGATGCGACGCGACGGTGCATTATAAACTCCCGCCTTTGCAGAGTCTTCATTGATGTGAAATATCCTCGATAAAAAAACTTAAAAAAAATGCAATTAATCATTTTTGCAATCTGCAAAGTGTAAACATTTTGGATTGGAATAAAACACTTTAACTTTTTATACCACTATATTTTTTATACCAATATAGTGGTATAAAAAAGTTAAAGTGTTTTATTCCATTCTACAATCCAGATGTACCACGAAGTAAACGCCGCCAACATTAAACATGTAAACATTTTGGTTTTATTGTGCTAATTATTATTGAAAACATAAATATTTCCCGTTTATACCGTTTTCTTTTTGGCTCACTGTGTATTGTACTCATCTCTGGTAAATAAATGGTTTATTATTATTATCATTATTTATTGGAATAAATATAACAAACAAGCATGTACAGCTTTCCTTCGTTAGAAAAATCCATTATAACCTTCAGAAACACTTACAAAAACACTAAAACAATAAAAGACGAAAATGATAAAAATTAAGTTGTGATAAACAATTGAAATCCTTTTTTTATTGTAACGGCTAACAATTATTTTCCAAATAGAATATAAAACTAGTTTCGGCTTAGTGCGTTCTTCAATTTAGATTTTAATTTTTTTAATGTAAAAATTGTGAAATAATCACAAATGCAAAAATCTCACTTTTTTAAAGTTCGAAGATTTTAAATTCGCAACTTTGATTTTTGAAATTGCACAACTGCTTTGTCTGATTTAGATGTGTCTCATGTCAAAATATGGCAAATTTAGTGTAATTTAAAAATTAATTCAAATAATTTTCGTGAAATTAACGCAAAATGACAAAATTGCACGTTTTCAAAGTCCAAATAGTAAAAACTGAGATTTTGATTTTTTAAATTGCTCAACTGCCAATCACATTGTCTGATTTTGATAATTCTAATGCCAAAAAATGTAGCAAATGTGGTGCAATTTAAAAATTGGTTAATAGGTTTCTTGTGAAATTGACGCAAAACGTCAAAATTCAACATTTGCAAAGTCGAAAGATTAAAAATTGCGTTTTTCATTTTTTTAAACTCCCAAGAGTGTTCTACAATTATGATTTTCGTTTTTTTAAATTTTAAAACTTCAAAATTTTCTCGTCAAATTATCGCAAATGCAAAATTCTCACTTTTTTGAAGTTTTTAAAATCGCAACTTTGATTTTTGAAATTGTAGAACTGCTAAACGCGTTATCCAATTTTGATGTGTCTCACATGATAGTGCAATTTGAAAACTGGTTAATAATTTTGAACATGAAATTAACGCTAAACGTCAAAATTGCACGTTTTCAAAGTCCAAATGTTAAAAATTGCGATTTTAATTTTTCAAATTACACAACTGCCCCTTTCGTTATACAATTTTGATGTTTCTCAAGTCAAAATATGGCCAATTTATTGTAATTTAAAAATTAATTAAAATATTTTTTGTGAAATTAACGCAAAATGAAAAAATTGCACGTTTTCAAAGTCCAAATATTAAAAATTGCGATTTTGATTTTTTTTTAATTGCACAACTGCCAATCACGTCTGATTTTGATCATTCTAATGCCAGAAAATGTAGCAAACGTGGTGCAATTTAAAAATTGGTTAATACGTTGCTCGTGAAATTGACGCAAAACGTCAAAATTGAACATTTGCAAAGTCCAAAGATTAAAAATTGCGATTTTGATTTTTTTAAACTCCCCAGCGTGTTCTTCAATTTTGTTTTTGATTTTTTTTGGATTTTAAAACTTCAAAATTTTCTCGTGAAATTATCACAAATGCAAAATTATAACTTTTTTGAAGTTCGATAATTTTAAATTCCCAACTTTGACTTTTGAAATTGGACAGCCGCCAAACACTTTGTCTGATTTTGATGTCTCACGTCATAATGTGGGAAATTTAGTGCAATTTGAAAACTGTTTAATCATTTTGATTTTTTAAACTGCACAACTCCCCAGCGAGTTCTTCAATTTTTATTTTTAATAATAATTATTAAGATGATCTAAGACTTGTTTTGAAAATGGCTTAAGATTAGGAGACAATTTGTGATAACTCGGTTATTTTTATAATAAGTATGTCAAGTGCTATATTAGTTTAAAGAGAAAAAATGGTGATGTGGCCATCATGTTACTTTCCCCGATTTGATGATATAATAATTATATTTTGCTACTTTGGTTTAACAATCGACCTTTTGTTATATCAAAAATAGTTTAATAATAAGATTTTTTATTTTACAGTTTTTGCTCATTATTAAACTATTTGTGGTAACATTTTAGTTGTTGCGATTGGCAGTACTTAAACGTGACATATGTCCACATTAAAATGTAAAATTGCCGTTAATTCACAGGATAATTGGAACCGTCCAATGCGTTACACACTAAATATATTCGACTGCATATTGGGGAGTTCGCCACCAGTACCACTAAGGTTAAAGAAAACGGAGGCGTCATATTGTTCACTTTTTATCCACGTGGAAAATGTAGGAACTCGGTGACAATGGCCGGACGCATGAATTCACCAGGCTCTCGGTGACGACGTTTAGGCAACACAACATACACAGAGGAAAGCTCGTCATTTATTATACATATGTATTATCACTTTGTTTGCAAAACGAATATCACGAAAGAAACAGCGAGAGTGTAATGCATGTTTCATTCGCAGCGAAAAGGAGCCGATTGAGTCGGTGTGGATTTTTAATTAGCGTCGATCGATGCCTGACATGAGGAACGAGAAACAAATGTAAACATAACCTTAAATTTTGATTATCATTTAGGCGTCGCATTATTTTATAAGCTTAAACTGGTTACAACTTACGTGGAAATAGTTTGTTTATCGCACCCTTGGCAACCTCCCTTATTTTTGGAGGTGTGTAAGTAATATTCTTGATTTAATATGTTTTAAAATTAACTATTGAAATCGCTGTAGAAATACGTATGTCAAATATTACATTCGTTTGAAAGGATCAAATGTTTTCAGTGTTGCCACATGTTAAAAGATAAAACTCACTATGTTTAAGTATATATTTTATTTTAGAAATAATTTCCTTAACTAAAACCAAAGTAGAAAAAATAGTATATTATACTTGTTTAATAAGAGGCATTGTGGGGCACTCGTTACATTGCAGCACTCCTCGTTGCCCGAGTCGTGCTCCAATCCCACTCGTGCCACAATATACCCTCTTATTAAACTTGTATAATAATGTACTATTATACCTTCTTATCATAGTTTATTTTCAATTTCCATTTCTTATCTTAACGTTCAAAAATCGATCAACCGATGTATCTATTTTTTTTTTATAGAACATCCAAATACAATACATTATACACAATACTTTCTTGTACTTCGTAACGTAGACAGTAAAGAAATGTCGCTCCAATGAAGCCAAAGCCAACTATGGTTTCCATTTAAAAAAAATGTAAGTTTGCGTTCTATCTTGGAAACCAATATCGATTGAAAATTTTCGATAAAATTTTATTGTTTAGTGCAAAATTATCTAAAACTTTGCCCTTTACAATTTTTTTCTATCTCTTATAGCAAACGTGTAAAATCGATTTAAAAAAATCGAAAATGAATGAATTTTATGTTCGGATTCCTACATATATCCCTATAAGAAAGAAAGAGAGAGGTACCCTACAGCGACGCGGGTTCCCGCTAAATTGACTTGCCTCAGAAGTTTTACATTGCGCAACCTTTCCAGTGGTATTTGAGTTCAATGGGGTGAAATTACGAGTCGATCCTTAACCTCACCCTAACCTAAGCATAAGCACCAATTATTACAACAGCTAACTTTAACTGGTAATTGAAGACAAGCTGGTTTTATGGTAAACCGGTATAAAACACAAGTCTGTATATTAATTAATAAGTATTACATCAAGATTATTTAGCTTTGCTTACATCAAGGATTAACAATGCCTAATGCCCACCCTCTAGATGAGTTGTTCAGCAAATAACTATGGAAATTGCCAAATTTTTGTTTGGAATCCAAATTGATGTCGGGAAATGCAAGGCTTGCACTCGTGTTTAAAACATTTCTCTTGTTGAACAATGGAGCACTTTCATAATATGTTGTGTAATATACTATTTAATCACTCTTCAAACAATACAATTGTTTGGTAAACAACCCCTCTATATATGGAACAATATTGCACAATAATAAAAACCAATTACTCACCCATTCTGTATACCACCTCTAGGATCCTTCGAATGTTTCACCCCTATCATTATGGTGGCCATGAGAACAAAGAAACACGTCAATATAAAACATATTCGATAAACGGCCAAATATCCAACGGCCTCGCTGCAGTTAAACACCACCGCGTCCGGCAAATACTTCGTGCCATTATTACAAAACGGAACCTGAAACAAAGTTGCAGTTGGAAAGGAATTTTGCAGCTAAAATAAACGTACCTTTCGTAATACATCTTGCAGTCCCGGAGAAAGCGTTATGCAGGCGGCGATCGTTCCAAGGAGAAGCATTATCGCGTACATTATACGGGTGGACGTTGAATTGCGGCATGATGGGCACGCCGAACAGCACAGGGAACAAGCTGCGCTTCCGCAACAACAGGCGAGCTGAAATTTTATTAATGTCCTTGTACAATTTGTAAAAAACAAAGGTGTTTGTATCGGATACCCACATAGGCGCAATTTGCGTTACTAACCTGTGCAGCGGTGCATAATCCTAAGACAGCACCCATGTTGCTCGAATGGCCTGTTTTCTTCTGGTTTTAGTGTTTACAAAGGCTTTTATGCGGAATGCTATTTGCGTACAAAAATATCTAGTAATGACAGCTGGGTATTGTCAAAAACTTCATGTGTCCCTTCATCTGCAATTTTAATTCTTAATTAATAAATATAAAAATTAACAATAATCATGATATTTTAAATTTGTATTTGATAAATTGGAAATTTGTATAAATTTAATGGTACTGTTTGATTTACAGAATTAGCACACAGAATAATTATCCATACAAATTTAATTGTTCGCATTAGAGCTATTGCCCCAGGGCCACAGGATGGCGCAAGTATCACAACATTTTGAAAAAGGCGAAAAATTGTTACAGAAATTGACGCTACATGGTACAACCTGCTAATATTCTAATATTCACAGGATATCTACCTTTAAAATTAATTAAAATTATTTAAAATGTGTCAATGTTTTCGTGAGTTATGAATTTTTGAAAATTAACGTATTAATTTACAGAACACTTCAAAAATACTTATATGATTAAATTGTTCAAAATGTTTAATAAATTGACAAGATCTCTACCTTCAACATTGATTAAAATTTTTGAAAATGTGTCACTTTTTCCGTGAGTTATGAATTTTTGAAAAATAATATTTTCGGTTGTCGATTGAAAAAATAAATAGTGATGTAATAGAATTCCACAAACATTATTAATATCATTTAAAAACATGTACCATTGAAACTAACTTTAATTTTTGAAAATGTGTCACTTTTTCCGTAAAATTTGAAAATTCATGTTTTATGTTTCTGCTTTTCCTCTAGTAAAATATATGTTTTGAAAATAAAGTTTAAATTAATATTGAAAAACGCTAGTTTTCTCAACAATCCAGCATGATTCCTTCAGAAAACACGCCATCCGTTAAAACGAAAATTATTCACTAATTCATGATTAACACTCGCCCTTAGCCCCTTTTCCCCGGGGGCACTGGGGCTGAACGAAAAATGCGATCAATGTCATATAGTTTATTCAAAGAAATGTACAAATACGCGACAAAGCCATTGATAAACGTTACGTACGTATACACATACAATTTAAGGGTCCCCTGTAATTGCTGACATGCAAGAATGGAGTGGAGATGTCGCCACTAGCAAAATGTAGCTCCAATACACTTATCTTAATAAAATCAGGGTTACCGCCAGTTGCGGTCGGTTTCCACCACAATCTCATCACCCACACATACGCACGCTCTCACACATATACTGCGAGTTGGTAGAAATGAACAGCGGGAACATCAAATGTACACATCTGAATAAATTGATTTTTTCATGCGTTCCGGTCCCCCGAGTGCAAATATAAATTTAAAAAATATTTCGAGTAAACGTATTAAATGAAAATGTATATAGTTGAAGAACCATATGTCCGATTTCATGCTATTTATATAATATATGCAGATATAAGATACAATAAGTACATGGCCGTTGTTACCAGAAAATCAATAATAGATTATAAGTTAGAATAGATTCCTCCCCCTCATTTTATAAATTAGCGCATTAGTATTTAGTAATAGTAATGAGGAGAAAAGGCAATAAAATACGAAATGCATAACACCACAGTGATCTCCATCCCATTTTGTGAATTTGAAGTTGATTTGTGTTGGTTATATAGAATTATGGAATATAAAACTAGGGAAGTAGATGAAATAATGTTTTTCCTACAATTTTTGAATTGGATAGAAGTTTCTTCACAAGAGTCGCACAATTGCTATATACTTTATTTCATTGGAGATTTGAGGATCATTCGCTGATGGTAAATTATTCTTTTATTAAAATTGCACTAAATTCCATAGCTAAAGTGTGGTTTGTTATGGAGGGCAAAAGGCAAGAATTATAAAGTAGATATAGTACTCCCTCTATAATCTGGCATTTCACTTCTCCGACATTTTAATGGCTCATTAGTGATTCTAGAAATCCGGTATTTTTGGTAATCCGGCAGTATTCAGGTTCGAAATCTGCTGGATTACCGAGAGACTAGTGAACTTACAACCAGGGGTGTCTTATCTAAAGGGGTCACACTTAAATTTGACAAGACCTGTATTTGTAATTTGAAAAAATATCATTTCTGATTATTATTTTTGATCTATTTCTAACTCGTATTGTTTCAATAAAAACATAGTATAGTAGTAGCAATTCAGTATGGGCTCTGTAAACCACTCTGTTTGATATCTGTGATCATGCATGATCAGTAGCCTGTTTGATCAGTGCATAAATGGCGCTTAATTCCTTAATTATCTTATTACCCTTTTCTTTACTGCTTAACTGATTTATTATTTCTAATGTGTTTTGTTATGTATCTTATCTAAATAATTTATTTTGAAGTATAACTTTGTATTAAATCAATAAAGAACAGATTTTAACTGTGAAAAAAAAACAATAGTCTATTGGTAAAACATTGTAACAGGAATAATAACTGAAATCAATAACAGAAAAGTTGTAACGGGTCCCTGGTGTCACCTATTTCTATTGTCACCAACTATCCTAGCTTACAATACAATACAATAAGGGCAAATACATACATAAGCACAATATGAGAATAATAAGTAAATGAATAGTACAATATCACACTTATATTGTACCGAATATCTGGGATACAATCAGTATTTTAAGGTTATGTTGATTAGGGAGGTCAATAAAACTATTATTGGACCAATTTTAGAACACTGAAGCAATACACATGATTTTTATAATTCGCATTATTGGGATTGAGTATGAAAGAAAGCACTACAGTATTATTTATAAAAGTTTTAGGTCACTTCACATAGCAGGTTAAATATTAGTCGGCCACTTTGCAGAAAAATAGAAAAGTTATCATGGATAAGTAATTCAACTAAGAAAAAGAGGGTGCAATACCAACAATAAAATAATAAAATAAGCTTTTAATCCTTTATTTTTAATGATAATGTGAATAAAATGACAGCCAACATTAAAAATTCGACTAATTTTGCAATATCAGTATTGTAATAGTAATTATTAATGCGCCAACACTCTGATAAGTTGTACACGACTGGCGCCATCTTACCCAAAACAACTGAATTTTTTTAACTTGGAGCTACTTATTTCTGCTTGCACTTTCGTTGGTTAAATTCAATTTTTTCTAGGTTATGTCTCCTTTATTAACATTTCTGTTTTGCATACCCCGTTTTTTTATTAATTCTTTTCCATGATATCCAAATACTCAGGTCAATTAAATGTTATTTTTGTGATTTTTATATGAAGCGTTTTTCTTGAAATTGTCATTATTTACTAAATTAGCAAAAAAAACTGTAGTCACAGAAAAAATGGGCAACGTATAAAACTAGATAATAAATTGATAAACTTATATTAGCAAAGATTTATATTTTTTATTTCGTATTAAATGAGTTGATTATGTTTTAAATTTGTAAAAAATTAGGCAACCCATCTTTCACAAAAGGGGGAATACGTCTTCATATACACGATAAAGTCGCCGATCTATACATACGCTTATCTATGGATTCGCATTACTGTCAAATCAACTTGACATTTACCCGTGTTGTGGTTGTGAAAATCCATCATTGAATTTTTTAATTAATAAGAAAAATAATGGCTGCAACTACATTACATAGATTCGTTCTAACTCTAGGATTTCTTTCGCTATTTCACGCTGCTTATTCTGCTGCTCAACGTAAGTGACATAACCTAATCATATTAATTCATCAGTGCTTGTAAATTTAACTGGCTAATAATTCCATCGTTAAATGTGTGAATAATAGCTTCTTACTTTTGAGTGTGGGGATGATCTTCATTCCATTCATTCCGCATGGCATATTATTTCAGCCCAAGTGAAAACAAAGAGGTAAAGATATTTTAACACTCTACCAGTGGATTTCACATAAGTGGTAGTAAATATATTTAGCACTGACATAACACTGGTATTATATTTTTGGCTGTGTAAACGATCTTTCAAACATAATTTGAAGTTAGGTTCTGCGATTACATTACACATATTTTAATTCATATTTACCCTTTCACAATTTAAACAGTAACGATTCAAAATTGTATTCGGTGACTAAATGGCACATAAAGAACATTTACACAGCTGAAAATGTAACACCGGCTTACAAAAAACCTGGCTTAAGGGGTCTGGCCACCTTGGTCGCTCGGAAAATGTTTTTTTTTTCTAAATTCATAAACTCTGAAGTATAAATGATTTTTGTTTTATTTTTTTTACACAATGTAGATAATAGTTTGAAGAATGTCTGACATATTTTTTAATGAAAAATATTTAAAAATGGCGGCGCTGTATACATTTCCCGGGAGTCCCTCCGCACAAGAAGGGGGACGTGGCGTCATCGATATCTCTGTTCATTTACATCTGAAAACAAAAACAGAAAAAAGAGCATATTTGTGGATAGTGTAGTTACGACATGACGTAGCGGTTTCTTTTTTTTTTCGACTATTTCAGAGATTGTGGTGAGCTGAAAAAAAAAGTTATTTTTTCACCTAAATTTTACGACAAAAAAGTCAACAAAAAAAAAAACTAATCAAGTAATCGCAAAAATCCTACGTCATGCTTTACATAATGTATCTCAAAGTATTGTGTTAAAATTTCAGAGGAATCAGACTGATAGTTTACTAGATTTCGATGACGCCAGTTCTGAAAATGTAGTTTCGAGATAAACGCAAAAGAAAGTAAGTGTACGTTATATGATCAAAATTGATTTCAGAATGCTTAAATTCTACAATGGTTGTGGAGAAAATGAATTACCTGTTGGTTTACACGATACACAACAGGGCAGTTCCACAATAGCGCAGGTGCGTTTGCGCCGGGTCGTCGTGCGAGTCGAACCGCGCGGTCGACCGCCCGCAGCGGCTCCACTCTCCTAACGAAAAATACCTATAACTTCGACAATTTTGCGATTTTCAGTACCGCCAATGTCTTAAAATGTTTGTAACATTTCAAACTTTATTATAAAAAAATAAAAAATAAATGAAAAAAAATTTAAATTCATGGTGGCCAGACCCCTTAAATAAATGTTTGTGAAATCCACTGTACGACCAAAATAAAATTGTACTACTTTACTCTGGGACTAGTGCCTCTCTAGCAGTGGCGGCTCGTGGATGATGCTCGTGGCGTTGTTTGTGACAATGTGTCAATTTTTCTGTGAGAATTTTTTTTTTAAATTAAAGTTTTAATTTATCGAACACTTCAATAAAAAAATTCGAAAAAAATAAATACTGATAGGATAAAATTGTTCAAAATGTTTAGTAAATTCACAAGATATCCACCTTTAAAATTAATAAATATTTTTGAAAATTTGTCAATTTTTTCGGTGAGTTAAGAATTTTTGAAAATTAAAATTTTAATTTATCGAATACTCCAATAAAAAGATTTAAACAAAAATAAATACTGAAATGATAAAATTGTTCAAAATGTTTAGTAAATTCACAAGATATCCACCTTTAAAATTAATAAACATTTTTGAAAATTTGTCAATTTTTTCGGTGAGTTAAGAATTTTTGAAAATTAAAATTTTAATTTATCGAATACTCCAATAAAAAGATTTAAAAAAAAATAAATACTGAAATGATAAAATTGTTCAAAAAGTTTAGTAAATTCACAAGATATCTATCTAAACATTTTTGAAAATGTGTCAATTTTTCCGTGAGTTATGAATTTTTGAAAATTAACATTTTAATTTATCGAACACTCCAATAAAAAAAATCGAAAAAAAATAAATACCGATATGATAAAATTGTTCAAAATGTTTAGTAAATTCACAAGATTTCTACCTTTAAAATTAATAAACATTTTTGGAAATATGTCAATTTTTCCGTGAGTTATGAATTTTTGAAAATTAACATTTTAATTTATCGAACACTCCAATAAAAAAAAAAATCGAAAAAAATAAATACCGATATAATAAAATTGTTCAAAATGTTTAGTAAATTCACAAGATATCTACTTTTAAAATTAATAAACATTTTTGAAAATGTGTCAACTTTTTCGTGAGTTATGAATTTTTGAAAATTAACATTTTAATTTATCGAACACTTCAATAAAAAGATTAAAAAAAAATAAATACTGAAATGATAAAATTGTTCAAAATGTTTAGTAAATTCACAAGATATCTACCTTTAAAATTAATAAACATTTTTGAAAATGTGTCAATTTTTTCGTGAGTTATGAATTTTTGAAAATTAACATTTTAATTTATCGAACACTCCAATAAAAAGATTTAAAAAAAATAAATACCGATATGATAAAATTGTTCAAAATGTTTACTAAATTCACAAGATATCTACCTTTAAAATTAATAAACATTTTTGGAAATGTGTCAATTTTTCCGTGAGTTATGAATTTTTGAAAATTTACATTTTAATTTATGAAACACTTCAATAAAAAAATTCGAAAAAAATAAATACTGATAGGATAAAATTGTTCAAAATGTTTAGTAAATTCACAAGATATCCACCTTTAAAATTAATAAACATTTTTTAAAATTTGTCAATTTTTCTGTCAGTTATGAATTTTTGAAAATTAACATTTTAATTTATCGAACACTCCAATAACAAGATTAAAAAAAAAAATACCGATATGATAAAATTGTTCAAAATGTTTAGTAAATTCACAAGATATCTACCTTTATATTGATTAAACATTTTTGAAAATGTGTTAATTTTTCCGTGAGTTAACATTTTAATTTATCGAACATTTCAGTAAAAAAAAAAATGGTGATGTGGCCATCATGTTACTTTCTCCGACTTTACATTTACGTTTTCATGGGTTTATTTTCAATTAAAATCATATTTTAAATGTACATCGAGCGTTGCGTAAACTCGGATGAAACTGACGTTTAAAACGTCAAAATCATGAAATATGGAAAAATTATACTTCAAATTCAAAAACTCGGTTTACTCAAAAACTAACGAGATTTCGAAAAAAACTTATTCTTTAAAAGTTGTTCATTTTGGCATTCTCTACAATTATTATTCACATAAATTTGCTGTAACTATTATCGTTTCATAATTATAAACCAAAAATTTAAAAAAATTAATAATTTTTATCTCGAATAGCAATGATTTTATGAAAAATATTTTCAAGCAAAAGATGTTCATTTCTTTGTTGTCTTTGATGTTAGTTTAAATGTTTTTGTGATATTTTTCATATTTAAGAAAATATTGACAAAAAACAAAAAACAGTTAAGGTAAACACCCACTTCCGGTGTACGAAATGTTACCAAAAGCTTTTCAGTTCTTCAGATTATCAAATAAGACGTATGTTCAAAGTTTCATATCAATTGCTCTATTAGTTTTTGAGATACAGACTTTAAGTCTAAAACCAGTTAAAAAAGACTAAAATTGTATTGAACCAATTGCATTAGTATTAGTCAGGGAAGTGGTGGAAAATTTCTTAAAACAAATTGTAACATATTTCTTGTTGCAGGTGGGTATGTTTCATTTATATATTTGTTTATTCTTACATTATTGTTACTGTTAGTTAATTTTGTCTTTCTCCACACTGGCAAATTAACAAATTTATTTCTTTAAATCTCAACTTAACAAATACCAATAATTGGTATTTCTGGTTGTTTTATAAATATAGCTTTTTTGCAAATACTCTAAAGCACTATTTTTGTTACAGATAGATCATATTTAAGGATAAACGAGCAAAAATTCACCCATTTACCATTTGACGTAAGTATATATTTTTAGTGTAATACGATTACATACAAATATTTCACAAATTTTAAATTCATCAATAGATCATCATTCAAGCCATTACCAGTCTTTTCGCAATCATGTATGGAGTTTTGAACATAGCTGGTGACTTCAAGGAGATTAAGGCGGCGGCGGAATTGGAAGACAAGACGTGGGAGACGTTCAGAAACATCCCTTCCTTTTATACGTTCAACCACAGAGGGAAAACATTCTCACCTTACTATATACCGCCGTCCCACTTGAAGAACATGCAGGACGACTCGGAATAGAGTAATTGTTCAATTGTAAAAGATGGGTGTTTCGTTAAGATTTAACATTTTATTTAAGTTATTTTATGTACAAAGATTTGCTAGTGAATAAATATTACAAATAAAAGGCTTAAAGGGGCATACCATAAAATAATCGACAGACCTTTTGTAAACAAAATGGCGGCACTCTCATCATGAATTTGAGTGAGTGAAATGTGCATATGGTGATTAAAAAAATTCTAAAAATATCATCGCACGTGGAATTATCTTCACAAATTTTTTAAGTGTACTCAGAAATGACGTATTTTTGACATACCAAAAGATAATTGACGCACCTTTCTTGTAAACAAAATGGTAGCACCATGAACTCGAATTTGAATGAATGAATGAAATGTGCACCACCTGATTTAAGAAATTCTAAAAAACCATCGCCCGCGGATTCTGCATCAAAATTTCCAAATTTGCTTAGAAATAACATTCTTGACATACCAAAAGGTAATTGACGCACCTCTCTTGTAAACAAATGGCAGCAACTTGAACTCGAATTTGAGTGAGCCAACTACAGGCGGCTGCCTGCCTTGCCTGTACGTTCCGCCGGCACTGGTCATTGGATAGGACGAGGTGATACTGTGTCTTGGCCTGCTAGATCACCAGATATAATGGTTTTTTTTTATGGGGTTATATTAAAGAGAAAGTCTACAAAGATGTTTTACCACTCGAGTAAACAACAAGTTTCTTAGATGTAAACAAGCTACTGTTTAAGTATATTTTTAATATACAGGGCGTTGATTTAATTTCGGAAATTTGGCAACCTTTCAGTTTTCTGTATATTTAAAATTTTAAAATTCCAAATTTGTATAGGAATATTTTTTTTTTATAAAATGCATCACGTTTGGAAAATAATTATAAAATAGAAATAAATTAAACTAATTAATACTTACCTTGAACTCCTGTTTGCGCATTTGAGATAAAAGTTTAAGGGCACCACAGATAAATAATATAACACAAAAAGTTATTTAAATGTTCATAAAAAAAAAAAAATTGTAATATATATTTGCATCATTTTGAATCGACTAGTAATACGTATGTACGGTTATCTATAAAAAGCATCACAATTGCGTTGAGCCGATGGTGCAGGTTGTGCTACATTCTTTTATATAATGCTCAGGCAATTTTTTTTAGTTGCTCAAAGGATACGAAGAATACGATGTTCCAAGATCCCAACCGCGCACATGTCGGAATGAAGCCTTTGTAGAATGCCGTGGGTCCTTCGTATTTGAAAGTTTTCACGATACAATCGATGCTCCCCGTGTATACGTGGGCGTGGCTTGTGCTAGTGCGTACCTTTAAGTTTCTTTGGTTCATAAGTCTTGTCTGCAACAAAATTATATAACATAACATAACATAAGACTCTCTTTATTTCTCTAGACAATAAATACATAAAATAATATTGTACATGAAAAAGTTGTCAAAATGGAAAATAATGGTGATCTATAACAATATTTACAATTTACATTTTTCATAAAATTCCCTCAAAGAATATGGCTCCATAGAGCATAGGAAAATTAAATAGCATTTTCTTTGCAATGCTATAGCTACATGCATCTTTAATATTTTTAGGAATATGATTGTATAGTTTGTATATTAACATGCTACGTTTTTCTTATTCCTGTAATATTATTGACATTGTGTGAAGTAAACTGGAAGCTGATGCCTCCGGTAACAAGAAGAACACAATAATAATAATAATAATAATATTTATTTCCTTAACAGGCCGAAGCCTAATTACAAAGGAAAAATACAAAGTAAAGAGGATGATTCTATATAAAAATAAAAATAAAGATAAAAATAAAAGTGAAAATAAAAATAAAAAATAAATATAATACTATCAACAAACTTATAATACCAAAGTAATAAGTTATACGAAATGAACAAATAAACTTATAACAAACACGATTTTAAATTATTAACAAATTCATTTTTATTATTACAAAATATGTCCACTCCGTATTGAACTTCATGATACCGTTTTATCATAACAAGTAATGGCGAAAAAGAATGATGGGTAGTCCGTGGTGTGTTGTACATAAATGTTAAATGATTACGACTGGTAAGGCGTGGAATTGCGAAATTAATGACGTTTAAAAAATGAGTATTATCACTATGGTGATGGATGATTTTGTAAAATTCATATATAAGTACATATCTATGCCTGTTATAAATTGATAACAAATTAAATTCTGAAAGAAGTGAGTCGTAAGAAATATTATCTGGATAAGTCCGGTGTTTACAAAAATATAAATACTTAACAAAACGTTTCTGTACATGTTCAAGTAAGGTAATGAATTATCTATAACCAGGTGACCAAACACATGCACAATAACACAGTTTACTTATAATGAGTCATAAAGTCTTAAGGCAGTATTTATATTTTTAAAATCACGACTATTGTGAATTATAAATCCAAGCAACTTATATGAATCACTAGTTACCTTTTGAATATGATTATTGAACGTTAATTTATTATCAAATATAACACCTAAATCACTAACACGCTCCACTTTACGAATTAGTGTGTCATTTAGTTTATAATTATAGTTATAAGTATTACGTAATCTACTATATGTTACAGTGCAGCTTTTTGAAATATTAATTGTGAGGCCATTATCTACGCACCAATTAGACAATTTTGTGAGATTAAATTGTAATTTTTCACAATGTTCGACATCCTTAATAGTACAATACAACTTTACGTCATCAGCATACATCAAAAAATTACAATCCAGGACCTTGGAAACATCATTAAAAAATATAAGAAATAATAAGGGACCCAGATTAGACCCCTGAGGCACCCCACTATTTGCTGTGAAAACATTGGAATTGCAACCCATATAACTGACATAAAGTTGCCTGTCTATAAGAAAAGATTGTAAAACATTAATATTATTTGAAGGAACGTCATATTGGCTCAAACGAAGCAGAAGTTTATCATGTGGCATGGTATCAAATGCCTTACTGATATCCGTATAAATGACATCTACCTGACTGCCACTATCAAGTTCGCTTGACACATATTGGGTAAAGCACAAAAGATTAGATTGCGTACTACGTTTTTTACTTTCTCCGTTACGAAGTACGAGAAAGTATTGTGATCGTGATTTTTTTTCAAAAATTTTTTTTACGGAAATATCCGTTTTGGGGTCCCTAGATACCATTTCAACAATTTCTGGAAAAAAAATTTCTGTGTCTGTGTGTGTGTGTGTCTGTGTGCGCTGTATCTCAAAAACTAATAGAGCAATTGATATGAAACTTTATACATCTGTCTTATTTGATAATCTGAAGAACTGAAAAGCTTTTGGTAAAATTTCGTACACCGGAAGTGGGTGTTTACCTTTACCGTTTTTTGTTTTTTGCCAATATTTTCTTAAATATGAAAAATATCACAAAAATATTTAAACAAACATTGAAGACAACTAAGAAATGAACAGTAAATTTGATTTATTATTCAATTAACACCAAAGTAGTATGCTGGGCAAAACGTTAGTTGTGTACTCGTAACAGCTTTTCATTTTATTTCAATTTACTAATGTATTCAACTATGTTATCATGTTTACTTATTATTAACAAATTCAAAATAACTTGACTTGCAATATCATTTTATACGAATGCTACATTATTATTCACAAAATAGAAAAAATGTACTATTTCGCGCAAAAATAATAGGATATTTATATTTGAATTTTAATAGTATGATTTTAAACTGTGGTCACGGCTGGTAAACATATGCTATGTTAGAACTTTTATGTATAACTTTCAATTTATTGTTATATTAAAGTAACACAATTTTCTCTTATATAAGAAATTCGCATTTATGCATTTATGCGAAGCTGCACTGATGAGAGATAAATCTCGAAACGCGTCTGCAGATGGCTATTTACTTAATTTTTACATAGTTTTGGGTTCAGTTTTATAATTTAAAGTTTTCAAATTCAATTTAGTTTCATTTTTCAAGTTAGTCCTGTGGGTAGAAATAAGGGATCTTAAACCAATGTTATTTCACTTAGTACTTAGTACTAGTAATAACATGCAAATTTCTTTTGTATCATTCAATATCCGGCGTGGCATCAGCCAGGGAAGTAGTTGTTTCAATAAGTTATTTGTTTATAGTCTTAGTAAGACTTAATTTTGCTTGCAGAGTTACGAACAGGTTGAATATTTATATATTCAGGCTATATTTGAATTTATTTATATATTTTTAACATTTTTTTAATTTTCGATAAATTATAAGAAACTTTAGTTTGATTTTGTTTTTCATTCTTAAAATTAATAATGTGATGTTTTTCGTCTTCTATAATTTAAGAGTCTTCAAAAGACTAATATAAGCAAATAATCTATTGAAACAATTACTTTCCTGGCTAATACCACGACGAATATTAAATGACACAATATATTTGTGTATGAAAAATATCAAAGATGTCAAAATTGCTCAAAGTTTAAATGTATTTATTACTGCACAAAGACACTAAATAAACTAAATTAATTAAGTTATAAGTTCACATCCATATAAATTAGAATTATTCTATTAAATATTGTATATCTTTATATTATGACCAACTTTGTACTTTTTTTGCCCATTTTCTACGTTTCAATGGTGTCAAAAGAGGTAACCCACTTTTTTCCCTTATTTAAAGTTCTACTTCTAATTACTAACAACAAAAGATATAAATCAGAAATACACTCATTACACGTCAAGTGTTAAATGATTATAACAGACATTTTACAATCATTTTGGAAGTTGACAGATTAAAACAAAATAAAAACAACAATACCTAGCATTAAAAATTGAGCAGTGTTTACATTTTGTCAGTTAAACAGAAAATTCGATTCATCTAGGTTTTTATTACATACACAATTCCAAATCAATGTCAATTCATTTAATTCCATGCTGAGCATTGTCTGTTATCCGATATTCCTTCTGTGTGATTTTTGATCAAGTGGAAAAGAATAAAGTCTAAATAAACATGAAAATAATAATTACATTTCGTTTGGCCTTTATTAAAAGTAACGAAATTTAAAAATTTAAATTAATAGGATAGTTTTTTGGAAAATCCAAAATAATTCGGCAGAAAGTCAGCCAGCCGCTAAAATGAAAAATGGTCCCAATTCGGGTTGTAAACCGGCCAGATTTAAGGTGAGAAATTTACATGTTATTTGGCCATAAGGGAGTACAACGATTAGATTTAATTAATACGTAATCCACAGCTATGAAAATTACCCATATTATTACTAGAACCTTTATGAGTAAAATAAAGTAATCTTGGGTATAAAAACCAATTATTAAATTAATTATACAATAAATAAAGCGAAGGCGCACATTCTTTACATTAAATCTGTCGATTACAGGGAAAATATACCACGTGTGTAGCTGAAATGACTTGAATCTATTAAGATACTGATTTAGAACCTGTGCCCCCGAAATCACCTTTTGTAATGTACCAATAAATGATATTAATCGTTGCGAAGTAATCTCCATAAGACCCAATGTTAATTTTAGTTATGATTGGCGAAAATAGATGGCGATACTTTGTCATGCCGCACAAACGCTGAAAAACATTAGAAAGCACGCTGTACTTCCTGAAATGTGCCTGGAAGAAAGTTTTGACCGTGTTAAATTTCAGCCAATTTAAAATAAATTGCAATCTTGACATTTTACGGAATTGTCTGAGAGAGCATAATTCGGTGTTTTTGTGTTTTGTGATTTTTATTTCAAAATGGTGAAAGTGCAATTAGTCACTGGTGGGGTAGTTAACAAATCATGGGATAACAGAAGAAAACGTTCACGAAGATCTGTGCTTGCCCGAAAACGTATTTTAAGGTTAGTTAACTGATAAAATAAATATTTAGAAATTACTGAATGGTATTTATTCTAGATCCATTGAAAATGTATCCGATTTGGACACCCACATAAATGAATCTACATATAATGATGTGTCTGCAAGTACCAGGTATTTTTTTACTTTATTTGTTATGTTTTCATTTAAAGGCTAATTTACAAGTAAAACTGGAAGTTAATTTATTCTCGGGTTATACTTATATTGTAAATATAGTGTACGTACACTATCATCTTACATTACTTTGCCACTGCTTTAAATACAACATTCAGCAATGCACTTCCAGTACATTATTGGTAGTTATTTATAAGTTAAGGAATATAAATAACAACATTTAATATAATAAATGTTTTTCCTTTAATACTCCCTTACCATGTATGCCATACTGTTTGTATAAAATGAAATGTATTTATACATGAACTTCCTTAGTTTTTTATTATAAAAAATAAAATACTAAGGAAGTATCTGTATAAACACATTTGATTTCCTACTTGATTGTAGGTATCTGAAATAATAATTGAAAATATAATAATTTTATTTAATATATTTCAGTTCAACCATATACATGTACATTAGTTTAAAATCTGTGCTTAAAAAATAATACTTGGCTCCCCAATGGGTACATTTATTTTTATGTTAGCATTCATAAAATAAAAATTGAAAATTGAAGTGGCCATATAAATATAAAATGTTTGTAATCTGCAGTATTATGTTTGATAATGACTAGTAGTCTAAACCATAGTCGCAACCTTCGATGCTTACACATATAGCGATATAACAAAGTTCAAGCATTTAATTTAGATATTTAATACCACCAAATAAATATGTTATGAATTTAATAACACTCAAAAATTATACATCTTCATTTATTGCTTTCTCCGAACAGTTTTCAAGTCATTTTGGTAGGTGTTTCTGAAATTTTAAAAAGTACATAATATCAAATCATTGCAAGTAAAATCTACTAATTTTTATTATATTTTGATCTCGATTAAATTTTCTATTTCAGAGCTCTTTTATTCTTTTTCAGCTCTGCTCATGTAAGTGAGGAGTTTTGTAATGAAAATTTCATCACTGAAAATTTTCAAGTTTTATCACCTGGCCATTATGAAAGGCAAAGGAAAAGTATTGAGAATGAATTCTAATAATTTAGTCTCTTATTTAAATATTTTAGTATAATGGCAGAAGAATTGACAATTGAAAAAGACACACTACCTGCAGCAAATAGGTTTCCAATAGAGGGAAAACGTGTAGTAGATTTAAGCCATGTCTTAAATTGGGCTGTTGATTTCGGACTTGAACATTCAAGAATATGCACTGGTGGTAAACTACATTTATTAAAAGAGCAGTGTAGTGGCCTTTTGTCAACATTAATTTTTGAATGTGATGTTTGTCATCGGACCTACAAAAAACAAACTACAGACATTAATGAAAACCCCAATATAAATGAGGCTGTAACTTGGGGAACTTTGGCAACTGGAAGCACTTATGGCCATTCAGAGGAGCTGTTTAACCTGGCCGATATAAAATTTATGGCTAGATCCAAATTTCAAAAAATTGAATCTAAACTTGCCGATGTATGTTATTATATAATTTACTTGTTAAATAAATGGCTTTTATCATTGAATTATGAACCCCCTCCAAATTCTCATCAACATCCAACACCCAATATGCAAACATCCAAACCACAGTTCTCCACCAACAACAAAGAGGAATAAATTTGACGAAGACTAATGCGACTTGGTTGAAACGTCATGAAACAGGTTGTTTTTAAAATCACAATATTTCATAAATCAAAGATAAAAGCAAATGTCCAATGTGTATATATGTACCAGGTGTAACTGAATTCTGGTAGACCCAAATATCATTTTCATTTTTACATATATCTATGAAATTTAGTATGGTGGTAAGTAAAACACGTGTGTTGAGAATTTTCACAAATTTTTAATGTCGAAACACTGCAACATATGTTTCGCCACACAGTGGCTTCATCAGGCAGATGATTAAACATATGTCGCAGTGTTTCGACATTAAAAATTTGTGAAAATTCTCAACACACGTGTTTTACTTACCACATATATTATGGAATTTCACCAAGTAACAGCCTCATCAATCCAATATTTAGTATAGTGTTCTTAGAGAATAAAGTGTGTCAATAAGTGGATTTTTAATAGAAATTTCATTTCTGGTTTAAAGGTCACTTATAATAAATCTGAAAGCTCAAAATTTAAATTATGTAAAAATATACATAGTGTTCCATTTGAAATAGAATTGGGTAATTTCCAGTTAAACCGGAAGTGGAATTTTTATTATAAACCCACATGTCCGTTTATTCCCTATAAACACTATATTACATTTCATAAAGATATATGTAAAAATGCAAATGATATTTGTGGTCTACCAGAATTCAGTTACACCCGGCATATACCGTGAGATCAAAAAGTCAAAAACAAGAATGGGAATTTTGACATGGAAAATCCTGAAATTTAAATAAAAGAGCTGGATTGTGAATTGTAAATGTATTATTAATAGTGATGACAAATAGACAAAATCTCCAGATAAAACACACAAGAGTATTTTTAAAACAATTTACAAAATATTCACTGCACTGCATTTGTGAATTCCCGACAGCCAATATAATGTTACTTGAATGATTATAGGGATTTTCAGAAAATGTGCTGACAAGTATTTTCGACTTTTTGATCTCAATATGGTACATGGTAGGTTTTTGGGTAATCATTTGTATGGTTTCTGTGTTGTTCGCACACCGTTTTGATGAGCTCTCTTGTCATCTTGTACCTTCTCTTGAGAGATGAGTTACTGAGTTACTGCCAGGTATATATTACATACAGTAACATAATTGTGGAATTTAGGATTGGCGAAAATATCTTTGGCTCAGCATGGAACAAGCTGGATTAGAAGAGAAAAATGAAGCTATCAAGCGGAACCATATTGATGACGATAATGTCCCTTGGATAACAGTGTTTGTTGATGGAGGTTGGAGTAAAAGAACCTACGGCCATAATTATTCTGCAAAATCGCCACCATCGTAAACCGTAGCAGTCCCTAAGATCGTCCTGGCGGTTGGGGACCCAAGTCCTGACTTGAGTAATTTTATTTTTGTTACAGGTCCCATTGACTCGGAGGACACCATCAATGAGTTCCCGGTGGCAATTCTTCCGCCACTGCACTCCTATCTTGAACATCCAGACATCCAAGAAGGGACCAGAAAACGAACCTCCGTCCGGTTAGGATATCACTCGACCCTGCTAGATGTCAAAGAGGAGGAGTTTTAGCTGGTATACCCTTCAGGTGACTCCAGCACTACCCCGTTAGGGGGGTGTCTATAAAAGATTTCTCCCCGCATCAAAAAAAAAAAATAAACAGATAAACCAGAAATTATAGCAGGTGTGATTCAAGCCCTCGACTTAAGATCAGTTACCAAATATAGTGCTATTTGTTTACTTTATCAAAGCAATAATAATAATAGTTATTATTATTGATTTATTTTAAGAAAATTGTTATTAATAGTAGGCAATATTTTTCTACTTTAATTTGATGAATTTATTTATGTATCTTAGTAAATAATGGGCATTTACAGTAGTGGTCGTAGATAAAGATTATTATTATATGAGTGATCACTCTCTTACATATTCATATAAACTGGGCCGGTTTTATACCGTGGGTCGTGGCAGTGTAAATGCATGTGGGTGGCCGAATTAAGAATCATTTACTCAAATGGTTAGTTCAATATCACGAGAACAAATTTCAAATTTATTAGGTCATATTTTTATCGAGAATGATATTCCTGAAAAAAAAACAATTATATCGAAATAATGAGTTCTCTTTGAAGGAAGCAAGAAAGGTAAATTTATAAGTTTTTATTGTAGTTTTGTTTTATATCATTAAAAAATGTTTTGTTGTGGTTGTTTTTTTACTCAAAATTTAAAATGTGGTTTGTTGTATTCTTGAAAAAAATTAAATTTATATATTTCAGGCTTTTATCGTGGGTGGGCAAAGCCGATTTAGCACAAGGGGGGCTTTATGCCCAAAACTGATCATTCATCAAAATATACATATGTTTCGTCGTGATTAAAGTAGATAATTAACTCACCATTAATAATTATAATTTTTTGGGGGCTCGGGATACATTTTAACACAGAAACAGAACGCACTCTTCAATGACATACTCACAACTGCAGCTAGATCATTGCCCTTTCCTATGTTATTGGCCTTATACAAACAAACTCGCCCTAAGTCGTGTGGTATTCATAAGCAGACATACCTACTTAAGTGCTTCGTTGACAATATTATTTAGGAAATAATATCTTTATGAACTATTTGTAAATACATTTCGAATGAATCAAATTTATACAAAAAATTCAAATGTTATGAAAAAAACTTGATTTCTAAAGCGACCACTAGGTCGGTGGGACGGAGCGGCGCAACGCGGCCTCCAAGAACAATGCATGTGAATGCATGGAGACGCGTCTATTAGGGCCGTGGCGCGGAGCGGGCGCGTCTCCATGCATTCACATGCATTTTTCTTGGGGGCCGCGTTGCGCCCCGCCGCGCTGCTCCGTCCCACCGACCTAGTGGACGCCAAGCATTACACGGTGTTATATTTTTAAAGTATTTAAAAAAAAAATTGACTAAATTTGATAAAGTGTCACATTTTTCATTTAAAATTTGACGGATAGACAATATTTAAAAAATTGATAAATATTACTTACATTTAGTATTTCTTACGCAAATAAATATCCACTGTGAACTAAAATCGCCACCGTTTTCTCTTTACTTTCCGGTTTACTTTTTGTTAACATTTGTATTTGACTTATTAATAGTGTAATATATAAATATTCGAATTACCAACAACAGCTCAAAACTACATTCTAATAGTTCGTTACCTGTACGCATTATATAAGCGGCAAATGTGCCGACTCCTTTTGATGGACATAAAACGCACGACCTGACATCTATTGACCGTGAATTAAAACTTTTCATATTTTTGCCACCTTAATGCTGCGCTGTGCGGCCTGTGCGTGCCAACCGATTCGTGTTCCATCGGCTGGGCCAAGAGAGACGGTCGTAGGCGCGCCTTAGCTGCCTTTAATTTCTGTACGATTAATACGCGAAAACACGGCAATGTTAAAAACAAAACTAA
This sequence comes from Ocypus olens, assembly GCA_910593695.2. Taxonomy (NCBI): domain Eukaryota; kingdom Metazoa; phylum Arthropoda; class Insecta; order Coleoptera; family Staphylinidae; genus Ocypus; species Ocypus olens. The sequence goes on from OU343064.1 coordinate 3,340,562, forward strand.
CAACAGTAGACAAGTCTAATTAATTTCGTATTATGATATTGTTGTAGAGGAAGGTCGGATACAGTCATGTTGAGCATTTATTTTTAAGAAAAACATTTAGTTACCGTTTAATACACGCATTAAAACTACGCCTCATTTTACGATGTTTGCGAATTTTTTTACCATTCAAACTTCAAGTTTTGTATAATATAACTGAGCTAGATGACTTTATATGGACCTATACTTACTGATAGAATTTTTTTATTTAAAAAAAGCCTTTAGTTTTAGCTCAGTTTTGGTTTTAAAATCGCTAAAATACGGGTTGAAATCGGACGGAGAGAACCGCCTTAAATGGTTCGTCGCTTCTGTACCTCCAATTTTACTTATAATTCGTGAAAAAAAAAATTACTCACCCTCACAACATCTATGGGTGTGATAGCTACCGCACACGCTACACCAGCTATCGTACTTGATCTGAAAATAAACAAAATTCTAGAGCATGCAAAAACAAATAACGAAAATAAAATATTGTGGAACTGTTGATCATAAATTCTGCTAATCTCTAAGAGAGACTTTTTCATGCAGGTAACTTTTTTTGTAGAAGTAATTTATTCAAAACACAGGTGAATGCTTTAGATTTAGAATACATACTTACGACAAATGGTTTGCAACTGTATTACCCAAGATGTTCATGAAGTATCTCTTAAAAAAGTCGTATACTGGCAATTCTACAGCTGCTGTCACCGCTGCCCTCTGTGCTGTCGGACCGACGCCCTAAAAGAGATTAAATACTGAATTAATTGAAAATCTCAATCAACTAGTGGATTAACTAGTTTTTCCTAGGCTTAAGTTTGATGCATGTGAAATTGTGTTCTTTATGCGAAATTGTGAAATGTAAAAATGTAAGAAAAGTAACCGGTGACGAACGACGGCTCCGCTACGCTGCGCCGTCGTCCATGCGGGACCCATCAAAATTAAGCGATTAAATTGGTGAAGGACGACGGCTCCGCTACGCTGCGTCGTCGTCCATGCGGGGCCCATTAAAATTAAGTGAATTTCAAAAAATTTGATCGCGTATATTTTTTTGAAATTTTTTAAATTTTTTTTGAAAATCGCGCATTTTTTTTTATTTCCAGGTAAAAAAATTATCTGTAATGTCGGTTATTTCTGAAACTTAAAATCGATGTATGGATAATCATTTTTGATATTCGCAAGAAGAAGTTTCAAAAAAATTGATCGTGTGTATTTTTTTGAAATTTTTTAAAATCGCGCATTTTTCTTATTTCTAGGTAAAAAAATTATCTGTAATGTCGGTTATTTCTGAAACTCAAAATCGATGTATAGATAATCATTTTTGATATTCGCGAGAAGTTTCAAAAAATTTGATCGTGTGTATTTTTTTGAAATTTTTGAAAATCGCGCATTTTTTTTATTTCTAGGTAAAAAAATTATCTGTAATGTCAGTAATTTCTGAAACTCAAAATCGATGTATAGATAATCATTTTTGATATTCACGAGAAGTTTCAAAAAATTTGATCGCGTGTATTTTATTGAAATTTTTGAAAATCGCGCATTTTTTTATTTCCATGTAAAAAAATAATCTCTAATGTAAGTAATTTCTGAAACTCAAAATCGATGTATAGATAATCATTTTGATATTCATGTTAAGAAATTTCAAAAAATCTGATCGCGTATATTTATTTGAAATTTTAAATTTTTAATTTTTAATTTTTAATTTTTAATTTTCTATTTTCTATTTTTCATTTTTAATTTTTATTTAAAATTTTTAATTTTTATTTTTATCTCTTTTATTTTTTTTAAAGCCAGTTGTATCCTCTGCGATTCCGACTTGAAAAGAAAAAAAATTGTCCTTAAAAGAAGGAAAACGAACCCAGGGGATGCAAATGGCGCGTAGGGGTAGTTCCAAAAATTTTGAAAAAATATCTTGCCATCCCTGAAAGTTTCAGTTGTCCGACTTTAAATGAAAAAAATACGTCCTGAAAAAAAGAAAAACGAACCCAGAGGGTGCAAATGATGCGTAGGGATGGTTCCAAAAATTTAAAAAAAATTCCCAAATGAAAGCCAGTCATCGCTTTTGTGATCCCTGAAAGTTTCAGTTTTTTGATTTTAAAAGAAAGAAATCCGTCCTTGAAAGAAGAAAAACGAACCCAGGGGGTGCGAATGAAGCGTAGGAATGGTTCCAAGAATTTTGAAAAAGTTTCTGCTGCCATCCCCGAAAATTTCAGCTTTTTGACTTTAAAAGAAAAAAAACACGTCTTTAAAAGAAAAGAAACGAACCCAGAGGGTGCAAATGGCGCATAGGGGTGGTTTCAAATTTTTTTAAAAATTCCTTAATGAAAGCCAGTCATTTCTTCTGTCATCCCTGAAAGTTTCAGTTTTTCGACTTGAAAAGAGAAAAATACGTCCTTAAAAGAAGAAAACCGAACCACCCCCTGGGTTGGTGGAGTTGGTGGCGCGTAGGGGTGGTTCCAAAAATTAAAAAAAATTCCAATGAAAGCCAGTTATCTGTTCTGCTATTCCTGAAGGTTTCAGCTTTTCTACTTGAAAAGAAAAAAATAAGTCCTTAAAAGAAAAAAAAAAAATTTTTTATCCGGATTTTAAAAAATCATATCTCGGAAACGGGGCAAAAATTAAAAAAAGTGGCTCGATTAATTTTAGATATTTTCTTTAAGATTATTTTAAGACATGCCGGGATCGTCCAGCTCCAGCGGTTACGGAGGAGATATTTTTTTTTTTTGAAACGTGCAAAAATCGAAAATTTGCTTTTGAAAAATCACCCCCGGGGGTGGGGGTGAAACGAAACGACGGGACCGGTTCTAAAAGCTTGCCCGGTTATCTGAGCGTCGATCTGCGCGCAAAAACGAAAAAAAAAATACCGAATAAGGCCCCGATAAGGGGTGAGGTTTAACCCTACCCCCACCATTTTAAGGGTGAGTTTCGGGGGACGCGATTTTCAAAATCTTGCTCATATTTTTGGGCGAATTTTTTGTGCCGGTCGGCCGACGCCCCTTTATAGCGGTTTTTTCTGGGCGACCAAACATTTCTAACTCAATTAGTATACAGGGTGTCCTAAATAGAGTAGGATTGCATGGGTATCTTTCTTATTATTAAAGCTAGAGATCTGGTTAAATGGGCAATATTGTGCAGTTTTCTATGCTGATTCAGATTATGTTGAGAAATTTTCAAAATTCCGAGCAGTTTAGAAAATATTAAAAAAAAAACTGAAAATCGCGATTTTCAAAAAAATCAAATATCTCAATAATTATTAAAGATGCGAAAAAAAGTTTTAAATAAAAGTTACTTGGTTTAATTAGGCAAACATAGAAATCAAGTCAAAATAAAATTCAAGATGGCGGTTTCTGAGATATTAATACCAACTTTCTTATTTCAAATGGCCGCCATATTTGATTTTTACACGCATAAATAGACTTTTTTTCTCTTTTCAGCGATGTACAACAACCTATGTCAAAATAAAAAATAATGGAAATATTAATTGTTTAAATTTTAATTTTAATTTTTTAAATTATTTTTAAAGCAAATGTAACAAAACAAAACGAGGTAATACAACCAAGTAGTAAAATAACAATAGATTATAAAAAATGCTCAAAATGTTGACCGTTATTGGTCAAACACAATTGACAGCGTTTTACAACACTGCCAGTTACTTTTCGCAATGTGTTGCGATTAATGCCGTTTATTGCCTCTGTCACTGCTTCGCGAAGTTCATCCACATTTTTATAATTGAAGTTACTTCCATAAACTTTGTTTTTTAAAGTGCCCCACAAATAAAAGTCAAGAGGCGTCAAGTCTGCAGATCTGGCTGGCCACTGTACAGGTGTATTAGTCGCTATTACTTTATTATTAAAACGTCCATTTAGATAAGTAATAACATCTCTGGCATTGTGTGCTGGAGCGCCATCTTGCTGGTACCATATTTGCATATTTTGTGCCTAAGGTAAATCATCCAATAAATCTTCTAAGGTTGTTTGAAGAATTTCCAAATAACGTTGTGCAGTTAGAGTTCCATCAAAAATTATAGGACCAAGTAAACGATTTCCTATTATGCCATAAAAAACACTAAAGCCGAACCGTAATTGGTTTTGCCGTGGAATAACTATATGTGGATTTTCTTGAGACCAATAGTGCTCGTTATGACGATTAAATAATCCACAATTAGAAAAGTAAGATTCGTCAGTCCATAAAATTGTGTTTATAAAATCACCATTTTCCGTAATTTTGTTGATTAACCACCTGCAAAATGTTAATCTACGGATGTTATCATTTGGTTGTAAAGCCTGAGATAGGTGCAATTTATAAGGGTGAAACTTGTGCTTTTTTTAAATTGTTGATGCTCTAGACTTAGATACGTTAACTTCATTTTCTATCTGCCGACATGAAATGTTCGGATTAGCTGCCACACAAGCCAATGTTAATTCTTCATCATCAACGATCATATTTCTATTTCTCTTAGGTTTTTTTAAACTTCCATACAATTGCATATTTTCATCCAATCTTTTAAATACCTTAATGTCCGGCTGCCTTCTTTCAGGAAAGTTTGCTTCGTATGTTTGTGCTGCAAGATGGGGGTTTTTGTAACACTTGATGTAATTACAAAACATATCGTATTGTTCAGATATTGAATAATTCGCCATTTCAAGTAATTAATATTTATCGATATTACAACAACTTAAGACAATACACATGTATGAATGATTAATAAAACTGATAAACTAATGTAAGATGACAGCTAGTCGTTATAACAAATTTTGTTTTATTTTTATTTATGCCTACTTGTTTTAAACTTACAACAATTAATATTTCCATTATTTTTTATTTTGACATAGGTTCTTGTACATTGTTGAAAAGAGAAAAAAAAAGTCTATTTATGCGTGTAAAAATCAAATATGGCGGCCATTTGAAATAAGAAAGTTGGTATTAATATCTCGGAAACCGCCATCTTGAATTTTATTTTGACTAGATTTCCATGTTTGCCTAATTAAACCAAGTAACTTTTATTTAAAACTTTTTTTCGCATCTTTAATAATTATTGAGATATTTGATTTTTTTGAAAATCGCGATTTTCAGTTTTTTTTAAATATTTTCTAAACTGCTCGGAATTTTGAAAATTTCTCAACATAATCTGAATCAGCATAGAAAACTGCACAACATTGCCCATTTATCCAGATCTCTAGCTTTAAGAATAAGAAAGATACCCATGCAATCCTACTCTATTTAGGACACCCTGTATATATGATACAATACAAAATGTTAACTTATAACTATTTGTACTCACCCTCCACAATCCCGGAAGCCCTTCTTTAAAGTAAATGTCCTTAAAACAAGTCACTAGTCCACGGTTACTCTTAACGCCGCCAACCTGCAGGCGCACTTTTAGAACATCCGTAGGATTCGCGATGGAAGCCGCCAGAGAACCTGCAATTGCTGCACAGAACACATTAACACGAATGGTTTCCTGCATCTGATACCGGTGCATGATAACATCCTTGAGAGAATAGTACGTGCCGAGCCTAATGGTCCCATATGTCGCTTGTCGTAACACTGCCGGCCATATTCTGCAAAATTCTATTTCCAATCAAAACACCAACGAAAATAATAAACGCAATTACCCCGTGTATAACGCCCTAACCCCTTCCTGCTGGTACATTTGCAGGAAGACATCGATCATACCGCTATACTTTAATTTGGTGTGTTTAACGTCCTTTTTCTGTCCCTGAACTTGAAGCCGGGTTTTCGTGAGGTCGATCGGAAACGTTGCTTAAATACGATTGAAATAATGCAATAAGTATGCTTTAGTATTGGATAAGACAACGTATGTGCATTTCCGAAGCCGTCAATATTCACACCTATCTTTGAATGTGTTAAACTACTGATGATAGTCGTTTCCGACTGTTAATTATTTTATAGTAAGTACTGGCATATTCTAGGAACAGACTTTCTTGTAAATAATTACTATAGCATCGATTGTGGTAAAAGGGTAATCACCAAATTCTGCAATAATGGAGCCGAGTCCTCCCCACACGAAAGGTCTCCAAGTTATATCTGCCATTCCAGGTCCTTTTAATTGATGAAATTATCCAATTAGCCAAAAACGAGCAAAAACTACTTCTTTGGAATTTAAGATTATTCTAACATCGGAACCAGAGTTCGAATGGCAGGAGGTTGCACAATCATCTCGATAAAATATACTACTATTTTTTTAACTGACGTTAAATAATTGAAGCATGCCTTTCGCACTCCATACGAAATAAATTGTTCGCACTGGAAACATGGGATGGCGTAAGTATCGCCAAACAGGCTAGAATTTGTTACAGCAAATGACGCTAGATGGCCCAACCTGCTAATACAATTTGAAATCTCGTCCGTAAGGGCCCGTTCAGACGTAGCCACTCGGAAGCGCTGCTAAGCAGCGCTTCCGTTGGCAAAGGCTGTACGCATATGGGAGTGTTCACACACAGCCACCGCCACTAAATAGCAGCGCTTCCGACGGTTCGAGCAGTTGACTCCGCCGCTAGTGGCAGCCACAAAAAGTGGCGCGACTCATGGCGAAAGCGGGAATTGCATTGAATTCGTGTCGAGCGTTCACACGCCGCTTCTATTTTAGCAGCGCCACTAACGCGCGTCTGTGGCGCTACTAACGCCGGACGAAAGCGCGTCGAACGCACTGACCAGCGTTGCCAATCCTACCCGAATGTCGGTATTTCTACCGATTAATACACATTATTAATATGTATTAAATGGAATACTTGTTATGACTTTCCTGTGGAGCCACAAATATATTTTTTAAATATAACATATACATCCAGTGTTGCCAGATAGGGCTTTTCTTTCCCCAAAATGGGGGTAAATTATTGTCTTGGGGTGTATTTTGGGGAACTTCAATCAATGGAGTATTTTTTGGGGTGGGTATTTTATACGAGGGGTTTTTTGGGGAAATTAATTAACATGTTATTACATTTGCTAGAAATCATCATTACCATAAAGAAGTCAGTAATTTTCCTCAGCAATTAGGAAAAGGCTGTGATATCATTTATGGAAGTTGTCCTAGGGATTCTTTTACTGCCGTTTTCGTAATTTTGTTACCCTAATCAGATGCTGCACTTTCATTTAAAAAATATGTATGTGTGCCGAAAAGAAGATGAAAATATTGAGGATGAAGATGAGTAATAAATTTTAATAAATTTCATAATTATAATGCTTGAATTTTGTATATTTTCCAATAAATCCACTGTATTTACATTTTATTTTCAAAATTTATTTTTTTGGAGAGGGATAGCGGCGTAATTTTGGAGACGTTTTATTAAATATTTGGGAAATTAAAATTTTTTAGTGGCAATACTCGTTGCCCGTAAATAAATTATAATTATTATTATATTAAATATTCAATTTTTTTGTTTGCATTTTTTATCGTTAGGCCTGGACCTATATTTTAGATTTTTGACCTGTAGTTTCTGTATAACTGAATAATTTTTCTTCATTTTGGATTAAATTTTCGATTTGTTTGTTAAAATTCTCAATTTTTTGGTCAGCATTTGTTTATTTTTAGGCCCGAATTTTTGATTTCTTGCCCTCAATTATTCATTTTTATGCGCGATTTTTTTGCCGGTATTTTCGAGTTTTGGTTTTTTTGTCCTTTATCTTTGTTTAAACATTTTCGCGTTTCTGGTTGGCAATTTATTTTGAGCTAGAGTTATTTTTGGGACTGAAAATGGCAAAGTATTTTTCTTTTGATTGATTTTTCAATTTTCTGGTCTAAATATTTTTATCTTTTAGACCAGGAATTTTATTTTTATTTTTGCTTATATTTTAGATGTTTGGTCTGCATTTTTGATTTCTTTGTTTGTTCTAACTAATAGAGTTTTTGATTTTGGTCAAAACATTTTTAGTTTGTTGAAATTTTGTACATTTTTAATTTTTCGATTTTTTTAGTATTTTTATCTTAATTATTGATTTTAATGAGCGAATTTTTGATTGGTCTACACTATTGTTGATTTTTATGGGCGATTTTTGTTTTGTTTTGAGGGTATTTTCGAGGTTTTTGTACTAAGTTTTTGATTTTTTGCTCTTCATTTTAGATTTTTTAACCCGAGTTATTGTTTTTATGGCCGAATTTTATAAATTACTTTCGAGTTTAGGGTTTCGGCAATTTATTTTGGGATAAAGTTTCATTTTTTTTAGTCTGAATTTTTTATTTTTTACATCAGGATATTTGGTTGTTTGCCTATATTTCAGATGTTTGGTCTGTGTTTTTTATTTCTTTGTTCCAAATTTTAGAATTTTTGGCCCATAAACCAAAATTTTCGAATATTTCGTTAAAATTTTGTTTTTTTTTCTGATTTGCATTTATTTTTGCGTTTGTTTATGACTGTTGGTTTAAATTTTCTTAGTTTTGTTTTTTACCTTGATTATAAATTTCAACGAGCGAATTTTTGATTCGTCTATAATTTAGATTTTTAACCTGAACAGTTGATTTTTGTGTCCGAACTTTTGGCTGGGATTTTCGAGTTTTTTTTTGACAAAATTTTTGATTTTTTGTCCTTTATTTTATTTATTAATTAAATTGTGTTTGAGATCATGGCACATGATATACACATTAAATTATACTATAGTGTAATGACATATTAAAATTATATTAATTCGAAGACATGAAAATAAATAAATTCGAATATATTATGTTGAAATTGTAAAATATAACTAAAAATTAAGGTAATTGAGGTAAAGATTTATTTTTGGGGCTGAAAATGATAAATTATTTTCCTTTTTCTTGAATTTTCAATTTTTAGCCTGTATTTTTATTTTTTTTTGATCTTTTTGACCTATATTTTAGATGTTTTTGGCAGCTAAACCAAAATTTTCGATTTAGTTCAAATGTTTTTTTGATTGCATTTTTATTTTTCTCAAGAGTTTTCAATTTTTTATCAATGTTTTTAGTTTTGTTACCCTAATTATTAATTTTAATGTTGTTTAATTGTTGATTAATGTTTTCGAGTTTTTTGCTCCAAGTTTTTGATTTTTTTGCCCAATAATTTAGATTATGCAGACTGAATTTTTGATATGTACTTGGTTTTTGTATTAATTTTAGGTTATTTATTTAATTTGAAATGTTTTGTTTTAGTGGTTCTTTTAAGATAAAACTAATGTACTTTGATATTTCGATAGAAAATATAGACTGCGCGATTTGTGTTTAAGGAATTACTTAATTTTCAAATATTTCGATTCGATTTTTGTTTTTTTTTCGAAAATTTTTAAATCAAAAAACTAATTTTTGCAGTCAATTTAGTTTTTTTAGTAATTGTAATTTAGTATTTACTTTGGCCCGGAATGAAACTGATCACCCGGTATAACTGGAACTGTTTGGAAATAATGAAAGAAAAATGCGAACAATGTTAAGTAGATAATTAGCGATGCTTTCCGAGAAATTAAAGAATTATTTTAATTATTTGGAGCAAACCACAGCATGATTCAATATTTTTCTAATTTTTTTAAATGGCCTTTTTGTACTATGTACATATTTTCGAAAAAACAGAGTTATAAAACTGATGCGTGAGATTCAAGATTCGGCGAAGGCAACTTTTTTTGTGCTCATTCCGAAATCTTAGTAGCGCGCCTTCTCTAATCACAGTGTTGCCAGATTGGGGGAGGGGTCTCCAAAATGGGGGTAAATTAAGGTTTTGGTGTATATTTTGGGGAACTTCAATCGATGGGGGTATTTTTTGGGGTGAGTATTTTATGCGAGGGGTATTCTGGAGGGTTTTTATGAAATATTTTGCGAAAATTAAAAATTACTCCTGGCAACACTGTATACATCTGTTTTATTAGGTATAAATAAATTTATGGTACAAATTGTGTATATAATATGTTGTGTACTGCAACACTGTAATGGCTGTTTTGTGGAAATATCTGTATAAAGAAGTGCTTCTAACGGACGTTAGAAGCGCCACTGACGGACGTTAGTAGCGCTACTAACGCTGAACGGTGGCGCGTTCGCAGCGCTGCTAACGTCCGTCGGTGGCGCTTCTAAAAGTGGCCCGTGTGAACGGGCCCTAAATCATTCAACACCAAGCGATAATCAGCGAGGCCTAGTAGATGTAAACAAACAAAAACGTAAGTATGCGAATATTCGATTAGTTTCAGTTTTTCGTCTGTTAAAACGAAGAGAAAGTCGTCCATTCCCTTAGCGTTATAAAAATATTATAAATGTCGTTATTGTGACATATGCCCACTTGCACCGCAGAACTTAATCATGATTAAATTTTAATCATGATTAACTTTAATCAGAGTATTTCTGTTGCACCGTCGGCTGATTAAGCATCTATCGACCACGGAGTATTATTATAGAGAGCACACGTTTTTCTAGGGATTTTCAGTTCTTTTTTGGTTATTTTACGTCGTTCTATTGAGAACAGAGGAAACAAATGCGCGGTAAATATGAATACTAAATGCTAACTAACGTATACTATTATTATTATTTCTTATTATTGGACGAGGTAAACAAACCAAAATTAATAAAATCATTAACCTCCAAGCCATCGATTTCATCAATCTGTTCAACTATTCCCAAATCCATCGTTTTTAATAACAAAGACAAAACAAAGGTTATTAATTTCAAAATCGTCTGCCATATGTAACTAACTTCACGACTATATTCGTCGTGAAGTTATTAGTTTTTGAGTTAATCGGCCAAAATCGGCTGATTAAATATTTGACGTTTCTTGGGGACTTTAATCATGATTAAGTTGCGGTGCAAGCCAATTCTCCACTAACCATTGATTAACTTTTTAATCATGATTAAGTAGCTGCGGTGCAAGTGGGCATCTATCCTGCAAAAATGAGAACAGAAACACTTATATGCATTCCTTCACTAGAAAGGAACCGGTAAGTGATATTTATTACAAGTACATTTCTTTATTGTCTGTATGAAATTTTGTCATATTGTCATTTTTTGGGACAAAATATTGTTATCGTTTATTTCTCATAGGTGACGAGAAAATAATTTCATCGTTTGATTCTCCTCATTTTCTAAAGTGTGTGAGAAATAATTTAATGAAATACCATGCCACATTTAAATGGAAGGGAACAAAATTTTCTACTTGCTGGTTGGATATCGATATATAATATTATTATTATACTCTAAGTAACCATTTGTGCAATTTGCAATAAATATATTATTTTAATCAATGACTTCTTATTACTCCTACATTTGATTTTAATTAAGTACAGTGAAATTTGAAAACCCACTAGTTCTGCAACCCGTTCTAACCCGCACGCGCTATTGCTTCGCCAGCGCCATCCCATGACTACAGTGACGAATTAAAAATGTGGTAAATATTTTATACAGAGAGTCGCCGATCTATTTTACTTTATCTATGAATTGAAGTGCGAAATTGGTTTCTAATTAGCCTACCAGTTTTTTTTTTCTCACAAAAATGGTACAAGAAACCACCGATGACAAAAACCACCGCTTGTAGAATCGGGGCCCTGGTACGTATTGAAAGTTGTTGTTCACATAACACCATTTGTGTGAGCCACAAAATTTTGTTTCAGAGTTGGGTGTGAGAAAAATGAGGTATGTCGCATTTAGAAAATTAGAACATTTAGCCTACGGGCTATTGGAACTAATACCATGCGTTTAACATTGTGTTGGTACGCTGTTTTTCATCTTGCAATGTTGGTACCTTACCTGCGAATGTGTGCGTTCCTTTGACTATATACTAATGGACTGCTATTCCACCTCCATTTCCCATATGATCATTGCTCCAAAAGTTGTCCACGAGCTGGAGCCCGATATAAGTCCCGCCCCGGAGCCGAAAATGGAGCGTAATTTAAAAACCAGAAAGCAAAAAAAAATTTGTCGATGTATTCGTTACCAACGCGGAGAATGCAAATGCGAGCATATTTCGGCAACTCGGGTCCACTTTCCTGCCTGTTCTTTACAAGCAGAGCATCAACCCATAATTTGCGAAGTTCCGGATTTGATGGAAATCTAATACAGAATTTTAGGTTATAAGTCAAAAGTCAACTGACGTTTACATCAGCTGACGAGTATTATAACCGCGTTGGCATATATACGTGGACGTATTGCAGCCTTTCGCATAGCAATATTTTGACATGGTGTGAATATTTGACAATATAAATGTTTATATATTCAAAGGTGTGAATAGGGTATCACAAAATGCAATGCGAGCCCATAGAGTTATATGTCATAGACACAAAATAGCTACCAATTTAGTAACATACCGCAACCATTTAGGGTCCCGCCGCGCCACTGTTGCTTGGAGACACACATGAAGTGGCGCTAGCAGTCCAAAAGTATATAGTCAAAGGTGCGTTTGATCATAAGCACCCGTGGAATGTCTTATTTTTTTTTTTAAGAGAGGGGAGAAGATATAGACGCTCCTATAGTCACACCATACCACCACCACCACCACCCGCAACCCGGAGAAGAGCGTGGACCCCGTAAAAGGCCATGGAGCGCTCCCCAGACGATCAGATGAAACTCATCAGTCAGAATTGAACAACCTGAGTAGACTCAGAATTCGACGTCATCATTCAGTCACCACACAACAGTCGCCGCAGACCGCCATCACGGACGCCGCCGCAGCCGCCGATGTCATCATAGCCGCCTATCTAACGACGCCACGCAGTCGTTAATAACGCCGCGTCGCTGCCGCTACCTTTGCCGCCGCTTCCTACGTCGCACAGTGGTTCAGAATTCGAGAAATCTGGCCAAAAGTCGAAAAATGAAAGTTAATATTTTGAGTTTGGTACAATATAGTCGTGTCCAGAGGGCTCCACGGGATGCCACACTGGAAAAATATGGTTGCATCTACTTCAAAATGCCTCGTAATTTGCGTTCAAACTTGTTACTTCGTTAGACCGTTGATTGAAGTATTGTATAGATCGCTCACCGGCATGTTTTTCGGCGAGTCGTGTTGGAAATGACCCCTCCACTTCCCGCCTAGTGCGACATCCTCAGTAAAGTGCTGCTCCGGTGGTTCATTTTTGTAATGCTACGCGACTTGATATTTTAGCGTTGTGAGTAGTTAAGAAAAAAGAATTGTGAGGTCTCTATTCATCCATTTAGCCTACGAAAGGTAGACTCGTACAAACGCGTGGCTGTTATGTAAACAAATAGCGAGAAAAATAAATAAAGACCGCACGATAATATTTTTCGGGCAGAAAACTGAGCGACGGGCAATCATATTGGAAATATGATTTAAATAATAATTTCCAATATTTTTTTAAATATGAAGAATATTACAAAATTCTTTAAACAAATATTGAAGACAACAACCAATTTAACATCTTTTGTTCAAAAATATTAAAAAAAAATGGTGATGTGACCATCATGTTACTTTCTCCGATTTGGTATAGCTATTACATGATCGAATGATTGCAACGTCAAAGTGATGAAAGGTAAAAATGGCAAATTATGTTTCAAATTCTGATAATCTACCGTAAGTTTACTGAAAAACTAAAAATAATCCTAAAAAAGTTTTAAAAAAGATTTCTAGAAATAGTCCTGAACAAAAAGTCTTGTAAAAAGTCCTAATAAAAAATGTCCTGAAAAAAAGTCCTGGAGAAACAGTTTTGTACATAAAGTCATGAAAAAAGAGTCCTGTTGAATAGTTGTGAAAAAGAGTCTTGAAAAAAATCCTGAAAAAAGTACTGCAAAAAGAGTCCTGTAAAATGAAGTCTTCATATAAAACACCAGAAATAAATGTCCTGAGAGAAGACCGAAAAAGCGTCCTAAAAAAGTCCCGATGGAAAGTCCTAAAATAAGTACTTAAAAAAGTCCTGAAGAAAGTTCCGAAAAAAGTCCTGATAAAATATCCTGAAAAAAATGTCCTGTGATAACAGTCTTGAAAAGGAGTTATAAGAACAACATCGTAAAAAATGCTAAAAAAATATTTTTGAAAAAAAAAGATCATTTAAAAAGATCTCGTAAAGTTTTGAAGAAATTGTCCTGAAAAAAATCCCAAAAAGAGTCTTGAATAAAGTCCCGAACAAGAAGTCCTGAAAATTAATCCTATAAAGAAATATATTACTGAAAAAAGTCCTGTAAAAAGGCTTGAAAAAAAAATCCACAAAAATTAATTCTGAAGAAATGTAACAAAAAAAATTCCGAAATTAATCCTGAAAAGAAGTCCTGAACAAGAGGTTCTTAAAATAGTCTCGAAGAAAAGTCCTGGAGGAACAGTTCTGGAGATAAAATCTTAAAAAAGAGTCCTGATGAACGCCGTGAAAAAAAATTCTGAAAAATAGTCTTCATACAAAATACCAGAAATAAATGTCCCGAAAGAGAGTCCTAAAAAGTCCTGAAAGAAAGTCCTGATGACATATTATAAAAAAAATTGCCAGAAAATAACATCTTTATAAAATAAACAAAAGAATTCCTGAAAAAAAGCATTGTAAAAAGTCCTTAAAAGGTCTTTAAAACGATCTGAAGAAATGGTCCTTAAAAAGAGTCCGAAAAAAGGCCAAAAATAAGTCGTTGACAAAATTCTTGAAATAAAAAGTTTTTTTAAAAAGTCTTGAAAAAAATGCTAAAAATATGTAAAAAAGTCCTTAAAAAGGTCCAAAAAGGTCATGAAAAGAATTCTAAAAAATGTCATGAAGAAAAATCTGTTCTGAAAAAAATTTAAAAAATAAGTCCTCAACAAATTGTTCCTTAAGAGAGTCCTGAATTATACTTTAAATTCTGATAGTCAGTTTACTCAAAAACAAAAGAGATTTCAAAAAATATTTATTCTTTATAAGTTGTTCATTTTGACATTCTCTACAATTATTATTAAAATAGATTTTCTGTAACTATTATCGTTTCATAATTATAAACCAAATGTGACAAAAAAAATTAATAACTATTATTTTTCAAAAACCATACATTTTACGAAAAATATTTTCATACAAAAGTTGTTAATTTCTTTGCTGTCTTCGAGATTTGTTTAAGTGCTTCTATAGTATTTTTCATATTTACAAAACTATCGGAGAAAAACAAAAAAAAACGGTTAAGGTAAACACCAACTTCTGGTGTGCGAAATTTTACCAAAAGCTTTTCAGTTCTTCAGATTATCAAATAAGGCTTATGTTCAAAGTTTGATGTTAAGGCACGTAATAGTTTTTGAGATATATCGCGCACAAAGAGATACGCATACATTTTAAAAGGAATGCATATTGAAAAAATGGTGATGTGGCCATCATGTTACTTCCTCCGACTTATGGCATCATTTATATTTACTCTTTCATGGTTTATTTTCAATTGAAATCATATTTTCAATGTACATCGAGCGTTTTGTAGACTCGGATGAAACTGACGTTTAAAACGTCAAAATTATGAAAGATGGAAAAATTATACTTCAAATTTAAAAACTCAGTTTACTCAAAAACTAAAGAGATTTCGACAAAAATTTATTCTGTATAAGTTGTTCATTTTGGCATTCTTTACAATTACTATCAACATAAATTTGCTGTAACTATTATCGTTTCATAATTATAAACCAAAAATAAAAAAATAATAATAAATTTCTTTCTCGAATAACAATGATTTTATGAAAAAATTTTTCAAACAAAATAAGCCCATTTTTTTCGTTGTCTTTCGCTCATTTGTTTAAATGTTTTTGTGATATTTTTCATATTTAAGAAAATATTGGCAAAAAACAAAAAACAGTTAAGGTAAACACCCGCTTCCGGTGTACGAAATTTTACCAAAAGCTTTTCAGTTCTCCGGATTATCAAATAAGACGTATGTTCAAAGTTTCATACCAATTGCTCTATTAGTTTTTGAGATACAGCGCGCACAGACACACACACATACAGACACACACACACACAAATATTTTTTTTCCAGAAATTGTTGAAATGGCATCTAGGGACCCCAAAACGGATATTTCCGTAAAAAAATTTTTGAAAAAAAATCACGATCACAATACAAATATTGAATGTTTTTTTTTTCATTTTTGGTTTATAATTATGAAACGATAATAGTTCCATCAAATTTATTAATAAGAATTATACAAAATAAGTTTTTTTCGAAATCTCTTTAGTTTTTTTAGCAAACTGACTTAGAATTTCAAGTAAAATTTGTCATTTCCATCTTTCATAAGTTCTTGCAAACCAGCAGGTTTGAACAGATTGTATGAAAAACTATTAAATATGTGTTTTTTTTTTAAATTTCTGTGCAATATTGGAAAATACTTTCAACAATTTTTGAAAATTTGAAATTGGCAGAAATTGTTTTTTTTATTTTGTTTAGCCAACCAAGAAACTTTAAAAAATAATTTAAATAGGTTATATCAAAATCAAGAAATAGAATTTATAAGGATTTTAGAAAATTCAGATGGAAAATATACTTTCAAACATTCTTGAACCGGTGTAATTATTTTGGATTTTGTAGGCAAACTTGATGATGCGTAAATTGAAAAAAACATAATTTCGGTTTAAATAGGAATATATCAAAATGTAAACATGAAAACTTTCACATTTTACGCACTTGGAAAGGATATAGCATTTTTTGAAATTTTGGAATTGGTAACAATTGTTTTAAATTTAAATTGACCAAGTGGTAAACAAACAACTTCAAAAATTACCTCAGTTCAATTCAAATGGGGTTATTAAAATTTTTACAAAACTTAAAAGGAAAATTTACAAGGTGCTGTAAAAATGGCGGATTAACGTAAAAATGGTACGTTGTTGAGGATTACTTCGAGAGTATGGAAAAAATGATGAAAAAAATCGATATTATATTTTATCGAAGATGTGAAGACTTTAGTGTAAATTATTTCATTGCTTAAAATCTGCATAACATTAATTATTTACACTTCAGCTCATCAAATAAATTTTTCAGAGATACATACTTTCATGCTTGTCAATATTATATACAATTTGTATTTTCAAATGCGATATTATGAATGTTAAATAATTGATTTTTCCATTTAAGAAAACCCGGGCCGGGCTTTAAATATTCAGCTCCGGGCCGAGCCGGGCCGGGCTCGCAGCACATTTTCTTTTATCGGGCCGGGTTTTAAATTTTCACCGTCGGGCAGGGCCGAGCCGGACTTTCAATAACTCTCTTCTGCAGGGCTCTGGCACGTACTGCTTATGATTCCTAAATTACATTGTTAATAAAAAGAACCTGTCTAAATTATCCATCGGAAAGACCGGCCCGGAGTTTGAAAAATACGGCCCCGCCCATGTAGGCCTCTCATCTGCAGCATGTTTGGCGAGACAAAACCCATAAAAACATCCCTTATCGACGCCAATGATAACGATATGTGCACATGGCTCGTCAATTTTCTTATCAAAATTCATCATTGAATCTTAACAAAAATGTATCATAAACTTATTCTAATTCGGATTATAGTGAATAATAAATGTCTTTTTGAAATGAAATCTAAACAAAAAATGTGCATTATGATGTTTTTATACTCTGTAAACACGTTTTTATGAGTGAAGGTCGCGCCTCGTTCGCGTCGCGTCGAACGGGAATGAATGTTTGCAGGGGACCCTAGCTTAGTCCGGCGCCTTCGTGTGTGTATCGATACCTATAAATTAATTCAATGCTACAGAAAACTGCAGTACACTGGACTGAAAATGAGACACCTCGATCTCGGCCCATGTACTAGTCATGCGACATCTACGTTTCGGCCCATTTTACTGACTCGTATTTTCCCGTAAGGTGAGTGATCTATACAATACTTCAATCAACGGTTAGACGTTCAGACGAAGTGAAAGTTTGGCGTCGGTTTTTCGCTATAAATACTAATCTTTATGTCCTGGGATTTTTTCCTCGTAATTATGGATCTTCCTGAAGGTAAATTAATGGTTGTTACATTTAATATGCATATAAAATTTTTGTTAGCAATTATTGGAATTTGCCTTAAAAATAGGTAGATGCATTTTAAACATTCATGAAAATATTTTTTTGCCTATATATGCCTGTGTTCGTATAGCAATAAAACTATTTATTATAGTGTCCTTTAACATGATAAACAACAATTAGCTGCATTCACTTGCATTCCTCAGTGTAGGATTATTTTTATTGCAATGTCTTTAATGTCGCGTATCTCCGGGTGTTCGGGATGCCGCTGCCGGATATGCTGTCCATTTTAATGCCTATTTATTTGTCCGTTTATTTATTTTGTTGATATTTGCATTAACAAATTCCGTTAACTAGCCGTGAAAACGGCTTGAAAACGGCGATTTGTTCGTCCCTTCGGCTGGTCCTTTGTTGGTGTAATAACTCAATGTGAACAGAGTATATGTACTTCCATGAAGATTCAAACTTTTGGCAAATAATTATAAAATAAAAATAAATTAAACTAAATATTACTTATCTACAACTCCTGCTTGCGCATTTGAGATAAAGGTTTGACGGCAAAATAATATAACACAAAAATTTATTCAAATGCCCATTTACAAAAAAAAAAAAAACTACAAATTTGTAATACGTATCATTTTGAATCGAACCGCTTTCTATAAAGTCTGGAACTTGATATTACAATCTAGAGAAATAACATCACAATTGCATGGAGTGAATGGTGCAGGATGTTCTTCATTATTTTATATATAAAGCTCAGGCAATTCTTTTAAGTTGCTCAAACGATAGGAAGAATGCGATGCTCCAAGTTACCATCCGCGCACACATCGGAATGTAGCCTTTGTAGAATGCCGTGGGTCCTTCGTATTTGAAAGTTTTGTAGATACAATCAATACTCCCTGTGTATACGTGGACGTGGCTTGTTGCTGTGCGTATCTTTAAGTTCCTTTGGTTCATAAGTCTTGACTGTAACAAAATTAAATATTAGCGATTTTTTCATTCTTGTAATATTATTGACATTGTGTAAAGTAAAATAAATGAAGATAATTGTTGCGACCATTGCTAATACATATTTAGTGAAGCAAGCCATCATATCAGCGGCAGCTCGTGGATTTCAAAGATGCCGTTCGTGCTGCACTACTTATAGTCCGTCCGGAGATATAAGGCTAAGCTGTAAGAGGTCTGGTACCTGGAGGTGTTGCAGAAGTGGTCAGAGCACTATTTTCAAGGGCCGAGGAGCCGACACTGCCAAAACCACGGTGGCAAGGGCCGACTGAAGAACAACTCTTCACCAGGGAGGAAGTCGAGGCGGCAGTGGCGGCCCTTCCGAACCGGAAGGCACCGGGACCGGGGGGAATAACATAACATAACACTTTATTTATTTCTCTAGACAATAAATACATAAAATAATATTGTACATGAAAAAGTTGTCAAAATGGAAAATAATGGTGATCTATAACAATATTTACAATTTACATTTTTCATAAAATTCCCTCGAAGAATATGGCTCCATAGAGCATAGGAAATTAAATAGCATTTTCTTTGCAATGCTAAAGCTACATGCATCTTTAATATTTTTAGGAATATGATTGTATAGTTTCATTGAAGCATAATATGCACTTTTTTCATACATAGACAATCTATGATTTGGGAGACGATAAACATGCCCATGTCTAGTATCATGGTTGTTGGCTAAGGTACTGGTTGTGAATTTATTATTATGCTTCCATAGGAACTTAATACATTCATAAATATATAAACCATGTAATGTTAAAATGCCATGCCTACAAAAATAACCTCTGCAGCTATCACGATATTTCAACCTGTTTAATAGTCGCATTGACTTCTTTTGTAATGTGAATACTCGATAGACGTTGACACAACTTCCCCAAATAATTACTCCGTATCTAAGATGTGGATAAATATTTGAATAGTAAAAGAGGTAAGCCAATTCAAAGTTAGTATATCTCACGACGGTTCTCAAACCATAGATAGATTTGCTTATATTTTTGAAGAGTATGCAATTTGTTTTTTCAGGGTTTAACAAGAGTTTATTATCCATTTATGCATGTAGTTTAAACTTTGGTCTCCTAGGGCTTTTAAGTCAGGAAAAGTACGATCCCTTAACAGTAAACTTGTATCATCAGCATAATTTTGCATTTTTGCTCCTTCGTGTATCTTTAGCGACAAATCATTTATATAAACAACAAATAGGAAAGGGCCAAGGATGCTGCCCTGTGGAATCCCCCCGCAAATCTCCAGAGCCCCCGATACCACTTCTATTCCTGATCCTGTGTCCTTAAGTTTTACAGACTGACTTCTGTTGTGTAAATATGAACTTATAAGTTTCAGTACTACACCACGTATACCGTAGTTATAAAGTTTGGACAATAGTATTGAAAAGTCAATGGAATCGAAGGCCTTAGAGAGATCCAAGAAGACCCCACAGGCCACCATCCATTCTTCTAATGCTAATAATATAAGATTTATATAATCAAACATGGCAGTTTCTGTACTTCTTCCACTCAGAAAGCCATGTTGACTCTCCGAGAGCAGGTTTTGGTTTACAAAAAAAATTATTAGGCGTTTGTATATTACAATTTCAAATAACTTAGATACTGTACTTAAAATGCTTATAAGCCTATAATTGGATATATTATCAGAGTCTCCACTTTTGAAAACAGGCACGAGCATTGCATATTTAAGTTGCTCAGGAAATGTACCAGTCTCAAACATTGCATTGATAATCTCGGACAACGGTTTGGCTATATATTGAATACAGCCTTTAAGCACGGATACTGGAATACCGTCATATCCAACACTATTTTTAGTTTTCATATCTCTCACAATACTAATTAATTCGTTTTCTGTCACTGGATCAAGAAAGATCGAGTTTTTATTCAATGGAATTTCACAAACATATGGGTCATTATTCCTAAATAGTTGTTCCAATTTTTTTGTGATTCCATTAAAATATACATTAAATTCAGTTGCCAATATTTCTAAGTTATTATGATTAGGAAGGTATTGCTTTTTATTTTTGTTGGTCCCTATAATACTTTTTATGACATTCCATGAGGACTTTGACTTATTTGTTGACATCTGAATTTGATTTATATAATGTTTATTTTTTTCAACAGATAGTAAATGGTTGTATTACTTTTGTGTCCGCTTGAAGAGTGGAATAAAATCTGATCTGTACCTTGCAATCGTTTGATACAGAACTAATTTGCTTTTGCATGATTTAATAGCTTCTGTTTGGTATATTTTAATATTTTTACTTATTACTTTTTTGAGAGGAAAATGATTATAGAAATACCGCATAAATACTTTTTGAAATATTTGATATTTTTCGTTTACATCCGAAATTATATAAACATCATTGAAAAGCTCATTTTGAATATCATCGGCAAAGTTATTAATATTATTTTTAGAAAATATTCTAATTTTTACTTTCTCCGTTACGAAGTACGAGAAAGTATTGTGATCGTGATTTTTTTTTCAAAAATTTTTTTTACGGAAATATCCGTTTTGGGGTCCCTAGATGCCATTTCAACAATTTCTGGAAATTTTTTTTTTGTGTCTGTGTGTGTGTGTGTGTGTGTGTGTCTGTGTGTGTGTGTGTGTGTGTGTGTGTGTGTCTGTGTGTGTGTGTGTCTGTGTGTTTGTGTGTGTGTGTGTGTGTGTGTGTCTGTGCGCGCTGTATCTCAAAAACTAATAGACCAATTGAAATGAAACTTTGAACATAAGTTTTATTTGATAATCCGAAGAACTGAAAAGCTTTTGGTAAAATTTCGTACACCGGAAATGGGTGTTTACCTTAACTGTTTTTTGTTTTTTGCCAATATTTTCTTAAATATGAAAAAAATCACAAAAATATTTTAACAAATATTGAAGACAATAAAGAAATTCAATTATTTTGTTTGAAAACATTTTTCATAAAATCATTGTTATTCGAGAAAAAAAATTATTATTTTTTTTTTCATTTTTGGTTTACAATTATGAAACGCTAATAGTTACAGCATATTTATGTTAATAATAATTGTAGAGAATGTCAAAATGAACAATTTATGAAGAATAAGTTTTTTTCGAAATCTCTTTAGTTTTTGAGTAAGCTGAGTTTTTAATTTGAAGTACATTTTTCCATCTTTCATAATTTTGACGTTTTAAACGTCAGTTTTATCCGAGTCTACGAAACGTTCGATGCACACTTAAAATATGATTTAAATTGAAAATAAACCATGGAAGCGTAAATATAAATGATACCATCAAGTCGGAGAAAGTAACATGATGGCCACATCACCATTTTTTTCGTAATTGGTTTGTTGGAATAACTCGGTTCATACGTAAGCAATTGTGCGGTATAATCAGATATTGCTGCATCCAAAACCAAAGTACTTATACCGTTCTTAATATTAGTAATGAAATTATCAATACAAGTCCGAGATCCTTCCGTGACACGAGTAGGTTCATTTATTGTTAGGTATGCCCCAAATGTTTCCAAGATATTTTTAAAATGGATACCTGCAGCACTACAATCTAAAAGGTTAATATTAAAATCGCCCATGACAAAAAATGCGTTATTTATACTAGATAGTTTTTGCAGGAGAAATTCTAAGTTATCATAAAAAGTACCTAATTCACTGGAACCATTTGTGGGTGGTCTATAAACTACAGCAACTGAGATTTTTTTACGTCCGATAATTATTTCCGCGGCCGCGCACTCAAACACATTAATTACACAAATATGTTCGACTGGAATTGGATTTGCTTTGATTGTGTTGTGACAATAAAGAGCTACACCCCCGTGCTGCTTTATTGGTCTGCAAAAGGATGAAATTAATCCAAAGTTTCTTATTCTGCTGACTTCCAATTGTTCGTCGGTCTGCCAGTGTTCTGAAATACCCAGTATTTGACAACCATTTATATCATCTATTAGTGCTTCTACATTATTTAAGGAATTTCCAAGACACCTAACATTTTGATGTAGGAACTTAATCGTTGTACTTGAAGTGGTTAAGTTGATACTTGCTTTCCCGGACTTGGTCGAAAATTTTTCTGTGTATCCAGAGTATTTTTCTTGAAGAAGAATCGATTGATAAGACAATTTTTTGGCCAAAATTGTTGATTTATGATTTTCGTTTCCATTTCTACGGGAACACCAATTTTAAAAGACGAGTAAGAGGCGTTGTCATATTTGGGTTGCAGCTTTTCAATAATGTAAGGTGCTTCACCGGCCCCTTCTTTAAGATAATCTCTTATCATGCCATTGTCGACCTCCTTGCCTAATCGCGTCACGAAAATCAATTTTCGTGTAACTCCTTCTGCCACCGGTAGGTTTGTTTGTTTTCCCTCGCCTGTGAATTTATACGATTTATTCCTGCGTTTATTATTTACTTCAATCCATTAATTAGAATTTATTTTTTGCATATCAGGTTCGTCTACTACAATCGCATGGGGTTGTTTATTGTTTTCATTTGTATTTATATTGGAAACATTTTTATCGCCTTCGTTTTTATTGTCAGTCTGTGATTTTTCAACTACAGCTGAGTGTGTAGGTCCATCTTGTGGTAAAACTAATAGGGTGGGTTTACAGAAAGCAAATCAAATATTTGATTGCAATTAACTATTTGATTTCGATCAAAATTCGCGTTGCCTTGCCAACTAATATCAATCAACATGAAATCAAATAGTTAATTGCGATTAAGTTAACAGCGTTGTTAAGTCCGATTTGATTGCGATTAAACAAAAAATCGGTTTACAGAAGCTCGATTAGCATTTGATTGCGATTAACTTTTTGTTTAATTTGACGTTAACTTAATTGACGGCGCTACCTCAATTAAGTCCCTGATTAAAGTGAAAATAAAAAGAAAAACTTATAAACAACAAAAATTTGGCAAGTTATCAATTAATAAAAGGTAAGTAATTGATGAAACACGTATTTGTTATCCGAATAATGTTAGTACAGGCGTCATAAATTTATGTACATATGTATAAGGCAAGCCAAAACATTATTTGGCTGTGTAAAAATAAAAAAGTAGAGGAACCTATTTCACAGCATCACAAGATGTTCAAATTCAAATTTGTTTAACAGCGAAGAAGGTAATTAAAGAAAATTCTAATGATATCGTCAAAATCAAACAAATTAATCTAAAACTTTGCAATACTGTACTATACTATAGTATATGACCAGAAAACATGCATTTAATACATACGTCATGGCACAGCATATCTCTGAACAAACGTTCTTGGACAATGATATGGTCCAGTTAATTATATTAATAATTACTGCCAAAAAAACTACATAGGAACATATTGTTCCCACATGTATAACCATTTTCCCGCATTAAAGAACATCCTCTTGATTCATTTATACTATTTTATATAACCTTTTACAAAAGCAAACGCGCCAGCAGAGAACAGCAGATCGTTTAAACACCATCGACCGCCATACAATCAACACATGCGCACTTATTCGTGGCGACAGATTGGTGACAGACTATTTAATAGGTTATGTTAAACGGCGTGAAGTTAGCGGCTGACGTCTCGCGCCGTACCAACCGCGATTAAAATCGTCTTAATTGAAATTAACTAATAGCGTTGTTAATTTCGACAAAAGAGTATCTCTAAACCGCGATTAATTTGATGGCGCTATTAAATTGATTGCGCGATTAACTTAATTTAGAATTAAAAAATGTACTGTAAACCCACCCATAGAGTTTTATTTTTATTATTTCGAGTAGGATATACAGAATTCTTCGAAATATGATTTTTGTTCACTATTTGGTTTTGACGCTAGTGTTTATACTTTTTTTTTCAATGTTTGTAGTTCTGAGGTTAAGTGTAAAATTTCATCATTTTTACTAGCAATGAAGCCTTCAAGGCAGCGGTTAAGGATGACGTGCAGGAAATCACTAAGGTATTCAACAAGTGCCTCAGCGAAGGGACGTTCCCGGCACGCTATAAAATAGCTGGGTTGGTGCTCCTCCCGAAGAAGGACAAACCGGCCGGTATGCCTCATTGACGGGGAGGGTAAGGCATTGGAGAGACTCCTAGCCGATAGGATAGGAGAAGGGGGGTCTTTTGCCAAGACAGTATGGATTTATTAAGGGCAGGTCGACGGTCGACGCGATTAGGGAGGTTAGGAGGATAGCGGACAAAGCGAACAGCGGGCCATTGAGGAAAAGGAACCACTGTATGGCAATAGCGATAGATGTTAAGAACGCATTCAATTCTATCCCGCGGGGGACGATATTAAAGGCGCTGGAAGAGAAGGAAATTCCACAATATCTCCTGCGGATGACCAGAAGCTATCTGGAGGGGAGGAGACTTAGATTCGAGGGGGTAGGCGGCAAGCAGGAGTAGATGAAGACAGATCGGACAGTACCTCAGGGGTCAGTACTGGGGCCCCTGTTATGGAATGTAGTGTTCAAGCTACAACTTCCGGAGGGAGTGGAGCTGGTGGGATATGCGGACGATTTGCTCATACTGATAAGCAAAAGGGAGATCGGGGAGTTAAAACAAACGGCGAGAGCGGCGGTTGAAAGGGTCGAGGGCTGGATGAGGTCAGTGGGCCTGGAAGTCGCCGCATAAAAAACCGGGGCGGTCTGGCTGTCCAAGCGCAGGGCGGGTAGAGTACAAGGAGCTGCTTGGACACGCAATTAAAATCGAGAAGAAGCTCAAGTACCTCGGAGTGATACTAGAGGCCAACCCGATGTGGAGCTCACAGGTCTTGGAGGCTGCGACGGGAGTGGCGAAGACAGCTAGAGCAGTAAGTAAGTAAGTAAGTAAGTTTATTGGTGCAAGTACAATAATTGTTAACACAAGTCAGATCATATACAAAATGGAAAATATAGATTGCACTAATATCAGCCAATTCAAAATTAAATAAAGTAAATGTAGACAAATAGAAAAACATATGTATTAACAATACAAATATAAATTAGAACCGAACAAATAAAAATACCTAAACATGCTAAAGATAATTAAATATGTTAAAACTGGTACGAATACAATATAAAAATAACAGTAAAAACTAAAACAGATATAAGTTAATAAATTAAAATAGTTAAAATCAGTAAAAACCATTACATATGTAACTTAATAAATTAAAATAGTTAAAAAATTAAAATAGATAAACACTAATGAGACATTAAAAAAACATATTAAAACAGATCAATATCTTGAAAATTACTTATGCTATAAAATGCCTTGGTTATAAAATATTTTTTTATGGTGGAATTGAACTTCTTTAAAGACATAGTTTTAACACTATCGGGAAGAATATTAAATAATTTTGGACCATAATAGTTGATGGCATTTTGGGTCTTACATAGTCTAGGGCAACTTGGGTAGATATTTGAACCTTGTCTTGTATAGTGAACATGCATCTGTGCATGAGTTTGGTATCTACATGAGTTTCTTTTAACGAATAATAAACATTCCAAGGCAAACATACACGGGAATGTCAGGATATTTAGTGAGGTAAAGTTAGATTTACAATTTTCTCTGTAAGGCAAATTACAAATTGCTCTAACTGCTCTTCTTTGAAGCCCAAATATTCTGTTACTGATACTGGAGTGGCCCCATGCTAATAGACAGTAAGAAATATGCGACTGGCATAAGGCAAAATACGCTGAGCGGAGTGCCACCTGTTGAAGAGAATTGCTAAGTCGTCTTAGTAAATGAATATTTTTGCAGAGTTTTGCTGCAAGTATATCCCCATGATTGTTCCAAGTTAGCTTGGAGTCAATATACACTCCTAAGAACTTAGTTTCAGATAAAATGAATGGCTGAGAATTTTTTAAAGAGAAAATAACATTTTTAGTTTTGTTTAAATTCAACGTAAGTAACTTTGAATTTAACCAATCATGAGTAACGGATAGAGCCTGTGTATCTTGGTTCATTGCTGACTGAAGATCAGCTGATGCTGATATAACCGTGGTATCGTCTGCATACAAAATAGACGAAGACTCAGTGAAAATGTTAGGTAGGTCATTTATATAGATTAAAAACAGCAAAGGGCCGAGAATGGATCCCTGCGGGGCACCATGTTTTATATCAGTATATGCAGAGTAATTATCGCCAACCCGTACCATTTGAGACCTATCAGAAAGATAGGAGTTTAATAATTTACAGCTAGATGGAGAAAAGTTATAACAGTATAGTTTGCGCAAGAGAACATCATGTGAAACACAGTCAAAAGCTTTACTGAGGTCTAAAAATGTACCAACGGAGTATAATCCGGTTTCATATCCCCGAAGGATTTCCTCAGTAAAGCTAATAATTGCATCACTGGTTGATCTTCCCTTGCGAAAACCATACTGCAAATTTGACAGTAAATTATTTTCTTCTAAAAACTCACTAATTTGACAGGATAGAATTGTTTCTAAAATTTTGGAGATAATAGGTAAAAGCGATATGGGGCGATAATTACTCAAATCACTAGCACTATCCGACTTGTATATAGGGATAACACAGGCTCGTTTCAGCCCCCTTGGAAAGATGCCATTTTTAATACATGAGTTTATAAGTTTGGTAAGAGGGTCAATAATCACATCTACGACAGATTTAAGCAAATCGACAGAAATATCATAAACATCTCTACAACTGGTATTATTCAGTTTTGTTATTGCTTCCCTTACAGTGACATGGCTTACTTCTTTAAAAGTGAAATAGGGTGTATTAACAAAAGTTCAGTAAAATATTGATGGGATCCGTATTAGATTTCGGAAGATTGTTTATGAGTGTCTCAGCAATATTACTAAAAAAATGATTAAACTCATCTGGGTTGATTTCACAAGTAGATTTAGACTTAGTATTATTATGGCTAGAGTTAATAATATTCCACATGGATTTTGGTGAATACTTCGCTTTTTTTATGAAATCATGATTTGCTTTTATTTTAGCTTCTTTCAAGGCAAAATGATATTGTTTTTCATAGTTTCGTTGATTTTTCAATTCCGGATGCTTTTTACAGGCATCGTTCATTAAAAATAATGTTTCCCTCATTTGTCTAAGATTACCATTAAACCAGATAATATTTACGCTATGCGGTTTATGAGTGCTTTCTTTTAGAGGAAATGATTCGTGAATGTAATGCTGCAGCTTGTGCAGAAAAGATTCAAATGCAAATTCAGGATCCGAATTTACATTTTCGAGTAGGCTCCAATCAGTGTCAGCCAGGCGGCTGTGAAGTAGTGTTTTGCCTGCTTCAGTTATTGGCCTTATAATTCTATTTACTACTTTTCCATTACCAAGTTCAATGTGTAGTTTTACGTGTATACCAGTATGATCAGAAAATCCTGTGTTAATTGGATATGTATTAATAAGAAGTTTATCGACATTAGAAAAAACATTATCAATACAATTATTTGATCTAGTTTGAAAATTGACCAGTTTGCCCTGACCATATGATGCCATAAGTTCACAAATTTGTACAGCTCTGGCATCCTTAGTGTTAAAATACACATTAAAATCACCACCAATTAGTATCACTTTATTGCAATCTAGTTTATCAAGTAATTTAGTTAAAATTAATAAAAATTCAGTAAAGTTCCCGGACGGTGAACGATATATAGTTATTGCTATGATATTGAAGGTGTGCAAATAAGTTGCAGCAATTTCACAATGTATCTCGCACGAAAGTTGAGAAAGTTCAATTAAGTTTGTTGTTAAAATATCATTTTTCACTAAATTCAATACTCCCACTTGAGCAAACTGTGCCCGAGAGAAGTAAGAAACTGCATTGAACTCTCCAACTGAAAGAGATTCTATTTCAGACTGTTTGAGCCAGTGCTCGCTAATACACAACATATTAAAAACATTATTTTCAATCAGAAATGCTTTAATTTCATTGCACTTATTTCTAATACATTGTGCATTGAGAAAAAAAAGTGCAGAGTCTGAAAACGAGCCGTAGATGAAATATCAGGTGTTTTTAGTTCCGAGTTGGGCTCTTCGAAAAATATATCTTGACACAGAAATGCCTTCAGGCCAGTTGTTAGGGTCCGATATTCAAAATCAGCACTAATACGAAATGCAGGGAGATCTGACTTTGTGTTTATCAATTCACAAGAGAATTTTTTGTTTTCCAGTATTAATTCTACATGTTCACCAGTGGCGGCTCGTCAACTTTTGATTTGGTGAGGCACAGATTTAATATTATCTACCAGTGGCGGCTCGTCAACTTTTGGTTTGGTGAGGCACAGATTTAATATTGTCGACACTTCACTCGGCCAATAAAACATCTGTGTATTTACCGGGTGACCCAGGGTTCTGTAAAAGCCCCATAACTTATTTGCTATTTGAGATATCGACTTCTATTTTTCATAAACTGGTACCCATACTTATTCTACATATTTTAAAAATATGTATGTTTTTGTACAGGGTGTCCTAGTATAAGTAACAGATCAAAGTTATGTTTTTTTTAAATGGTACACCCCATATTTTATACTTAATTTTTAATCCTCTTAAGAAGCTGATAAAAATAGTATAAGATACTATGGGTCTATTATGGACGGTTAGTTAGTTATGGGCAAATTTGTGGCAAAAACATGTACACATTGAAAATATTGCAGAAGCATTCCTAGCAAAGGTAGCATCATTATTTATACATTAGAACATTTTCCACATCATGAAGAATAATACACATCGGCTTTAGTCCTTTTTTGTTAATACTGCTATACAGGGTGTCAACATACGCAAAACAACGGATAACTATTTTTTTCAAATAAAACACCACCACGTTGCCACCAATCTATGGCATTTTTGATAAGCTTTCCAATGATATACAGTTTGCATAACAAAATATTAAGGATTCTTGAGATTTATCAATAAAAACATATTTCTTTTATTACCTTCTGATGATTTATGGATTTTCAGCCAAAACTATGCATTTTCTGGAAAAATTCCGCTCTACAACTTTGGTCTCTTATTATTCTTTCAGAAAATGCATAGTTTAGGCTGAAAATCCAAAAATCAACAGAAGGTTGATATATAGGGTGTTCCATTTGAAAAAAATAGTTATCCATTATTTTGCGTATGTTGACACCCTGTATAGCAGTATGAACAAAAAAGGACTAAAGCCGATGTGCATTATTCTTCTTGATTTGGAAAATTTTCTAGTGTATAAAAAATGAAGCAATCTTTGCTAGGAACGCTTCTGCAATGTTTTCAATGTGAACATGTTTTTGCCACAAATTTGCCCATAACTAACCAACCGTCCATAATCTTAGTCTGTAATACCGTCCATACTATCTTATACTATTTTTATCAGCTTCTTAAGAGGATTAAAAATAAAGTATAAAATATGGGGTGTTCCATTTAAAAAAACATAACTTTGATCTGTTACTTATACTGAGACACCCTGTACAAAAACATACATATTTTTAAAATATATAGAATAGGTGTGGGTACTAGTTATGGGGTTTTTACGGAACCCTGGGTCACCCGGTATATCTTTAAGATATTCTATTGTTCAGCAAGAACCACGAGAAGGTGTGAAGATTTTCTTGCCGGGATGGGAAAATTGGAAAGGAAATAATAAGGTTGAACTATTAAATAAAAATAAATAAATATTTAAATTCTATAACAAAAATAAAACTCTACGTAGGTTTATAATAAAAAATGGAATGTGTTATGGAAATAAATGGGACAACAAACTTAAAAATACTCTAATAAATATTAAATATAAAATACAACATAAAACTATTCATTTGAAAATAAATAAATTCTTAAACAAAACTAGAAATGTGTATATTGAATATTAAAGAAAACGGATCCTATTTATTTAAAGAGATTGCACAAAAGTGTTTCAAGAAAAATGTAATCAAAAAATTTAATGGTTTTTATATATTAATGGTATTCTTCTGTTCTTATTTTCAGCAAAATAATCTATAATTTGATCTAAAAATGTTTTCACAAATTCCTTTTCAATAGCAATGAGTGACATATTTGACAACCTATTTTGGCCTATTTGATTTCTTGTGCATGTTTTTATTCGTTTTAATACGGAAAAACTTCTTTCCACAGATGCAGATGTTACCGGTATGGTTACTATTAAAGAAATTAGTTTGTACAATTCAGGCATACATACTTGCAAGTCATTATTCTTTATATATTCTAACATATCCATTGGCATTTTAGACTCACCAAGAAGCTTATCTGAATATAGAACCCACAGTCCATTTCGTAATTGTATTTTGTCAAAAAATGGATATTGCTTAATTAATTCTTCAAACAACTGCAATGGAAACGTTTTTGAATACAGTTCAAACTTACTAACAGAAATTAAATCAAAGAATTTTAATTTACTTAGATCAAAAAATCTTGTTTCGATGTGTCCTACCACTGTATCTAAAATTTCGTAAAATATCTGTTTATATTGTAATCCCGTATCATCTGCATCATCAGAGCGCTTTCGCTTTTTCGGAGGATTTTCTATGTCAGAAAAATGTTTTTCGTATATATGATTAAAATATGTTTCATTGGTTCTAAATTCCTTTAATTTTAAAATAAGTGAAGTTAAACGCCCTCTTGCATACGTGATGTCAGTTAGTTTGTGTTGAAGAATTAAAAATACAACACTTGTTTGTTCAAAAATAAGTTTGAAGGAATCTAATAAGAAACAGAAATGGTTGTCTTCTAACAATGATTTTAAGCCGTATGCCTCTCTGATAGATATATTATCAAATTTGTCTGAATTAATTATAAAATTGAATACTTCAATTAATTTATTTTTATTTTCATGAATTGTAAAAATAACCCGAGATGTAAAATTCCAACGTGTTTGTGCATTAGATGGTATTCTTGCATTACAAATTTCATCCAATACTGCGGTTCGTTTTGTTGATTTTGAAAAGAAAGCAGAAAATCCTGTTAGATTTGAAAAAAATATTCGTACTTTTTTTATTGAGTTGCACGATTTACTTAGCACTAAATTTAGAACGTGAGCATGGCAATGAGTAAAAATTGCTTGTGGAGCTACTGATTTTACTTTGGTTTGTAAACCATTCAAATGACCAGCCATAACAGCAGCACCATCATAAGTTTGAGCAATTAATTTTTCTTTGATATTAAATTTTCCAAATGTTTCTGTTAACAAGGTGAATAAATCTTCTGACGTTCGTTGAGAATTCACATCATAAAATCCCATAAACCTTTCAACAAGTGTTCCCTGGATGACGTATCTAAATATAATTGATAATTGAGAAATACAAGTGATATCAGTAGTTTCGTCCACTTGCCATGAAAAAAAATTGGAATTTAAAATTTCACTTTCTATTTGATTCTTCAGTGTGTAACTGATTGAATCAATTAACTCATTTTGAATTGTTTTTGAAAGCCCCGAAAAAATTGAAGCATCATCTAATTTTTTTTTTAAATCCCATCCGTTTTACTCATTAACAAAACTAATTCTCGAAAATTCCCCTTATTATTTGAGGTTTCTGATTCGTCATGCCTCCTAAATGACAATTCCTGACTGCACAAAAATATTGTCACATCGATGAATCTTTTTAAAATCCCCCTATTTTCCTTCACGTTGTTATTGTACGTTTCGATTTCAATTTGCCGAGCCGTACTTAAAACATTAACTATATTTTGTTTACCTAAAATGTGAAATTTACAATTTGATGATATATGATCTCTACTTTTGGAATGCTTATCAATAGAACGCGCTAAATTTTTTAAATCGTCATAACCTGTTTTATGCCATACCGACTCATTGCTATTTGAAAACAATATGCAAGGCCAACAAAATAATTTATTTCTAATCATTGTACCTGTCAACCAACTACATTTGTCAAACCATGCACTTTTAAATGATCGATGTTTTTGAATCAATAATAAACTAAGATCAGGGCAAGGCCTTTTGATACCTTTTACATAAACTTTATCATCGTACGACAACCGGCTAAATGGATTATCAAGCAAGAAATTTACGATGTCTTTACAATTTCTCACTGTAAGAGTGCTATTTCCGTCATCCATTATAATATAGGAATAAATACTATTTACTAATAAATATCAATAAGATTACCTTTAATAACTAACGCTGATCAACGGACGGCGGAGTGAAATGAATAGATTACTAACACAGCTGACAATTGCGAGTGCCGCGAGGTTCTCTCTCTCTATCACGCGGGTGATTTCCGACCAATGAGAAGCCTGTGAGGCTCGCCTCCGATATCGAAATAAATCTGCACATTACTTCGAATGTGATATGGGTAAACTGTGTGGAGGCATATTAAGTTGCATAAATTCCTACCGCTCTGGTTCATTTCTGCCGCAAGTTCGGCCTGGATGGGCGCGCTAATTCTGATCATTAAAAATCGGGAATTTTCCGTTAATACATCCATTTATAATTACTGTATAATTAATTATCAATATTAAAGCCAACACGGAAGAAATTTATTGAATAGATTTATATTTTTATAAAATAGAAAATTAATGGTGAGGCAGTGCCTGAAAATTAATGGTGAGGCAGTGCCTCACCTGCCTCCCCTGACGAGCCGCCACTGCAACAGGCATAGAGGCATCGCTTCAATACAAGGAGATTGCACTAGGTATTTTCGTGGATATTGAAGGGGCGTTTGACAATACGACTTCAAAACCGTGGAAAAGGAAGCCATCAGGAAGGGCATTGATATACCCACTATCAGATGGATAAAAGCTGTACTTGAAAACCGTAAAATCACGGCAGGTATGGGGAGTATTTTCGTCTCTCACGGATCCGGATAATTCGGCTGATGGTTAAGTTACCCTATCTGTACCTCCAATTTTTATTTATGACTCGTGAAAATGAAAAATAAAAATTACTCACCCTCACAACATCTATGGGTGTGATAAATGTCGCACACACTATACCAGCTGTCGTACTTGATCTGAAAATAAACAAAATTCTCGAGCATGCAAAGACAAATAACGAAAATAAAATAACTGTTAATCGTAAATTCTGCTAATCTCATCATAAATAAGAGATTTGAATAACAGACGTATGGTTTTTCATGCAGGTAACATTTTTTTTGTAGAAGCAAGGTAATTTATTAAAAAGAATACATACTTACACTAAATGGTTTGAAACTGTATTGCCCAAGATGCTAAGGAAGCTTTTCTTAGTCATGTCGTATACTGGCAATTCTACAGCTGCTCCTACCGCTGCCCTTTGTGCTGTCGGACCGACGCCCTGAAAAATATCCAATACAGTGCGATGGCATAGTTGAGACGACAGTCAACAAAGGAAAACAAATAGAAAGGACGGGAGTGGGAAAAAAGAGTCGGTAACAATGGAGTTTTGGAACGTATTGGGAATAAAGCCGAAGGTAAAGGAGGGCAAGTGGAAGAGAGACTTGGAGGAGTGGTTGGTAGAGAAGGAGGTGGGGCTAGTAGAGACATGGATGGTTAAAGAAGAGTGGGGAGAAATGAAAGGATGGCTACCGAGAGGCTTTGGATGGGAGATGAAAGAGGCAATAAAATGTGCGACAAATATAAGGACGAAGAAGGAAATGATTGTCGGGTAGAGAGAGGACAGGAAAGGAGGCAAGGTGGAGGTGGTGGAGGGGTGCGAAGGACTAGTATGGGCGAAATGGTAGCAGGGAAGAGAACAGATGAATGTGGGGGTGATATGTCAATAAAAATTGGGGCGAAATAAGGAAAAAGATTGATGAGAGAACTGAAAAAGGAGGAAAAAACGGGAGGAGGAATTAGAGATGATGGAGTAGAGATGAAAAGAACTTCGCAAGACAAAGTTATGAACGGAGAGGGAGGCGAATGAAGGAATGGGTGATGGAAGAGGGGTGGGAAATTCTGAACGGATACACAGAGGGGGATTGGGAGGGAAAGAAAACGTATATAGGGACAAGAGGGTCATCTGTGATTTACTATGTAGTGGTGAGGGGGATTACAATAGGAAAAATAAGATGTATGGAGATAGAGGAGGTGCTAGGATCTGATCACCTACCGTTAAAGATGGAGATGTGGACAGATAATGGTCTGGGGAGTGTGAGGGGACAGGAAAGTGATGTGAAGGCGATAGAGGATATGAGGAGGAAGTTGGAGGGGATTAAGTGGGAGGAGGTCGGTACGATGGAGGAAATGGAAGGGATAATAGTGAGGTATGGAAGAAAGAGAAATGGTGAGAGAAGCTATGGTGTTGAGGAGTGCAGGCAGGCAAAGAAGGAGATGAGGAAGGCAGTAAGAGAGTGTGTAGGTTGCAAATAAATATATTATCTAATATATAAAATTTTCGTGTCACAGTGTTTGTAACAAAACTCCTCGGAAACGGCTTGACCGATTCTTATGAAATTTTGTGTGTATACTGAGCAGGTCTGAGAATAGGACGTAAACTATTTTTAATACCCCTAAATGATAGGGGTGGTCCACCGCAAATTTTTTATTTTTATTTTTTGGACAAAATTTTTTATTTTTATTTTTTTATGATTCGGCATTAAAAAATACATACAACCCTAAATTTCCACCCTTCTACCACCAACCCCTATTTTTTAATAGCGATTTTAGTACTTTAATAATTTTCTACTCTCGGCGATCGACCGCTCGATCAGTTATTCCTTTTCCATTGTTTGCGCCGACGGTTATTAATGGGTTTTAATGGGCTTACCCTGTAGATTCGTATCGATAAATGTAAATAAATAAGTAGCTGAAATTATAAAAAAAATATAAACAAAATATTAACAGCAAATGCTGCACTGAACTCAATTGCAACACTTGCATCCGATGAACAATTAAGTCGGCTTTAAATACATAAATTGGTGATAACTATTGATTTATAATACGCGCGCCATCTCTTGGTGGTTGGAATGTCGCTCGCGGTGGTGTTACGAATTAAAATATTCTGCGGAAGATTCTGTGCGCGGTTGAGAATTTTTTTAATAATCTTGCCATTTAGTTCAAATTCGTTGATTATTAAAAAAAATTATGAATTTTTGAAGCAATAATTGCATGTTGGAGCGATCATGGATTTCAAAAATTAAAAAAAAAATATTTCAACTGGCGATACATGTTTTTATTAGTAACAATACACTTCTTACATTCTTTAACTTTAATGATTTTGTTATTTAGTTCAAATCCGTTGATTATTAAAAAAGTTATGAATTTTTGCAACAATAATTGCACGTTAACGCGATCATGAATTTCAAAAATTCGAAAAAAAATATTTCAACTGGCGATAGATGTTTTTATTATTAACAATACACTTCTTACATTCTTAAGCTTTAATAATTTTGTTATTTAGTTCAAATCCGTTGATTATTAAAAAAGTTATGAATTTTTGAAACAATAATTGCACGTTAAAGCGATCATGAATTTTAAAAATTCTAAAAGAAAATATTTCAACTCGCGATACATGTTTTTATTAGTAACAATACACTTCTTACATTCTTTAACTTTAATAATTTTGTTATTTAGTTCAAATCCGTTGATTATTAAAAAAGTTATGAATTTTTGAAACAATAATTGCACGTTAAAGCGATCATGAATTTTAAAAATTCTAAAAAAAAATATTTCAACTGCCGATACATGTTTTTATTAGTAACAATACACTTCTTACATTCTTTAACTTTAATGATTTTGTTATTTAGTTCAAATCCGTTGATTATTAAAAAAGTTATGAATTTTTGAAGCAATAATTGCACGTTAAAGCGATCATGAATTTCAAAAATTCTAAAAAAATATTTCAACTCGCGATACATGTTTTTATTAGTAACAATACACTTCTTACATTCTTTAACTTTAATAATTTTGTTATTTAGTTCAAATCCGTTGATTATTAAAAAAGTTATGAATTTTTGAAACAATAATTGCACGTTAAAGCGATCATGAATTTTAAAAATTCTAAAAAAAAATATTTCAACTGCCGATACATGTTTTTATTAGTAACAATACACTTCTTACATTCTTTAACTTTAATGATTTTGTTATTTAGTTCAAATCCGTTGATTATTAAAAAAGTTATGAATTTTTGAAGCAATAATTGCACGTTAAAGCGATCATGAATTTCAAAAATTCTAAAAAAATATTTCAACTCGCGATACATGTTTTTATTAGTAACAATACACTTCTTACATTCTTTAACTTTAATAATTTTGTTATTTAGTTCAAATCCGTTGATTATTAAAAAAGTTATGAATTTTTGAAACAATAATTGCACGTTAAAGCGATCATGAATTTTAAAAATTCTAAAAAAAAATATTTCAACTGCCGATACATGTTTTTATTAGTAACAATACACTTCCTACATTCTTTAACTTTAATGATTTTGTTATTTAGTTCAAATCCGTTGATTATTAAAAAAGTTATGAATTTTTGAAACAATAATTGCACGTTAAAGCGATCATGAATTTTAAAAATTCTAAAAAAAAATATTTCAACTGCCGATACATGTTTTTATTAGTAACAATACACTTCTTACATTCTTTAACTTTAATGATTTTGTTATTTAGTTCAAATCCGTTGATTATTAAAAAAGTTATGAATTTTTGAAACAATAATTGCACGTTAAAGCGATTATGAATTTTAAAAATTCTAAAAGAAAATATTTCAACTCGCGATACATGTTTTTATTAGTAACAATACACTTCCTACATTCTTTAACTTTAATGATTTTGTTATTCAGTTCACATCCGTTGATTATTAAAAAAGTTATGAATTTTTGAAACAATAATTGCACGTTAAAGCGATTATGAATTTTAAAAATTCTAAAAGAAAATATTTCAACTCGCGATACATGTTTTTATTAGTAACAATACACTTCTTACATTCTTTAACTTTAATGATTTTGTTATTTAGTTCAAATCCGTTGATTATTAAAAAAGTTATGAATTTTTGAAACAATAATTGCACGTTAAAGCGATTATGAATTTTAAAAATTCTAAAAGAAAATATTTCAACTGGCGATACATGTTTTTATTAGTAACAATACACTTCTTACATTCTTTAACTTTAATGATTTTGTTATTCAGTTCAAATCCGTTGATTATTAAAAAAGTTATGAATTTTTGAAACAATAATTGCACGTTAAAGCGATCATGAATTTCAAAAATTCTAAAAAAAAAATTTCAACTGGCGATACATGTTTTTATTAGTAACAATACACTTTTTACATTCTTTAGCTTTAATGATTTTATTATTTAGTTCAAATCCGTTGATTATTAAAAAAGTTATGAATTTTTGAAACAATAATTGCACGTTAAAGCGATCATGAATTTCAAAAATTCGAAAAAAAATATTTCAACTGGCGATACATGTTTTTATTAGTAACAATACACTTTTTACATTCTTTAGCTTTAATAATTTTGTTATTTAGTTCAAATCCGTTGATTATTAAAAAAGTTATGAATTTTTGAAGCAATAATTGCACGTTAAAGCGATCATGAATTTTAAAAATTCTAAAAAAAAATATTTCAACTGCCGATACATGTTTTTATTAGTAACAATACACTTCCTACATTCTTTAACTTTAATAATTTTGTTATTCAGTTCAAATCCGTTGATTATTAAAAAAGTTATGAATTTTTGAAACAATAATTGCACGTTAAAGCGATCATGAATTTCAAAAATTCGAAAAAAAATATTTCAACTGGCGATACATGTTTTTATTAGTAACAATACACTTTTTACATTCTTTAGCTTTAATAATTTTGTTATTTAGTTCAAATCCGTTGATTATTAAAAAAGTTATGAATTTTTGAAACAATAATTGCACGTTAAAGCGATCATGAATTTCAAAAATTCGAAAAAAAATATTTCAACTGGCGATAGATGTTTTTATTATTAACAATACACTTCTTACATTCTTAAGCTTTAATAATTTTGTTATTTAGTTCAAATCCGTTGATTATTAAAAAAGTTATGAATTTTTGAAACAATAATTGCACGTTAAAGCGATCATGAATTTTAAAAATTCTAAAAAAAAATATTTCAACTGCCGATACATGTTTTTATTAGTAACAATACACTTGTTACATTCTTTAACTTTAATGATTTTGTTATTTAGTTCAAATCCGTTGATTATTAAAAAAGTTATGAATTTTTGAAGCAATAATTGCACGTTAAAGCGATCATGAATTTCAAAAATTCGAAAAAAAATATTTCAACTGGCGATAGATGTTTTTATTATTAACAATACACTTCTTACATTCTTTAACTTTAATGATTTTGTTATTTAGTTCAAATCCGTTGATTATTAAAAAAGTTATGAATTTTTGAAGCAATAATTGCACGTTAAAGCGATCATGAATTTCAAAAATTCGAAAAAAAATATTTCAACTGGCGATAGATGTTTTTATTATTAACAATACACTTCTTACATTCTTTAACTTTAATGATTTTGTTATTTAGTTCAAATCCGTTGATTATTAAAAAAGTTATGAATTTTTGAAGCAATAATTGCACGTTAAAGCGATCATGAATTTCAAAAATTCGAAAAAAAATATTTCAACTGGCGATAGATGTTTTTATTATTAACAATACACTTCTTACATTCTTTAACTTTAATGATTTTGTTATTTAGTTCAAATCCGTTGATTATTAAAAAAGTTATGAATTTTTGAAGCAATAATTGCACGTTAAAGCGATGCTGAATTTCAAAAATTAGAGCCTAAACCGTTTTCGGCCATTATCGTCACCACTTTATTTGCTTAATTTCAATGGGCCACACACGGACGACGGCGCAGCGCAGTGGAGCCGTCGTTCGTTACCAGTAATAAGCCACGTATTCACCAGTTACAGGATCTGGCACACAGAGAGCGGACTGTCCGCTCTGTCCGCCGCGGACTTTGTATTGCACACGATTGCATTATCCTAGTCAAACAGTGGGCGGCCTGCTAGGCGGACTTAGACCAGTTCGCGGCGGACAGACAACAGGTTGTGAATTTTACAGAGTTCGCCGCGGACCATGGCTGAGAACAGAAGTGAAGTTTTTATTTCGTTAGTGCAGGACTACCCATTCCTGTACGATACGAGGCAGCCAGACTACAAAAATGTTATTAAAAAAAATGAAACCTGGAAAGAAATAGGTGATAAATTGAAACAAACAAGTAAGTATATATTATATATTTTGTTTTGCTAATTTTTTTAATAGTGTTGTAGTTACAAAAATATATTTAGATAAATATTACTACTATTCATTATTGAAGTAATTTACAAAGTGATTACGTACTGCATAGGCAGCTTCACTCGATCTTTCCCTCGTTGAAATGACGTTTGAGAAAGCATTAGAGGGCCGATTTGTTGTATCATCTTGTACTTCATCTTCGATGAAATGTTGAGCATTGTTTTTGATAAAATTATGAAGACAACATGCAGCTTTGACAACATGATCTACAGTATCCACCTTCAACTCTATAGGCCTAAAAAATATACGCCACTTATGAGCTAAAATGCCAAAAGCATTTTCTACAACACGCCGGGCCCTGCTAAGACGTTTGTTGAATTTTACTTTTGCTCCATCTACTGTACTTTTTGGAAAAGGGCGCATTAAATAAGTTTGTAGTTTAAATCCCTCATCGCCTACAAATACATGGGGGGTGGACGTATCTGTACCAGGTAATGGCTTGGCGGGCAGAATAATTTTGTCCATTACGAACTGACGATAGAAGTTGGAATTCTCAAAAATACCACTATCACTGTGACGCCCATAACTGCCTATATCAACAACGATAAAATTGTACTCATGATCAACTATTGCGAATAGGACAATTGAGAAAAATTTTTTATAACAAAAGTAACTAGAACCACTTTTATTTGGGCATTTTATTCTAACATGCTTCCCATCTAAACTTCCTATACAGTTCGGAAAGTTCCAACGTTCTCTAAAGCCAATCTCACATTTTCTCCAAACCTCCTCCGTTGGCGTAGGCAAGTACAAAGGTTCCAAAACATTGCACAACTCAATGCACACGTCTTTAACTATTTTGGAAACAGTAGAACGCCCGACACGATAAGAAAACGCAATGGTGTGATGGGAATCTCCGGTTGCCAAGTACCTAAAACAAAAATTAAAATGATATTTCTTTTAGGTGAAGCGACCAAATTAAAATGGAAAAATTTAAGGGACTCGTATGTGAAGTATCAAAAGTTTCTGAAGGGAGAAACAGGATCAGCCCGGAAATTCCAAAATTGGCCTTGGGCCGAACAGTTGGAGTTTCTGAAAGATACACTTGCACCGCGACCAACTGCATCGAATATATCTTCACATTTGGGTGACGACGATGATAATAATACCGAAGACGTATCTGTCATTGACAACTCTCAAATTATCCTACCCACTAAGAAAAGACCGAAAACTAAAGAAAACCGCACGGATATTGATGAGGTAATTGATTATCTAAAAGAGAAAAACGAAACCAAAGTACACCTAGATCGCATTGACCATCTGTTCTTGAGTTATGCAGAGACATTTAAAACATTTTCTCATAGAACACAAGCTAAATTAAAAATTCAAATGGCACAAATGTTTGGTCAGGCTGAACTAGACAAAATAGACGCGCAAAGTCAACCGTTATCTGTATCGTCTGTATTGTCCCCATATTCGAATACAGAATGGTCACAAAGTCAACCGTCATCAGAATCGTCCATGAATTCCTATACAGCATGGTCACAAAACTTGAATCTGGTGAATAATGAATCTAATGCATCTGTGATCCAGATAGCCACCACTCCTCAATTTCATAATACACTCGCAGATATTACTAATTTATAAGTTACTAAATTGTTTACATGTACTTATAATACGTTTTCCTTTATTTAATGGTTTTATTATACTCATATTTTATTTTTTATATTTGTTATACTTTTATAAATAAAAATAATTTAAAAAATAATAATAAAATGTCTTACTTACCTCAAACAGATTGCTAGCCTCTCTTTTGTACCGATAGGCTTTCTCCAGTTAGTTGTTTGTTTTGATATCTTTGGTTCTATGAGAACATGTAAATCTTCAAACTGTTGCCGAGTCATACGAAAATAAACATAAAAGCGGTCTTCGTAAGAATTTAATTCCTTGCAAAGTTTGTGATATTCTCCGAATTCCAATCGTTTTTTATTTAAGTCATGAACCCATGATTTTCTTTTTCGCTTTGAACGGTTTTTTATTAATGCCAGCAGAAGCAAGTCTTCTTCATCTGATGAGCTTGACATGTTCACTAGACAAGGGCTTTAAATACACTGATTACAGCCACATCGCCACACTTGTCCGCGCGGATAGTAGAACCACCTCTGCCTCGGCGGACTAGTGGCAGTCCGGTGCGGACTGACATTGATCAGTCCGCGCGGACAGTCCGCTCTCTGTGTGCCAGATCCTTTACTTTCTTAATTTTTAAGGGTTACGCTCTCATTAATTGTGTAAAATTTGAGAATTTGTATGAGTCTCTGTACGTCCACGTTCCAAGACCTCTGAGCTCTTGGAGCCATGTCCCCAAACCTCTGAGTCGCAACAGATGGAACTTTGATGAATATAAGTTTTAGTTAATTTACTCGTATGATATACGATTTTGTAATTTTGTAGTTTTTGTGTTACCTGCGTAAGTGTAAAGTCGTAATAAAAACCATTTTTTAAAAACAACATTTCCCCTAGAGCCGGCACTGAGAGGAAGTGACCCCCTTAATGATATAATACAAAATGTTAACTTACAACTATTTGTACTCACCCTCCACAATCCCTTAACCCCTTCTTTATAGTAAATGTCCTTAAAACAAGTCACTAGTCCACGGTTACTCTTAACGCCGCCAACCTGCAGGCGCACTTTTAAAACATCCGTAGGATTCGCGATAGCAGCCGCCATAGAACCTGCAAATGCTGCACAGATCACATCGATAGTGAGGTTTTCCTCCATATTATAATGGTGCAAGACAACATCCTTGAGAGAATAGTACGTGCCGAGCCTAATAGTCCCATATGTCGCTTGTCGTAACACTGCCGGCCATATTCTGCAAAATTCTATTTCCAATCA
Organism: Ocypus olens; assembly: GCA_910593695.2. Classification (NCBI taxonomy): domain Eukaryota; kingdom Metazoa; phylum Arthropoda; class Insecta; order Coleoptera; family Staphylinidae; genus Ocypus; species Ocypus olens. Next base: position 3,383,360 of record OU343064.1, read on the forward strand.
AAACACCAACGAAAATAATAAACGCAATTACCCCGTGTATAACGCCCTAACCCCTTCCTGCTGGTACATTTGCAGGAAGACATCCATCATACCACTATACTTTAATTTGGTATATTTAGTGTCCTGTTTCTGTCCCTGAACTTGAAGCCGGGTCTTCGTGAGGTCGATCGGAAACGTGGCTTAAATACGATTGAAATAATCCAATAAGTTATGCTTTAGTATTACAAAATTTACACCGGGGTGAATTGCACTTTACGGTCAAATTTTTTTTTTTAGGGGCTCTATACGTTGTTATTATTAAAGTAATTACAAAAATGCTTTTGCGGAAACGTGTTTCAACCCGAAAAATCCAATTTTTATTTCTTTAGTTGCGCACATACGTCAATGTCCACCTTAAATGTAATTGTACGCACGGCACGGGAATACTCACGTTGCACTACGAAAGTTATTCATATTATAGATAATTTAGCACACTGTTAAAATTATACACGAGGTGCAAGTTCGCGCAAACAACATGTTTTCTTCGCAAAGTAATTGAAACGTTGACAGCGGCAAATACAGACTTAAGGATGCGCCCTGTATTGCCAACCGTGAAAGTTGGTTTGTCGTTTTCTGTTTTCAAACCTTACTCGTCAATCGTTTATGTACAGTGCGATGCAACCAAATCTTGAATATGGAGCCAATAAATCACTATTCTTTATAAATTGTTCATTTTGGTATTATCTGCAACTATTATATAAATTTATTAGTTTTTGAGATATAATGCATACAAACAGAAAGATAGGATAGGCGCACACTCATCAGATTGACAATTTCGAATGTTTTCCTGTGTTCTTTTTTGGTAAATTAACAACTATTATTGACTTGTGACGGCGAAGCCGTCGCAAATGTATAAGGAGCCATCGATAAGGAGCCATTACTAATTAGTAGAGTCCGGATTTATTTGCGCTAAAATGTCATTGTAATTTTTTATATGCGCTAAAAAAAGGCATTATAATTATTTTACATGCGCCAATATACCGGGTGCTGACTTGGCGGACGCAACATAAGAAATCGCATGTTAATTTTTAAGTGTTCAAATATTGGCTCTCCTATTTATTTTAGAGACAAAATGCATTACACTTTTTTGTAGAGGGAAAAATTCTGATTTTATTCATGTTCACACTTAACACTTTACGTTTCTCTAAGTTGAAATAATTAAGAAAAAGTAATGTGAATTTATAAAAATTATGACATGCCATGGAATTGAAACAACAATTGCGGATATCAAAATGGCACAACATATCGCTGTCATTTAAGTAAAGTAAACATTGTCGAAATGATTTACACTATACAAGAAAAAAAAAATCCTCCTAATTTCTATCCGTAGTTGTTGTTTCAATTCCATGGCATGTCATTATTTTTATAAAATCACATAATTTTTTCTTAATTATTGCAACTTGGAGAAACGTAAAGTGTTAAGTGTGAACATTAATAAAATCAGAATTTTTCCCTCTACAAAAAAGTTCAATACATTTTGTCTCTAAAATAAACAGGGGAGCCAATATTTGAACACGCGATTTCCTGTGTTGCGTCCGCCAAGTCAACACCCTGTATAGGACAAAATGATTCAAATATGGATTTTATCTGCAGTTTAATTAAAAATAATGTTGTGAAATGAAAAAAAAAATACGAATAGCAACTGATGATAATTTATTTATTGGAATTACAATGTAGAACCAAAATATGGTTTTCATTTTAGGTTAGTTAAATGATATGGCGTTCAGGTCAGGTCAGGTTAAGTTGGGTTGGGTTGGGCCGGGTTGGGTTAGGTTAGGTCAGGTTATGTTAGGTCCAAGAGGCAGTGGTCGGGGCGGCCCGCGTTGTAGTCTCCAGACTTATGGCCAACGTGGGGGGACCATCTGAGGGGGAGCGGCAGCTTCTTCTGGGAGCGGCCAAGCAAGGGCGTTTCCAACCAACTAGTCTAGGGGGGGGGGGGTAACAAAAAAATGGTGATGTGGCCATCATGTTACTTTCTCCGACTTAATAATATCATTTATATTTACGTTTTCATGGTTTATTTTCAATTGAAATCATATTTTAAATGTACATCGAGCGTTGCGCAAACTCGGATGAAACTGACGTTTAAAACGTCAAAATTATGAAAGATGGGAAAATTATACTTCAAATTTAAAAGCTGAGTTTACTCAAAAACTAGATAGATGTCAAATTCGATATGTTCATGAATTTAATGAAGACCGCTATCAATGAATGTTTTCCATCCAAAAAAATCTGTACCCAAGCACGAATTAATGTAATATGGTTTAACGACAACATCAAACAAATGCGTGAAAAGTTATTCTTGCTTCGAGAAGCCAGTCAAAGATTTCCTGATTTTAAACCCCTCTTCATTCAATACAGGAGCGAATATCGAAATACTATCAAAATTGCCAAACTGAAGGCTTATGAAAAATATCTTTCTGCTTCAAATAATAACCAAAAACGATTATGGTCCTTGGTTAAAAATAAACATGAATGTTTTAAAAATTCAACTGCTATTACTCCCAATGAGTTTAATGCACATTTCAGCAGTATTGCTGATAACTTAGTTAATCAATTACCATCCAACACCAAGGACCCTATTGATTACATGCAACAGCTTCCCTTCGAAACAAAGCAACCGTTCGTTTTCCGTGAAGTTGGATATATACAGGTGAGAGAGATAATTAATAATTTAGCTAACTCTAAAAGTGCCGATTCATATGGAATGACTGCTCCTTTATTGAAAAATGTAATTGATGTCATCCTTATACCGCTTACTAAACTCATAAACTTATGTATAAGGACTGGTACTTTTCCAAAATCTCTCAAGTGTGCCACTGTAATTCCAATTCATAAGAAAGGCGATACAAACGACCCTAACAACTACCGGCCGATATCCCTCTTACCTGTTATATCTAAGATAATGGAAAAAATTATGTTTCTACAAATATTGTCTTACTTGGAGGATAACCATATTTTAAGTACTAAACAATATTGTTTTAGAAAAGGAAGATCAACGTGTGGTGCAGTGATGGAGCTTGTTATGAATATCTTGAATGGTTTTGAAGATAGTATGTCTACTGTAGCGGATTTGAGCAAGGCCTTCGACTGTGTCTCGCACGTTGTTCTTCTCAGGAAGTTATATTTCTACAACTTCCACCCGACTAGCTGTCGGCTTTTAACCTCATACTTATTCGAAAGGAAGCAAGTTGTACGAATTAATTCTAAATGTTCTGATAAGGTAAACCTAGATCATGGGGTTCCACAGGGATCTATTTTGGGTCCTCTGCTCTTTTTGATTTATATTAATGATCTCCCGGAACTAGTTGATAATATAATTTTATTCGCTGACGACACGACAACGTTCAGTAAGTCCAAAAATTTTACTCAAGCTCTGCAAAATAACATTCAGTCTCAAAGTTCTTTGACAGAATGGTTCATCTCCAACCTGCTAACTTTAAATGATGATAAAACAATACAATTAGTGTTCTCATTAAGTGATTTAAGTTTAACTCTCAATAATGTAAACTCAGCTAAATTTTTGGGACTTACACTTGATCCAAAACTTAATTGGCAGCTACATGGTGATGCTGTAATTAAAAAAATCTCTAGGGTAACCTATTTAATCAGACAGCTATCAAATATGATATCGATACAAGCATTAAGATCGGTATATTTTGCCCTGCTACAATCGGTAATATGTTATGGTGTCCTTGCCTGGGGCCACTCTGCTATTTTAGGGCGTCTATTCGGCGCACAAAGAAGAGCTCTAAGAGCTATGAAGTCACTGAACTTCCGACATGACGTCAAAAACGAATTTGTGGAACTAGAGCTTCTTACACTACCAAGTATATACATAATCGAATGCATCTTGTACGTACGTATGAATATGACACAATATAAGTCGCATGGTGATATGCATAATTATTCTACCCGATCGAGTCACCACATATGTCTTGAATATACGCGTTTAACTAAATCCAGAATTTCAGTTAATTATTATGGTCCTAAGATCTTCAACCTTTTGCCAGAACCAATTAAGAAGCTGCCAATGGCGAAACTCAGGCAAGTCTTAAAAAAGTACTTCGTTACAAGGGCATTCTATAGTTTAGAAGAGTGTACTTCTAACGACTACGCCGATTTGATTATAGGAGCTTAAATAATTTAAATGATTGTTTTTTATTTATTAATGTTCAAACCAAATTTGTAAACGGTTTATTTACTTACATGTATTTTATTGATTTTATTGACAATACACTTGTTTTTAATATGTTGTGCTCGCGCCTGGTAATTTTATTTTTATATTTGATGTAAAATATAATAAAAATGTACCGTTATCTCTAATCAAATCAAATCAAATCAATTTATTACACTTTTTGCCACCCTAATACATATATAAATATCGTTAAAAGTATATAATTAACATATTAATACATATTTGTGGATGTGTTTGTCAAAAATATAAAATTAAAATTAAAATATAGGCTTGAATATGGGTTAAATTCGTTAAAAAATTATTGTAGTTACAGCACGTACATATTAAAATGGAATATCATATAGGTTAAAAAAATATTACAGCACATACATATTAAAATTTCCTATATACAATACACATATACAATATGAATATTTACACCCATGTACATTTGGAAAATCACTGATTTTTAAATTCGGAGAAGCTGTAATAACATTCGTTTACAAGGAATTGTTTAAGCGTTTTTTTAAAAGTCATTTTATTTTTACATTGTCTTATGTTTAGAGGTAATTTATTATATATCGAGATACATGAATATTTAGCTGACTTTTCATATAGGGTTGTTTTGTGTATGGGCAAGCACATATTTTCCCTATGCCTTGTATCATATACATGGTGGTCCCCATTTTTAACAAATTTTGCTTTATTTTCCATGGCGTATAAAGCACATTTATATATAAAGATAGATGTTACAGTTAAAATATTATTCGCTATAAATATATCACGACAAGTGTCCCTTCTTTTGAGATTAAATATTAATCTAATTAGTCGCTTTTGACATATAAATACCCTGTTAAGATTAGCTCGTCCCCATACCATTATATTATAAGTTAAATGAGGATAAGCCAACGCATAATAAATATTTATTAAATTATCCCTTGAAAACTTATGACACAGCTTCGACATTGCAAAATAGGCGCTATTTAGCTTACCTGATACAAAATCAATTTGCCGACTCCACGACAGGTCATCATCTAAGTAACTTCCTAGAAATTTAGCAGCATTGGAATTGTTGGTTGCGTACTGTGTTGGCTTTCTATTATAAAATTGCATTTCTATAGTTTTATTGCTATTTAGAATTAGCTTATTTCTGTGACACCACTCAATTATTTGTTCATTTATTCTTTTCACTTTTACTGCTAAATCAGTTTGTGTTTGTGCTGATATGATGACTGTCGTGTCATCTGCAAAATTGATAGTATATCCTTCGGTAATAAATTCGTGGAGATCATTGACAAAAATAATAAATAGAAGCGGTCCCAGCGTGGATCCCTGCACTATCCCGTTTGAGAGGTGGAGTTTTCAGACATTGTGTCTTCCAATTGGACATACAAATATCGATCCGTGAGAAATGAAAGAATCAGTTGGAGCACATTACCGCGGACACCAATTGCAAGAAGCTTTTCACTCACGAACTTCGCGTCGATGGTATCGAATGCACAGGAGAAGTCATAGAACAGACCACTAACACATAAGCCCCTATCCAGTTTTCTCGTAATCTCCTCCATAACTTCGAAGGTTGCTGTTTCTGTTGATCGTTTTTCTCGGAATCCATGTTGATGTTCAGTCACAATGTTGAATTTGTTAAGATATTTCCATAACCTTCTCGCAATGATGTTTTCAATTATTTTTGAAAAGCAACACAATATTGATATCGGACGGTAATTTTCCATTTCTGCGTTACTCCCTTTCTTGTAGATTGGTACAACTTTAGACACCTTCAGTACGTTTGGGAACTTTCCAGTACTAAATGCCAAGTTAATCAAATATGTTAGGGGTTCCACTATCTCATTTGCAACACCTTTTATTACTGAAGATGGAACTTCGTCCTTTCCAGCGCTTTTTTTATTTTTGAGTTTTTTAATTATTTCTGTTACTTCAGAAGGGGTTACTGGTTCTAGGAACATCGTATGATGATTAATTTTTGAAGTGGTGCAGTTCTCTGAAATATTGGCTTGGAAGTGATTCCTAATTTTTGTGTCTGTGGTGGTGGAATAAAATTGTCCGAATTTATCGGTTATTTCTTTTATATTATTTACGTAGTGTCCATCTTCATCTTTTATGCTAATGGATTCGACCTTTTTATTTGTCCCCAACTCTTCACGAACCATTTCCCATACCCTTTTCTGCATATTATGAGAATTTAATATTTCTCGATCGTAAAATTGTCGTTTTGTGCATTGAATTAACTTTCTCCACGACCACCATAGAATTTAAACATTCTGAAATCAATTTTGATTATAGAACGTACACATTCTCACTCTTGTTATGGAACAAAACACTATGCGCTTATGCGTTTTGCATGTAATTCATTCCATAACAAGGGATAGAATGAATATTCTCACATCGTTTCGAATAAAACAATTAGCCTTGGATATCACAATTGTCAAAATACTATAAACATAACCACAAACGTGATAAAACGTAAGTTCTTTGTGTTCATTATTTTATTAGTCTATTTGATCTGGTCGAGGAGAAAGTATAGTCTGATACTCGGTAAGAATGGAAATTCAGATGCTCGTGGTTCCTCGCGCTCGCCTCACGGCTCGCGCTCGAAATATTCCACTCGCATCGAATTTCCATTCTAACCTTGTTACAGAATATACTATTCTGTGTGCTTTCTTTTCGGAAAAGTATTTTTCTTTTAATTCAACTGAATTTACGTACTTCATGGTATGAAATAGATTTTTTAATTTTTGACTTGATTGTCGAATTTCATTAGTTACCCATTTATTAGGTTTTGTTCGACAGTTTATCGTTTTTACTGGACAAGAAATATTAAATTGGTGTTCAAATTCATCACTAAATCGTTTAAATGCCGAGTCTATTTCCTTTGTCTTAATAAATTCCCAGTTAACATTTTTAAGACGGGTTGACAATTCGTTGATCGTGCATTGATTTATTTCTCTCACGCGTTTTCTTGTATTTTTCGGGTATTCATTAGACATCTCTAAATCAGTTTGTATGTGCATAATTTGGGCTAGGTGGTCAGAGAGATTTAAATTCATATTTTTACAAGAAAAGGTTGGTAGATTGGTAACAATATAGTCAATCTGTGTATCTGATGAAATTCGCTCTGTCCTTTGAATTCTCGTGGGCTCATTTATTTTATTACTGAGATTGAACGAATCGAATAAATCACAAAGCATCCTTTTTTCAATTGAATTTGACATGAAATTTATGTTAAAGTCACCACAGAGAACAATTTTGTTGTATAAGCTCTGCATTGTTGTGAGCAAGGAACTCAGATTGTCAAAAAAAATGTTTATGTTTCCGTTTGATGGTCGATAGAGGACGACAATGCCAATCATTGCTTTATTTATGTGTAGCGAACAAACAGAAAATTCTATGTGGGATTCTACACAGAGATGGTTCATTCTCTTCTCTTCTTTACTGGTATATTTGGCATCAGATAGAATCATTACGCCTCCGTGTTCTTGGATTTTCCTTGAAAAATGAGATATTCGTTTATATCCTGCCACCATCATGTAATCTATACTAGCTTCTGTACTCCACGTCTCAGTTAAACATATTATATGTGGTTTTTCATCGAGTAATGCACACTCCAGTTCATCCGTTTTTCTTAGTAAACTCCTTATGTTTTGGTGCAATACCCTTACTTCTTGAATATGTGTATTATTTTTATTTTGGATTTGTCTTCCTTCTAAATTGCTGGCGGCGTTGGGAATGAGGACTTGGTTTTCGAAAAAACTGAAATGGACTGATTTTAATGCCTAATGGCCATATGTCTGGATCATTTATAAGTTCTTTGTCGGAATCAAGTACGCCAATTTTGAAACACTTATATTTCTCCGATGACCAGCGATCTGTCCGTTCTATAGTCTCTATAATAAAATTATCCCTTTTAATTTTATTTTGTAGGTGTGTTTTTAGCTCCTCATCTGTATACTCAAATTTAAATTTTTCGGCATAGAGCCATGTCCTTTTTTGCATGGTGTAGACTACATTTGTGTCTCTATTGCTACCGTTTATAATAGTTCTATGCTTATTTAAGTTGTCTGCATTAGTCATTGATATATTGCTGTTTACTGTATTTAAGTTTTTATTTTGATTTGAGTTGTTTTGTCGTCTAGTCTGGTTTTCACAAATATCAATTGTGTTTTTATTTAAAACACTCGTCTGGGATTCATTTATTTTCTTTGGCCTACTTTTGTTTTGAAGTTTTTGCGTCGTTCCTGCATTTGGAGTCCCCATGATATCTGTTTCTTTTTCTTGCAACGGTGACTGATGTGATTGATTTTGTAAAATTCTAACAGCTGTCGCTTGTGGTTGTGATTGACTTTCACTGTTCATGAGAGGGTCAATAGATGGTGTGTTTGAGGAACTGTTCATTAATTTATACAATAAATTAATTTGTTGTTTAAGCGATAATATATTGTCGCGTTGATTGTCAATTATAACGTCTTTCTGTTTAATTAATTCCTTCAAGTATTTTACCTCAATGTGTATGTATTCCTGTGGGTGGATCACAGTATCTCCACTAAGAAAGGAATCATCATGTCCCCCATTCTCTGATTCTTCGGGATCACTGTCAATGTCACTCTCACAACAATTTATGTACTTATCACAAAGTTTTACAGCAGTTTTTAGATATTTTACACATCCCGGGTGTACTAACGATCCACATTTTACACAACTTAGGCCGCTAGACGGCACTTTTTTACAATTCCGGCACGGTTTTACTTGGAGTCCATTTACAACGTTTAACTCGCTCGACGCCATTTTTACTATTTTTTTATCTCTGACCTGTGTAAACATGTTTAACACCCAATAAATTATTATTATTATTATTATTATTATTACTGTAAATCTAGTTTTACTACTCTAAAACTTTTAACACTCCCTTGTATGTTTGCCTTGGAATGTTTGTTATTTGTAAAAAAGAACATGAATAGATACCAAACGCATGCACAAATTCATGACCACAATACAAGGCAGTTTTCGAAGATCTATCCCAGTTGCCCTAGACTGTGTAAAACCCAAAATGGCATTAACTACTATGGCCCAAAATTATTAAATTTGCTTCCGGATAATATTAAATATTTACCATACAATAAATTCCACCATAAAAAAATATTTTATCAGTAAGGCATTTTATAGTATACATGAATGTTTATCAAGCAATCTACGAGGTATTGACATGTTTTTAATATGATTTTAACTTGTTTTGTATTGTATTCTTATTTATTTTAACTTATTAACTAATGATTTTAACTTATCGTGTACATCTTAATTCGTTTTTTTTTATGTTTCTATATATTTATTTTGCTGAATAGTGTACTTATGTCTTTCATTTATACGCCAATATGTTCTAGTTTAGTTATGTATTTTGTTGCATTTATATTGTGTATATCCCATGAACCATTTGACCTCTGTAAACTTTTTGTACTCGCACCAATAAACTATTATTATTATTATTATTATTACTTTAAGAATTTAAAACTTATTTTTGGTTAAAAAACGGAAAATTATTATTATTAAAGGAAAAAATGAAAAGTTAGAAGATTTAAAACGTTGAGGTGTGGTAAATTATTTTTAAGTTATTTTATTTGAGTTTATTTTGTGTAATGGTTTGTTAGTTGACCTAAGTTACTCTTTATTTTGACGTGTCTCACATTGTAAATACAATGCAAAAGACCAACTCTTATCTTATCTTAAAGAATTTGCAAAATCTTTCCTTTCGTTCAAGAATTATCCTCAAAAAACTACAAATTTATTTTTTTCTGTCTTATCTGCATGTATTCGGCGAGTAAAACACTTTGCTGAAAGAATTTGCCAAATTTGGTCATCCGTTCACAAGTTATCTTAAATAAATGATTTTTTTGGTCCTGTACATTTATTCGATGAGCAGAAATACATTTCAGGAGGGATTTTTAAAATCGACCATTTTGTTCAAGAGCTATCTTCTCAAAACCACAGAACTATTGAGCAATTTTTTTTTTATACACATATACTTTGCTGAAAGATTTTTCAATATATGTTTATCCGTTCAAGAGTTGTCCTTAAAGACCAGAAAACAATTATATGACAAATTTAATTTTTTGGTCTTAACTGCATCTATTCGACTTTGCTGGAAGAATTTCCCAAATTCGATCATCCGTTCAAGAGTTATCCTCAAAAACCAGAAATCAATTGAAGGAAACATTTAATTTTTTGGTCTTATCTGCATCCATTCGATGAGTACAACACTTTGCTGGAAGAATTTGCCAAATTTGGTTATACGTTGAAGAGTTATCCTGTGAAACCCGAAAAACAAGTGAACGAATTTAATTTTTTGGTTCTTTTTTTTAAATTTTATTCAAATTTAGATATAGTACATGACAAATTATAACAAAGTACGTCACAACAAAATCAAATTCTACAGCTACGTCAACAGAAAACAAGAACAAAATCATTTGCAATTGATATAATCCTCTACTGAGTATTATTCTTTTTCCATCAGTCGAGACATTTTTTTTACATCTTCCGGATGAATATAAGACTTTGCCGAAAGAATTTTACAAATCTCGTCCTCGGTTCAAAAGTTAAAATGTTGAAAATTAAAAAAATGCAATTTTTGCATTTTGTGTTAATGTCAAGAGAAAATTTGGTAACCCGTAATAAAATTACATAAAATTTGCCATATTTTGAAGTTTAAATCATCACAATTGAACAATGCGTGCGGCAGTAGTGCAATTTAAAAAAATCAAAATCTTGGAAATTTAAAAACTGCAATTTTGCATTTCGTGTTAATTTCACGAGAAAATATTGTAATCCGTTTTAAAATAACAGTAAATTCGCCATATTTTGAAGTTTAAATAATTAAAATCGGACTACGCATTCGGCAGGTGTAAAATTCCAAAAATTAAAATCGCGTTTTTTAAATTCTGGAAATTTAAAAAATTGCAACTTTTTACATTTTGCGTTGATTTCGCGAGAAAATATATGAATCCATTTTAAAATAACAGTAAATTCGACATATTTTGAAGTTTAAATAATTATAATCGGAAAACGCGTTCGGCAGGTGTGCAATTTCAAAAATAGAAATTTCGATTTTAAAAAGTGAGATTTTTGCATTTTGTGTTAATTTCACAAAAATGTTTTGTAATCCGTTTTAACATTACACTAAATTTGCCACATTTCGACGTGTTTAAATCATTAAAATCGGACGACGCATTCGGCAGGTGTGCAATTTCAAATATCAAAATCGCGACAAAAATTTTAAATTTAACGATGGCTACTTTTAACTGTCAAAAATAATAATTTTGAGCTATAAAAAATGACAATTTTCAACCTCCAAAAACTACAATCTTAAAATGCCAAAATTGATCATTTTCAACAACCAAAAACTTATATTTTCAACTGCTAAACATGGCAATTTTCAACTGCCAAAAACCACAATTCCCAACTGTCCAAAATGACAAATTTTCAACTGCAATCAATTACCGTTTCAACTGTCAAAAACTGTAATTTTTATCTGCTAACAATGACCATCTGCTTACTGGCAGAAATGACAATTTTTTGGCTATTTTCAACTGCCAAAAGTAATTTGAGCTACCAAAAATGACAATTTTCAACCTCCAAAAACTACAATCTTAAAATGCCAAAATTGATCATTTTCAACAACCAAAAACTTATATTTTCAACTGCTAAAAATGGCAATTTTCAACTGCCAAAAACTATAAAAAATGACACTTTTCTGAAATAATTTTTAATATCTGCCATTTTGTTCAAGAGTTATGCTTTCAAAACGGCAAAAAAAATGAAGTCCCTCTTGCTGCAGTCCTGGCGTTTGCCAATGCCGTGGGTTGGCTGGACGGCACCGGGGAATACGGACTCAGATGGGAGGATGTTAAAGGGCCCATTGAGGCCTACGTGCAATATTTATAAAGCGAAAGAGTGCGAGAAGTTGGCTGTTAATAAAAAAATGCATCACCTGTCTAAATATTTTTTTGCAATTTTTGAAAATCCTGGTCGGGTTGCGTCCGCATCAACTTCAAAAATGCATATCTTTTTTATTAATTAACGAATTTTAACGAAATAAGAATATTTTTAAAGCGAAAGAGTGCTAGAAGTTGACTGTTGTTAATACAAAAATGCATCACCTGTCTAAATATTTTTTTGCAATTTTTGAAAATCCTGGTCGGGTTGCGTCCGCATCAACTTCAAAAATGCATATCTTTTTTATTAATTAACGAATTTTAACGAAATACGAATATTTTTAAAGCGAAAGAGTGCTAGAAGTTGACTGTTGTTAATACAAAAATGCATCACCTGTCTAAATATTTTTTTGCAATTTTTGAAAATCCTGGTCGGGTTGCGTCCGCATCAACTTCAAAAATGCATATCTTTTTTATTAATTAACGAATTTTAACGAAATACGAATATTTTTAAAGCGAAAGAGTGCTAGAAGTTGACTGTTGTTAATACAAAAATGCATCACCTGTCTAAATATTTTTTTGCAATTTTTGAAAATCCTGGTCGGGTTGCGTCCGCATCAACTTCAAAAATGCATATCTTTTTTATTAATTAACGAATTTTAACGAAATACGAATATTTTTAAAGCGAAAGAGTGCTAGAAGTTGACTGTTGTTAATACAAAAATGCATCACCTGTCTAAATATTTTTTTGCAATTTTTGAAAATCCTGGTCGGGTTGCGTCCGCATCAACTTCAAAAATGCATATCTTTTTTATTAATTAACGAATTTTAACGAAATACGAATATTTTTAAAGCGAAAGAGTGCTAGAAGTTGACTGTTGTTAATACAAAAATGCATCACCTGTCTAAATATTTTTTTGCAATTTTTGAAAATCCTGGTCGGGTTGCGTCCGCATCAACTTCAAAAATGCATATCTTTTTTATTAATTAACGAATTTTAACGAAATACGAATATTTTTAAAGCGAAAGAGTGCTAGAAGTTGACTGTTGTTAATACAAAAATGCATCACCTGTCTAAATATTTTTTTGCAATTTTTGAAAATCCTGGTCGGGTTGCGTCCGCATCAACTTCCAAAATGCATATCTTTTTTATTAATTAACGAATTTTAACGAAATAAGAATATTTTTAAAGCGAAAGAGTGCTAGAAGTTGACTGTTGTTAATACAAAAATGCATCACCTGTCTAAATATTTTTTTGCAATTTTTGAAAATCCTGGTCGGGTTGCGTCCGCATCAACTTCAAAAATTCATATCTTTTTTATTAATTAACGAATTTTAACGAAATAAGAATATTTTTAAAGCGAAAGAGTGCTAGAAGTTGACTGTTGCTAATACAAAAATGCATCACCTGTCTAAATATTTTTTTGCAATTTTTGAAAATCCTGGTCGTGTTGTGTCCGCATCAACTTCAAAAATTCATATCTTTTTTATTAATTAACGAATTTTAACGAAATAAGAATATTTTTAAAGCGAAAGAGTGCTAGAAGTTGACTGTTGTTAATACAAAAATGCATCACCTGTCTAAATATTTTTTTGCAATTTTTGAAAATCCTGGTCGGGTTGCGTCCGCATCAACTTCAAAAATGCATATCTTTTTTATTAATTAACGAATTTTAACGAAATAAGAATATTTTTAAAGCGAAAGAGTGCTAGAAGTTGACTGTTGTTAATACAAAAATGCATCACCTGTCTAAATATTTTTTTGCAATTTTTGAAAATCCTGGTCGGGTTGCGTCCGCATCAACTTCAAAAATTCATATCTTTTTTATTAATTAACGAATTTTAACGAAATAAGAATATTTTTAAAGCGAAAGAGTGCTAGAAGTTGACTGTTGTTAATACAAAAATGCATCACCTGTCTAAATATTTTTTTGCAATTTTTGAAAATCCTGGTCGGGTTGCGTCCGCATCAACTTCAAAAATGCATATCTTTTTTATTAATTAACGAATTTTAACGAAATAAGAATATTTTTAAAGCGAAAGAGTGCTAGAAGTTGACTGTTGTTAATACAAAAATGCATCACCTGTCTAAATATTTTTTTGCAATTTTTGAAAATCCTGGTCGGGTTGCGTCCGCATCAACTTCAAAAATGCATATCTTTTTTATTAATTAACGAATTTTAACGAAATAAGAATATTTTTAAAGCGAAAGAGTGCTAGAAGTTGACTGTTGTTAATACAAAAATGCATCACCTGTCTAAATATTTTTTTGCAATTTTTGAAAATCCTGGTCGGGTTGCGTCCGCATCAACTTCAAAAATGCATATCTTTTTTATTAATTAACGAATTTTAACGAAATAAGAATATTTTTAAAGCGAAAGAGTGCTAGAAGTTGACTGTTGTTAATACAAAAATGCATCACCTGTCTAAATATTTTTTTGCAATTTTTGAAAATCCTGGTCGGGTTGCGTCCGCATCAACTTCAAAAATTCATATCTTTTTTATTAATTAACGAATTTTAACGAAATAAGAATATTTTTAAAGCGAAAGAGTGCTAGAAGTTGACTGTTGTTAATACAAAAATGCATCACCTGTCTAAATATTTTTTTGCAATTTTTGAAAATCCTGGTCGGGTTGCGTCCGCATCAACTTCAAAAATGCATATCTTTTTTATTAATTAACGAATTTTAACGAAATAAGAATATTTTTAAAGCGAAAGAGTGCTAGAAGTTGACTGTTGTTAATACAAAAATGCATCACCTGTCTAAATATTTTTTTGCAATTTTTGAAAATCCTGGTCGGGTTGCGTCCGCATCAACTTCCAAAATGCATATCTTTTTTATTAATTAACGAATTTTAACGAAATAAGAATATTTTTAAAGCGAAAGAGTGCTAGAAGTTGACTGTTGTTAATACAAAAATGCATCACCTGTCTAAATATTTTTTTGCAATTTTTGAAAATCCTGGTCGGGTTGCGTCCGCATCAACTTCAAAAATTCATATCTTTTTTATTAATTAACGAATTTTAACGAAATAAGAATATTTTTAAAGCGAAAGAGTGCTAGAAGTTGACTGTTGTTAATACAAAAATGCATCACCTGTCTAAATATTTTTTTGCAATTTTTGAAAATCCTGGTCGGGTTGCGTCCGCATCAACTTCAAAAATTCATATCTTTTTTATTAATTAACGAATTTTAACGAAATACGAATATTTTTAAAGCGAAAGAGTGCTAGAAGTTGACTGTTGTTAATACAAAAATGCATCACCTGTCTAAATATTTTTTTGCAATTTTTGAAAATCCTGGTCGGGTTGCGTCCGCATCAACTTCAAAAATTCATATCTTTTTTATTAATTAACGAATTTTAACGAAATAAGAATATTTTTAAAGCGAAAGAGTGCTAGAAGTTGACTGTTGCTAATACAAAAATGCATCACCTGTCTAAATATTTTTTTGCAATTTTTGAAAATCCTGGTCGTGTTGTGTCCGCATCAACTTCAAAAATTCATATCTTTTTTATTAATTAACGAATTTTAACGAAATAAGAATATTTTTAAAGCGAAAGAGTGCTAGAAGTTGACTGTTGTTAATACAAAAATGCATCACCTGTCTAAATATTTTTTTGCAATTTTTGAAAATCCTGGTCGGGTTGCGTCCGCATCAACTTCAAAAATGCATATCTTTTTTATTAATTAACGAATTTTAACGAAATAAGAATATTTTTAAAGCGAAAGAGTGCTAGAAGTTGACTGTTGTTAATACAAAAATGCATCACCTGTCTAAATATTTTTTTGCAATTTTTGAAAATCCTGGTCGGGTTGCGTCCGCATCAACTTCAAAAATTCATATCTTTTTTATTAATTAACGAATTTTAACGAAATAAGAATATTTTTAAAGCGAAAGAGTGCTAGAAGTTGACTGTTGTTAATACAAAAATGCATCACCTGTCTAAATATTTTTTTGCAATTTTTGAAAATCCTGGTCGGGTTGCGTCCGCATCAACTTCAAAAATGCATATCTTTTTTATTAATTAACGAATTTTAACGAAATAAGAATATTTTTAAAGCGAAAGAGTGCTAGAAGTTGACTGTTGTTAATACAAAAATGCATCACCTGTCTAAATATTTTTTTGCAATTTTTGAAAATCCTGGTCGGGTTGCGTCCGCATCAACTTCAAAAATGCATATCTTTTTTATTAATTAACGAATTTTAACGAAATAAGAATATTTTTAAAGCGAAAGAGTGCTAGAAGTTGACTGTTGTTAATACAAAAATGCATCACCTGTCTAAATATTTTTTTGCAATTTTTGAAAATCCTGGTCGGGTTGCGTCCGCATCAACTTCAAAAATGCATATCTTTTTTATTAATTAACGAATTTTAACGAAATAAGAATATTTTTAAAGCGAAAGAGTGCTAGAAGTTGACTGTTGTTAATACAAAAATGCATCACCTGTCTAAATATTTTTTTGCAATTTTTGAAAATCCTGGTCGGGTTGCGTCCGCATCAACTTCAAAAATTCATATCTTTTTTATTAATTAACGAATTTTAACGAAATACGAATATTTTTAAAGCGAAAGAGTGCTAGAAGTTGACTGTTGTTAATACAAAAATGCATCACCTGTCTAAATATTTTTTTGCAATTTTTGAAAATCCTGGTCGGGTTGCGTCCGCATCAACTTCAAAAATGCATATCTTTTTTATTAATTAACGAATTTTAACGAAATAAGAATATTTTTAAAGCGAAAGAGTGCTAGAAGTTGACTGTTGTTAATACAAAAATGCATCACCTGTCTAAATATTTTTTTGCAATTTTTGAAAATCCTGGTCGGGTTGCGTCCGCATCAACTTCAAAAATTCATATCTTTTTTATTAATTAACGAATTTTAACGAAATAAGAATATTTTTAAAGCGAAAGAGTGCTAGAAGTTGACTGTTGTTAATACAAAAATGCATCACCTGTCTAAATATTTTTTTGCAATTTTTGAAAATCCTGGTCGGGTTGCGTCCGCATCAACTTCAAAAATGCATATCTTTTTTATTAATTAACGAATTTTAACGAAATAAGAATATTTTTAAAGCGAAAGAGTGCTAGAAGTTGACTGTTGTTAATACAAAAATGCATCACCTGTCTAAATATTTTTTTGCAATTTTTGAAAATCCTGGTCGGGTTGCGTCCGCATCAACTTCAAAAATGCATATCTTTTTTATTAATTAACGAATTTTAACGAAATAAGAATATTTTTAAAGCGAAAGAGTGCTAGAAGTTGACTGTTGTTAATACAAAAATGCATCACCTGTCTAAATATTTTTTTGCAATTTTTGAAAATCCTGGTCGGGTTGCGTCCGCATCAACTTCAAAAATGCATATCTTTTTTATTAATTAACGAATTTTAACGAAATAAGAATATTTTTAAAGCGAAAGAGTGCTAGAAGTTGACTGTTGTTAATACAAAAATGCATCACCTGTCTAAATATTTTTTTGCAATTTTTGAAAATCCTGGTCGGGTTGCGTCCGCATCAACTTCAAAAATTCATATCTTTTTTATTAATTAACGAATTTTAACGAAATAAGAATATTTTTAAAGCGAAAGAGTGCTAGAAGTTGACTGTTGTTAATACAAAAATGCATCACCTGTCTAAATATTTTTTTGCAATTTTTGAAAATCCTGGTCGGGTTGCGTCCGCATCAACTTCAAAAATGCATATCTTTTTTATTAATTAACGAATTTTAACGAAATAAGAATATTTTTAAAGCGAAAGAGTGCTAGAAGTTGACTGTTGTTAATACAAAAATGCATCACCTGTCTAAATATTTTTTTGCAATTTTTGAAAATCCTGGTCGGGTTGCGTCCGCATCAACTTCCAAAATGCATATCTTTTTTATTAATTAACGAATTTTAACGAAATAAGAATATTTTTAAAGCGAAAGAGTGCTAGAAGTTGACTGTTGTTAATACAAAAATGCATCACCTGTCTAAATATTTTTTTGCAATTTTTGAAAATCCTGGTCGGGTTGCGTCCGCATCAACTTCAAAAATTCATATCTTTTTTATTAATTAACGAATTTTAACGAAATAAGAATATTTTTAAAGCGAAAGAGTGCTAGAAGTTGACTGTTGTTAATACAAAAATGCATCACCTGTCTAAATATTTTTTTGCAATTTTTGAAAATCCTGGTCGGGTTGCGTCCGCATCAACTTCAAAAATTCATATCTTTTTTATTAATTAACGAATTTTAACGAAATACGAATATTTTTAAAGCGAAAGAGTGCTAGAAGTTGACTGTTGTTAATACAAAAATGCATCACCTGTCTAAATATTTTTTTGCAATTTTTGAAAATCCTGGTCGGGTTGCGTCCGCATCAACTTCAAAAATTCATATCTTTTTTATTAATTAACGAATTTTAACGAAATAAGAATATTTTTAAAGCGAAAGAGTGCTAGAAGTTGACTGTTGCTAATACAAAAATGCATCACCTGTCTAAATATTTTTTTGCAATTTTTGAAAATCCTGGTCGTGTTGTGTCCGCATCAACTTCAAAAATTCATATCTTTTTTATTAATTAACGAATTTTAACGAAATAAGAATATTTTTAAAGCGAAAGAGTGCTAGAAGTTGACTGTTGTTAATACAAAAATGCATCACCTGTCTAAATATTTTTTTGCAATTTTTGAAAATCCTGGTCGGGTTGCGTCCGCATCAACTTCAAAAATGCATATCTTTTTTATTAATTAACGAATTTTAACGAAATAAGAATATTTTTAAAGCGAAAGAGTGCTAGAAGTTGACTGTTGTTAATACAAAAATGCATCACCTGTCTAAATATTTTTTTGCAATTTTTGAAAATCCTGGTCGGGTTGCGTCCGCATCAACTTCAAAAATTCATATCTTTTTTATTAATTAACGAATTTTAACGAAATAAGAATATTTTTAAAGCGAAAGAGTGCTAGAAGTTGACTGTTGTTAATACAAAAATGCATCACCTGTCTAAATATTTTTTTGCAATTTTTGAAAATCCTGGTCGGGTTGCGTCCGCATCAACTTCAAAAATGCATATCTTTTTTATTAATTAACGAATTTTAACGAAATAAGAATATTTTTAAAGCGAAAGAGTGCTAGAAGTTGACTGTTGTTAATACAAAAATGCATCACCTGTCTAAATATTTTTTTGCAATTTTTGAAAATCCTGGTCGGGTTGCGTCCGCATCAACTTCAAAAATGCATATCTTTTTTATTAATTAACGAATTTTAACGAAATAAGAATATTTTTAAAGCGAAAGAGTGCTAGAAGTTGACTGTTGTTAATACAAAAATGCATCACCTGTCTAAATATTTTTTTGCAATTTTTGAAAATCCTGGTCGGGTTGCGTCCGCATCAACTTCAAAAATGCATATCTTTTTTATTAATTAACGAATTTTAACGAAATAAGAATATTTTTAAAGCGAAAGAGTGCTAGAAGTTGACTGTTGTTAATACAAAAATGCATCACCTGTCTAAATATTTTTTTGCAATTTTTGAAAATCCTGGTCGGGTTGCGTCCGCATCAACTTCAAAAATTCATATCTTTTTTATTAATTAACGAATTTTAACGAAATAAAAATATTTTTAAAGCGAAAGAGTGCTAGAAGTTGACTGTTGTTAATACAAAAATGCATCACCTGTCTAAATATTTTTTTGCAATTTTTGAAAATCCTGGTCGGGTTGCGTCCGCATCAACTTCAAAAATGCATATCTTTTTTATTAATTAACGAATTTTAACGAAATAAGAATATTTTTAAAGCGAAAGAGTGCTAGAAGTTGACTGTTGTTAATACAAAAATGCATCACCTGTCTAAATATTTTTTTGCAATTTTTGAAAATCCTGGTCGGGTTGCGTCCGCATCAACTTCCAAAATGCATATCTTTTTTATTAATTAACGAATTTTAACGAAATAAGAATATTTTTAAAGCGAAAGAGTGCTAGAAGTTGACTGTTGTTAATACAAAAATGCATCACCTGTCTAAATATTTTTTTGCAATTTTTGAAAATCCTGGTCGGGTTGCGTCCGCATCAACTTCAAAAATTCATATCTTTTTTATTAATTAACGAATTTTAACGAAATAAGAATATTTTTAAAGCGAAAGAGTGCTAGAAGTTGACTGTTGCTAATACAAAAATGCATCACCTGTCTAAATATTTTTTTGCAATTTTTGAAAATCCTGGTCGTGTTGTGTCCGCATCAACTTCAAAAATTCATATCTTTTTTATTAATTAACGAATTTTAACGAAATAAGAATATTTTTAAAGCGAAAGAGTGCTAGAAGTTGACTGTTGTTAATACAAAAATGCATCACCTGTCTAAATATTTTTTTGCAATTTTTGAAAATCCTGGTCGGGTTGCGTCCGCATCAACTTCAAAAATGCATATCTTTTTTATTAATTAACGAATTTTAACGAAATAAGAATATTTTTAAAGCGAAAGAGTGCTAGAAGTTGACTGTTGTTAATACAAAAATGCATCACCTGTCTAAATATTTTTTTGCAATTTTTGAAAATCCTGGTCGGGTTGCGTCCGCATCAACTTCAAAAATTCATATCTTTTTTATTAATTAACGAATTTTAACGAAATAAGAATATTTTTAAAGCGAAAGAGTGCTAGAAGTTGACTGTTGTTAATACAAAAATGCATCACCTGTCTAAATATTTTTTTGCAATTTTTGAAAATCCTGGTCGGGTTGCGTCCGCATCAACTTCAAAAATGCATATCTTTTTTATTAATTAACGAATTTTAACGAAATAAGAATATTTTTAAAGCGAAAGAGTGCTAGAAGTTGACTGTTGTTAATACAAAAATGCATCACCTGTCTAAATATTTTTTTGCAATTTTTGAAAATCCTGGTCGGGTTGCGTCCGCATCAACTTCAAAAATGCATATCTTTTTTATTAATTAACGAATTTTAACGAAATAAGAATATTTTTAAAGCGAAAGAGTGCTAGAAGTTGACTGTTGTTAATACAAAAATGCATCACCTGTCTAAATATTTTTTTGCAATTTTTGAAAATCCTGGTCGGGTTGCGTCCGCATCAACTTCAAAAATGCATATCTTTTTTATTAATTAACGAATTTTAACGAAATAAGAATATTTTTAAAGCGAAAGAGTGCTAGAAGTTGACTGTTGTTAATACAAAAATGCATCACCTGTCTAAATATTTTTTTGCAATTTTTGAAAATCCTGGTCGGGTTGCGTCCGCATCAACTTCAAAAATTCATATCTTTTTTATTAATTAACGAATTTTAACGAAATAAGAATATTTTTAAAGCGAAAGAGTGCTAGAAGTTGACTGTTGTTAATACAAAAATGCATCACCTGTCTAAATATTTTTTTGCAATTTTTGAAAATCCTGGTCGGGTTGCGTCCGCATCAACTTCAAAAATGCATATCTTTTTTATTAATTAACGAATTTTAACGAAATAAGAATATTTTTAAAGCGAAAGAGTGCTAGAAGTTGACTGTTGTTAATACAAAAATGCATCACCTGTCTAAATATTTTTTTGCAATTTTTGAAAATCCTGGTCGGGTTGCGTCCGCATCAACTTCAAAAATGCATATCTTTTTTATTAATTAACGAATTTTAACGAAATAAGAATATTTTTAAAGCGAAAGAGTGCTAGAAGTTGACTGTTGTTAATACAAAAATGCATCACCTGTCTAAATATTTTTTTGCAATTTTTGAAAATCCTGGTCGGGTTGCGTCCGCATCAACTTCAAAAATGCATATCTTTTTTATTAATTAACGAATTTTAACGAAATACGAATATTTTTAAAGCGAAAGAGTGCTCTGTCTAAATATTTTTTTGCAATTTTTGAAAATCCTGGTCGGGTTGCGTCCGCATCAACTTCCAAAATGCATATCTTTTTTATTAATTAACGAATTTTAACGAAATAAGAATATTTTTAAAGCGAAAGAGTGCTAGAAGTTGACTGTTGTTAATACAAAAATGCATCACCTGTCTAAATATTTTTTTGCAATTTTTGAAAATCCTGGTCGGGTTGCGTCCGCATCAACTTCAAAAATGCATATCTTTTTTATTAATTAACGAATTTTAACGAAATAAGAATATTTTTAAAGCGAAAGAGTGCTAGAAGTTGACTGTTGTTAATACAAAAATGCATCACCTGTCTAAATATTTTTTTGCAATTTTTGAAAATCCTGGTCGGGTTGCGTCCGCATCAACTTCAAAAATTCATATCTTTTTTATTAATTAACGAATTTTAACGAAATAAGAATATTTTTAAAGCGAAAGAGTGCTAGAAGTTGACTGTTGTTAATACAAAAATGCATCACCTGTCTAAATATTTTTTTGCAATTTTTGAAAATCCTGGTCGGGTTGCGTCCGCATCAACTTCAAAAATGCATATCTTTTTTATTAATTAACGAATTTTAACGAAATAAGAATATTTTTAAAGCGAAAGAGTGCTAGAAGTTGACTGTTGTTAATACAAAAATGCATCACCTGTCTAAATATTTTTTTGCAATTTTTGAAAATCCTGGTCGGGTTGCGTCCGCATCAACTTCAAAAATGCATATCTTTTTTATTAATTAACGAATTTTAACGAAATAAGAATATTTTTAAAGCGAAAGAGTGCTAGAAGTTGACTGTTGTTAATACAAAAATGCATCACCTGTCTAAATATTTTTTTGCAATTTTTGAAAATCCTGGTCGGGTTGCGTCCGCATCAACTTCAAAAATTCATATCTTTTTTATTAATTAACGAATTTTAACGAAATAAGAATATTTTTAAAGCGAAAGAGTGCTAGAAGTTGACTGTTGTTAATACAAAAATGCATCACCTGTCTAAATATTTTTTTGCAATTTTTGAAAATCCTGGTCGGGTTGCGTCCGCATCAACTTCAAAAATGCATATCTTTTTTATTAATTAACGAATTTTAACGAAATAAGAATATTTTTAAAGCGAAAGAGTGCTAGAAGTTGACTGTTGTTAATACAAAAATGCATCACCTGTCTAAATATTTTTTTGCAATTTTTGAAAATCCTGGTCGGGTTGCGTCCGCATCAACTTCAAAAATGCATATCTTTTTTATTAATTAACGAATTTTAACGAAATACGAATATTTTTAAAGCGAAAGAGTGCTCTGTCTAAATATTTTTTTGCAATTTTTGAAAATCCTGGTCGGGTTGCGTCCGCATCAACTTCAAAAATGCATATCTTTTTTATTAATTAACGAATTTTAACGAAATAAGAATATTTTTAAAGCGAAAGAGTGCTAGAAGTTGACTGTTGTTAATACAAAAATGCATCACCTGTCTAAATATTTTTTTGCAATTTTTGAAAATCCTGGTCGGGTTGCGTCCGCATCAACTTCAAAAATGCATATCTTTTTTATTAATTAACGAATTTTAACGAAATAAGAATATTTTTAAAGCGAAAGAGTGCTAGAAGTTGACTGTTGTTAATACAAAAATGCATCACCTGTCTAAATATTTTTTTGCAATTTTTGAAAATCCTGGTCGGGTTGCGTCCGCATCAACTTCAAAAATGCATATCTTTTTTATTAATTAACGAATTTTAACGAAATAAGAATATTTTTAAAGCGAAAGAGTGCTAGAAGTTGACTGTTGTTAATACAAAAATGCATCACCTGTCTAAATATTTTTTTGCAATTTTTGAAAATCCTGGTCGGGTTGCGTCCGCATCAACTTCAAAAATGCATATCTTTTTTATTAATTAACGAATTTTAACGAAATAAGAATATTTTTAAAGCGAAAGAGTGCTAGAAGTTGACTGTTGTTAATACAAAAATGCATCACCTGTCTAAATATTTTTTTGCAATTTTTGAAAATCCTGGTCGGGTTGCGTCCGCATCAACTTCAAAAATTCATATCTTTTTTATTAATTAACGAATTTTAACGAAATACGAATATTTTTAAAGCGAAAGAGTGCTCTGTCTAAATATTTTTTTGCAATTTTTGAAAATCCTGGTCGGGTTGCGTCCGCATCAACTTCAAAAATTCATATCTTTTTTATTAATTAACGAATTTTAACGAAATAAGAATATTTTTAAAGCGAAAGAGTGCTAGAAGTTGACTGTTGTTAATACAAAAATGCATCACCTGTCTAAATATTTTTTTGCAATTTTTGAAAATCCTGGTCGGGTTGCGTCCGCATCAACTTCAAAAATTCATATCTTTTTTATTAATTAACGAATTTTAACGAAATAAGAATATTTTTAAAGCGAAAGAGTGCTAGAAGTTGGCTGTTGTTAATACAAAAATGCATCACCTGTCTAAATATTTTTTTGCAATTTTTGAAAATCCTGGTCGGGTTGCGTCCGCATCAACTTCAAAAATGCATATCTTTTTTATTAATTAACGAATTTTAACGAAATAAGAATATTTTTAAAGCAAAAAAGTGCGAGAAGTTGTCTGTTATTAATAAAAAATGCAACACCAGTATTAATATTTTTTTGCAATTTTTGAAAATCCTGGTCGGGTTGCGTCCGCATCAACTTCAAAAATTCATATCTTTTTTATTAATTAACGAATTTTAACGAAATAAGAATATTTTTAAAGCGAAAGAGTGCTAGAAGTTGACTGTTGTTAATACAAAAATGCATCACCTGTCTAAATATTTTTTTGCAATTTTTGAAAATCCTGGTCGGGTTGCGTCCGCATCAACTTCAAAAATGCATATCTTTTTTATTAATTAACGAATTTTAACGAAATAAGAATATTTTTAAAGCGAAAGAGTGCTAGAAGTTGACTGTTGTTAATACAAAAATGCATCACCTGTCTAAATATTTTTTTGCAATTTTTGAAAATCCTGGTCGGGTTGCGTCCGCATCAACTTCCAAAATGCATATCTTTTTTATTAATTAACGAATTTTAACGAAATAAGAATATTTTTAAAGCGAAAGAGTGCTAGAAGTTGACTGTTGTTAATACAAAAATGCATCACCTGTCTAAATATTTTTTTGCAATTTTTGAAAATCCTGGTCGGGTTGCGTCCGCATCAACTTCAAAAATTCATATCTTTTTTATTAATTAACGAATTTTAACGAAATAAGAATATTTTTAAAGCGAAAGAGTGCTAGAAGTTGACTGTTGTTAATACAAAAATGCATCACCTGTCTAAATATTTTTTTGCAATTTTTGAAAATCCTGGTCGGGTTGCGTCCGCATCAACTTCAAAAATTCATATCTTTTTTATTAATTAACGAATTTTAACGAAATAAGAATATTTTTAAAGCGAAAGAGTGCTAGAAGTTGACTGTTGTTAATACAAAAATGCATCACCTGTCTAAATATTTTTTTGCAATTTTTGAAAATCCTGGTCGGGTTGCGTCCGCATCAACTTCAAAAATGCATATCTTTTTTATTAATTAACGAATTTTAACGAAATAAGAATATTTTTAAAGCGAAAGAGTGCTAGAAGTTGACTGTTGTTAATACAAAAATGCATCACCTGTCTAAATATTTTTTTGCAATTTTTGAAAATCCTGGTCGGGTTGCGTCCGCATCAACTTCAAAAATTCATATCTTTTTTATTAATTAACGAATTTTAACGAAATAAGAATATTTTTAAAGCGAAAGAGTGCTAGAAGTTGACTGTTGTTAATACAAAAATGCATCACCTGTCTAAATATTTTTTTGCAATTTTTGAAAATCCTGGTCGGGTTGCGTCCGCATCAACTTCAAAAATGCATATCTTTTTTATTAATTAACGAATTTTAACGAAATAAGAATATTTTTAAAGCGAAAGAGTGCTAGAAGTTGACTGTTGTTAATACAAAAATGCATCACCTGTCTAAATATTTTTTTGCAATTTTTGAAAATCCTGGTCGGGTTGCGTCCGCATCAACTTCAAAAATGCATATCTTTTTTATTAATTAACGAATTTTAACGAAATAAGAATATTTTTAAAGCGAAAGAGTGCTAGAAGTTGACTGTTGTTAATACAAAAATGCATCACCTGTCTAAATATTTTTTTGCAATTTTTGAAAATCCTGGTCGGGTTGCGTCCGCATCAACTTCAAAAATGCATATCTTTTTTATTAATTAACGAATTTTAACGAAATAAGAATATTTTTAAAGCGAAAGAGTGCTAGAAGTTGACTGTTGTTAATACAAAAATGCATCACCTGTCTAAATATTTTTTTGCAATTTTTGAAAATCCTGGTCGGGTTGCGTCCGCATCAACTTCAAAAATTCATATCTTTTTTATTAATTAACGAATTTTAACGAAATAAGAATATTTTTAAAGCGAAAGAGTGCTAGAAGTTGACTGTTGTTAATACAAAAATGCATCACCTGTCTAAATATTTTTTTGCAATTTTTGAAAATCCTGGTCGGGTTGCGTCCGCATCAACTTCAAAAATGCATATCTTTTTTATTAATTAACGAATTTTAACGAAATAAGAATATTTTTAAAGCGAAAGAGTGCTAGAAGTTGACTGTTGTTAATACAAAAATGCATCACCTGTCTAAATATTTTTTTGCAATTTTTGAAAATCCTGGTCGGGTTGCGTCCGCATCAACTTCAAAAATGCATATCTTTTTTATTAATTAACGAATTTTAACGAAATAAGAATATTTTTAAAGCGAAAGAGTGCTAGAAGTTGACTGTTGTTAATACAAAAATGCATCACCTGTCTAAATATTTTTTTGCAATTTTTGAAAATCCTGGTCGGGTTGCGTCCGCATCAACTTCAAAAATGCATATCTTTTTTATTAATTAACGAATTTTAACGAAATACGAATATTTTTAAAGCGAAAGAGTGCTCTGTCTAAATATTTTTTTGCAATTTTTGAAAATCCTGGTCGGGTTGCGTCCGCATCAACTTCCAAAATGCATATCTTTTTTATTAATTAACGAATTTTAACGAAATAAGAATATTTTTAAAGCGAAAGAGTGCTAGAAGTTGACTGTTGTTAATACAAAAATGCATCACCTGTCTAAATATTTTTTTGCAATTTTTGAAAATCCTGGTC
This sequence comes from Ocypus olens, assembly GCA_910593695.2. NCBI lineage: Eukaryota > Metazoa > Arthropoda > Insecta > Coleoptera > Staphylinidae > Ocypus > Ocypus olens. The sequence goes on from OU343064.1 coordinate 3,410,512, forward strand.
GGGTTGCGTCCGCATCAACTTCAAAAATTCATATCTTTTTTATTAATTAACGAATTTTAACGAAATAAGAATATTTTTAAAGCGAAAGAGTGCTAGAAGTTGACTGTTGCTAATACAAAAATGCATCACCTGTCTAAATATTTTTTTGCAATTTTTGAAAATCCTGGTCGTGTTGTGTCCGCATCAACTTCAAAAATTCATATCTTTTTTATTAAATAACGAATTTTAACGAAATAAGAATATTTTTAAAGCGAAAGAGTGCTAGAAGTTGACTGTTGTTAATACAAAAATGCATCACCTGTCTAAATATTTTTTTGCAATTTTTGAAAATCCTGGTCGGGTTGCGTCCGCATCAACTTCCAAAATGCATATCTTTTTTATTAATTAACGAATTTTAACGAAATAAGAATATTTTTAAAGCGAAAGAGTGCTAGAAGTTGACTGTTGTTAATACAAAAATGCATCACCTGTCTAAATATTTTTTTGCAATTTTTGAAAATCCTGGTCGGGTTGCGTCCGCATCAACTTCAAAAATTCATATCTTTTTTATTAATTAACGAATTTTAACGAAATAAGAATATTTTTAAAGCGAAAGAGTGCTAGAAGTTGACTGTTGTTAATACAAAAATGCATCACCTGTCTAAATATTTTTTTGCAATTTTTGAAAATCCTGGTCGGGTTGCGTCCGCATCAACTTCAAAAATTCATATCTTTTTTATTAATTAACGAATTTTAACGAAATAAGAATATTTTTAAAGCGAAAGAGTGCTAGAAGTTGACTGTTGTTAATACAAAAATGCATCACCTGTCTAAATATTTTTTTGCAATTTTTGAAAATCCTGGTCGGGTTGCGTCCGCATCAACTTCAAAAATGCATATCTTTTTTATTAATTAACGAATTTTAACGAAATAAGAATATTTTTAAAGCGAAAGAGTGCTAGAAGTTGACTGTTGTTAATACAAAAATGCATCACCTGTCTAAATATTTTTTTGCAATTTTTGAAAATCCTGGTCGGGTTGCGTCCGCATCAACTTCAAAAATTCATATCTTTTTTATTAATTAACGAATTTTAACGAAATAAGAATATTTTTAAAGCGAAAGAGTGCTAGAAGTTGACTGTTGTTAATACAAAAATGCATCACCTGTCTAAATATTTTTTTGCAATTTTTGAAAATCCTGGTCGGGTTGCGTCCGCATCAACTTCAAAAATGCATATCTTTTTTATTAATTAACGAATTTTAACGAAATAAGAATATTTTTAAAGCGAAAGAGTGCTAGAAGTTGACTGTTGTTAATACAAAAATGCATCACCTGTCTAAATATTTTTTTGCAATTTTTGAAAATCCTGGTCGGGTTGCGTCCGCATCAACTTCAAAAATGCATATCTTTTTTATTAATTAACGAATTTTAACGAAATAAGAATATTTTTAAAGCGAAAGAGTGCTAGAAGTTGACTGTTGTTAATACAAAAATGCATCACCTGTCTAAATATTTTTTTGCAATTTTTGAAAATCCTGGTCGGGTTGCGTCCGCATCAACTTCAAAAATGCATATCTTTTTTATTAATTAACGAATTTTAACGAAATAAGAATATTTTTAAAGCGAAAGAGTGCTAGAAGTTGACTGTTGTTAATACAAAAATGCATCACCTGTCTAAATATTTTTTTGCAATTTTTGAAAATCCTGGTCGGGTTGCGTCCGCATCAACTTCAAAAATTCATATCTTTTTTATTAATTAACGAATTTTAACGAAATAAGAATATTTTTAAAGCGAAAGAGTGCTAGAAGTTGACTGTTGTTAATACAAAAATGCATCACCTGTCTAAATATTTTTTTGCAATTTTTGAAAATCCTGGTCGGGTTGCGTCCGCATCAACTTCAAAAATGCATATCTTTTTTATTAATTAACGAATTTTAACGAAATAAGAATATTTTTAAAGCGAAAGAGTGCTAGAAGTTGACTGTTGTTAATACAAAAATGCATCACCTGTCTAAATATTTTTTTGCAATTTTTGAAAATCCTGGTCGGGTTGCGTCCGCATCAACTTCAAAAATGCATATCTTTTTTATTAATTAACGAATTTTAACGAAATAAGAATATTTTTAAAGCGAAAGAGTGCTAGAAGTTGACTGTTGTTAATACAAAAATGCATCACCTGTCTAAATATTTTTTTGCAATTTTTGAAAATCCTGGTCGGGTTGCGTCCGCATCAACTTCAAAAATGCATATCTTTTTTATTAATTAACGAATTTTAACGAAATACGAATATTTTTAAAGCGAAAGAGTGCTCTGTCTAAATATTTTTTTGCAATTTTTGAAAATCCTGGTCGGGTTGCGTCCGCATCAACTTCCAAAATGCATATCTTTTTTATTAATTAACGAATTTTAACGAAATAAGAATATTTTTAAAGCGAAAGAGTGCTAGAAGTTGACTGTTGTTAATACAAAAATGCATCACCTGTCTAAATATTTTTTTGCAATTTTTGAAAATCCTGGTCGGGTTGCGTCCGCATCAACTTCAAAAATTCATATCTTTTTTATTAATTAACGAATTTTAACGAAATAAGAATATTTTTAAAGCGAAAGAGTGCTAGAAGTTGACTGTTGCTAATACAAAAATGCATCACCTGTCTAAATATTTTTTTGCAATTTTTGAAAATCCTGGTCGTGTTGTGTCCGCATCAACTTCAAAAATTCATATCTTTTTTATTAAATAACGAATTTTAACGAAATAAGAATATTTTTAAAGCGAAAGAGTGCTAGAAGTTGACTGTTGTTAATACAAAAATGCATCACCTGTCTAAATATTTTTTTGCAATTTTTGAAAATCCTGGTCGGGTTGCGTCCGCATCAACTTCAAAAATGCATATCTTTTTTATTAATTAACGAATTTTAACGAAATAAGAATATTTTTAAAGCGAAAGAGTGCTAGAAGTTGACTGTTGTTAATACAAAAATGCATCACCTGTCTAAATATTTTTTTGCAATTTTTGAAAATCCTGGTCGGGTTGCGTCCGCATCAACTTCAAAAATTCATATCTTTTTTATTAATTAACGAATTTTAACGAAATAAGAATATTTTTAAAGCGAAAGAGTGCTAGAAGTTGACTGTTGTTAATACAAAAATGCATCACCTGTCTAAATATTTTTTTGCAATTTTTGAAAATCCTGGTCGGGTTGCGTCCGCATCAACTTCAAAAATGCATATCTTTTTTATTAATTAACGAATTTTAACGAAATAAGAATATTTTTAAAGCGAAAGAGTGCTAGAAGTTGACTGTTGTTAATACAAAAATGCATCACCTGTCTAAATATTTTTTTGCAATTTTTGAAAATCCTGGTCGGGTTGCGTCCGCATCAACTTCAAAAATGCATATCTTTTTTATTAATTAACGAATTTTAACGAAATAAGAATATTTTTAAAGCGAAAGAGTGCTAGAAGTTGACTGTTGTTAATACAAAAATGCATCACCTGTCTAAATATTTTTTTGCAATTTTTGAAAATCCTGGTCGGGTTGCGTCCGCATCAACTTCAAAAATGCATATCTTTTTTATTAATTAACGAATTTTAACGAAATACGAATATTTTTAAAGCGAAAGAGTGCTCTGTCTAAATATTTTTTTGCAATTTTTGAAAATCCTGGTCGGGTTGCGTCCGCATCAACTTCCAAAATGCATATCTTTTTTATTAATTAACGAATTTTAACGAAATAAGAATATTTTTAAAGCGAAAGAGTGCTAGAAGTTGACTGTTGTTAATACAAAAATGCATCACCTGTCTAAATATTTTTTTGCAATTTTTGAAAATCCTGGTCGGGTTGCGTCCGCATCAACTTCAAAAATTCATATCTTTTTTATTAATTAACGAATTTTAACGAAATAAGAATATTTTTAAAGCGAAAGAGTGCTAGAAGTTGACTGTTGCTAATACAAAAATGCATCACCTGTCTAAATATTTTTTTGCAATTTTTGAAAATCCTGGTCGTGTTGTGTCCGCATCAACTTCAAAAATTCATATCTTTTTTATTAATTAACGAATTTTAACGAAATAAGAATATTTTTAAAGCGAAAGAGTGCTAGAAGTTGACTGTTGTTAATACAAAAATGCATCACCTGTCTAAATATTTTTTTGCAATTTTTGAAAATCCTGGTCGGGTTGCGTCCGCATCAACTTCAAAAATGCATATCTTTTTTATTAATTAACGAATTTTAACGAAATAAGAATATTTTTAAAGCGAAAGAGTGCTAGAAGTTGACTGTTGTTAATACAAAAATGCATCACCTGTCTAAATATTTTTTTGCAATTTTTGAAAATCCTGGTCGGGTTGCGTCCGCATCAACTTCAAAAATGCATATCTTTTTTATTAATTAACGAATTTTAACGAAATACGAATATTTTTAAAGCGAAAGAGTGCTCTGTCTAAATATTTTTTTGCAATTTTTGAAAATCCTGGTCGGGTTGCGTCCGCATCAACTTCCAAAATGCATATCTTTTTTATTAATTAACGAATTTTAACGAAATAAGAATATTTTTAAAGCGAAAGAGTGCTAGAAGTTGACTGTTGTTAATACAAAAATGCATCACCTGTCTAAATATTTTTTTGCAATTTTTGAAAATCCTGGTCGGGTTGCGTCCGCATCAACTTCAAAAATTCATATCTTTTTTATTAATTAACGAATTTTAACGAAATAAGAATATTTTTAAAGCGAAAGAGTGCTAGAAGTTGACTGTTGCTAATACAAAAATGCATCACCTGTCTAAATATTTTTTTGCAATTTTTGAAAATCCTGGTCGTGTTGTGTCCGCATCAACTTCAAAAATTCATATCTTTTTTATTAAATAACGAATTTTAACGAAATAAGAATATTTTTAAAGCGAAAGAGTGCTAGAAGTTGACTGTTGTTAATACAAAAATGCATCACCTGTCTAAATATTTTTTTGCAATTTTTGAAAATCCTGGTCGGGTTGCGTCCGCATCAACTTCAAAAATGCATATCTTTTTTATTAATTAACGAATTTTAACGAAATAAGAATATTTTTAAAGCGAAAGAGTGCTAGAAGTTGACTGTTGTTAATACAAAAATGCATCACCTGTCTAAATATTTTTTTGCAATTTTTGAAAATCCTGGTCGGGTTGCGTCCGCATCAACTTCAAAAATTCATATCTTTTTTATTAATTAACGAATTTTAACGAAATAAGAATATTTTTAAAGCGAAAGAGTGCTAGAAGTTGACTGTTGTTAATACAAAAATGCATCACCTGTCTAAATATTTTTTTGCAATTTTTGAAAATCCTGGTCGGGTTGCGTCCGCATCAACTTCAAAAATGCATATCTTTTTTATTAATTAACGAATTTTAACGAAATAAGAATATTTTTAAAGCGAAAGAGTGCTAGAAGTTGACTGTTGTTAATACAAAAATGCATCACCTGTCTAAATATTTTTTTGCAATTTTTGAAAATCCTGGTCGGGTTGCGTCCGCATCAACTTCAAAAATGCATATCTTTTTTATTAATTAACGAATTTTAACGAAATAAGAATATTTTTAAAGCGAAAGAGTGCTAGAAGTTGACTGTTGTTAATACAAAAATGCATCACCTGTCTAAATATTTTTTTGCAATTTTTGAAAATCCTGGTCGGGTTGCGTCCGCATCAACTTCAAAAATGCATATCTTTTTTATTAATTAACGAATTTTAACGAAATACGAATATTTTTAAAGCGAAAGAGTGCTCTGTCTAAATATTTTTTTGCAATTTTTGAAAATCCTGGTCGGGTTGCGTCCGCATCAACTTCCAAAATGCATATCTTTTTTATTAATTAACGAATTTTAACGAAATAAGAATATTTTTAAAGCGAAAGAGTGCTAGAAGTTGACTGTTGTTAATACAAAAATGCATCACCTGTCTAAATATTTTTTTGCAATTTTTGAAAATCCTGGTCGGGTTGCGTCCGCATCAACTTCAAAAATTCATATCTTTTTTATTAATTAACGAATTTTAACGAAATAAGAATATTTTTAAAGCGAAAGAGTGCTAGAAGTTGACTGTTGCTAATACAAAAATGCATCACCTGTCTAAATATTTTTTTGCAATTTTTGAAAATCCTGGTCGTGTTGTGTCCGCATCAACTTCAAAAATTCATATCTTTTTTATTAATTAACGAATTTTAACGAAATAAGAATATTTTTAAAGCGAAAGAGTGCTAGAAGTTGACTGTTGTTAATACAAAAATGCATCACCTGTCTAAATATTTTTTTGCAATTTTTGAAAATCCTGGTCGGGTTGCGTCCGCATCAACTTCAAAAATGCATATCTTTTTTATTAATTAACGAATTTTAACGAAATAAGAATATTTTTAAAGCGAAAGAGTGCTAGAAGTTGACTGTTGTTAATACAAAAATGCATCACCTGTCTAAATATTTTTTTGCAATTTTTGAAAATCCTGGTCGGGTTGCGTCCGCATCAACTTCAAAAATTCATATCTTTTTTATTAATTAACGAATTTTAACGAAATAAGAATATTTTTAAAGCGAAAGAGTGCTAGAAGTTGACTGTTGTTAATACAAAAATGCATCACCTGTCTAAATATTTTTTTGCAATTTTTGAAAATCCTGGTCGGGTTGCGTCCGCATCAACTTCAAAAATGCATATCTTTTTTATTAATTAACGAATTTTAACGAAATAAGAATATTTTTAAAGCGAAAGAGTGCTAGAAGTTGACTGTTGTTAATACAAAAATGCATCACCTGTCTAAATATTTTTTTGCAATTTTTGAAAATCCTGGTCGGGTTGCGTCCGCATCAACTTCAAAAATGCATATCTTTTTTATTAATTAACGAATTTTAACGAAATAAGAATATTTTTAAAGCGAAAGAGTGCTAGAAGTTGACTGTTGTTAATACAAAAATGCATCACCTGTCTAAATATTTTTTTGCAATTTTTGAAAATCCTGGTCGGGTTGCGTCCGCATCAACTTCAAAAATGCATATCTTTTTTATTAATTAACGAATTTTAACGAAATAAGAATATTTTTAAAGCGAAAGAGTGCTAGAAGTTGACTGTTGTTAATACAAAAATGCATCACCTGTCTAAATATTTTTTTGCAATTTTTGAAAATCCTGGTCGGGTTGCGTCCGCATCAACTTCAAAAATTCATATCTTTTTTATTAATTAACGAATTTTAACGAAATAAGAATATTTTTAAAGCGAAAGAGTGCTAGAAGTTGACTGTTGTTAATACAAAAATGCATCACCTGTCTAAATATTTTTTTGCAATTTTTGAAAATCCTGGTCGGGTTGCGTCCGCATCAACTTCAAAAATGCATATCTTTTTTATTAATTAACGAATTTTAACGAAATAAGAATATTTTTAAAGCGAAAGAGTGCTAGAAGTTGACTGTTGTTAATACAAAAATGCATCACCTGTCTAAATATTTTTTTGCAATTTTTGAAAATCCTGGTCGGGTTGCGTCCGCATCAACTTCAAAAATGCATATCTTTTTTATTAATTAACGAATTTTAACGAAATACGAATATTTTTAAAGCGAAAGAGTGCTCTGTCTAAATATTTTTTTGCAATTTTTGAAAATCCTGGTCGGGTTGCGTCCGCATCAACTTCAAAAATGCATATCTTTTTTATTAATTAACGAATTTTAACGAAATAAGAATATTTTTAAAGCGAAAGAGTGCTAGAAGTTGACTGTTGTTAATACAAAAATGCATCACCTGTCTAAATATTTTTTTGCAATTTTTGAAAATCCTGGTCGGGTTGCGTCCGCATCAACTTCAAAAATGCATATCTTTTTTATTAATTAACGAATTTTAACGAAATAAGAATATTTTTAAAGCGAAAGAGTGCTAGAAGTTGACTGTTGTTAATACAAAAATGCATCACCTGTCTAAATATTTTTTTGCAATTTTTGAAAATCCTGGTCGGGTTGCGTCCGCATCAACTTCAAAAATGCATATCTTTTTTATTAATTAACGAATTTTAACGAAATAAGAATATTTTTAAAGCGAAAGAGTGCTAGAAGTTGACTGTTGTTAATACAAAAATGCATCACCTGTCTAAATATTTTTTTGCAATTTTTGAAAATCCTGGTCGGGTTGCGTCCGCATCAACTTCAAAAATGCATATCTTTTTTATTAATTAACGAATTTTAACGAAATAAGAATATTTTTAAAGCGAAAGAGTGCTAGAAGTTGACTGTTGTTAATACAAAAATGCATCACCTGTCTAAATATTTTTTTGCAATTTTTGAAAATCCTGGTCGGGTTGCGTCCGCATCAACTTCAAAAATTCATATCTTTTTTATTAATTAACGAATTTTAACGAAATACGAATATTTTTAAAGCGAAAGAGTGCTCTGTCTAAATATTTTTTTGCAATTTTTGAAAATCCTGGTCGGGTTGCGTCCGCATCAACTTCAAAAATTCATATCTTTTTTATTAATTAACGAATTTTAACGAAATAAGAATATTTTTAAAGCGAAAGAGTGCTAGAAGTTGACTGTTGTTAATACAAAAATGCATCACCTGTCTAAATATTTTTTTGCAATTTTTGAAAATCCTGGTCGGGTTGCGTCCGCATCAACTTCAAAAATTCATATCTTTTTTATTAATTAACGAATTTTAACGAAATAAGAATATTTTTAAAGCGAAAGAGTGCTAGAAGTTGGCTGTTGTTAATACAAAAATGCATCACCTGTCTAAATATTTTTTTGCAATTTTTGAAAATCCTGGTCGGGTTGCGTCCGCATCAACTTCAAAAATGCATATCTTTTTTATTAATTAACGAATTTTAACGAAATAAGAATATTTTTAAAGCAAAAAAGTGGGAGAAGTTGTCTGTTATTAATAAAAAATGCAACACCAGTATTAATATTTTTTTGCAATTTTTGAAAATCCTGGTCGGGTTGCGTCCGCATCAACTTCAAAAATTCATATCTTTTTTATTAATTAACGAATTTTAACGAAATAAGAATATTTTTAAAGCGAAAGAGTGCTAGAAGTTGACTGTTGTTAATACAAAAATGCATCACCAGTCTAAATATTTTTTTGCAATTTTTGAAAATCCTGGTCGTGTTACGTCCGCAATAACTTCAAAAATTCATTTTTTTTTCCGTTAATTAGTGTATTTAAATTGAATGTAAGAATTTAACTGGTATTATTAATAAAATGTATTACCAGTCTATATGTTTTTATTTTTAAACTTTAAGCTCACTTTAACGGACAATTAATACATCCCTGTGAAATTTAAAAATTCATAACTTCTTCAATAATTAACGCATTTGAACTAAATATCAAAATTATTACAGCCAAACAATGTAAGAAGTGTACTGTTATTTATAAAAACATGTATCACCAGTTAAAATATTTTTTTTCGAATTCTTCAAATTCATGATCGCTTTAACGTGCAATGATTGCTTCAAAAATTCATAACTTTTTAATAATTAACGGATTTGATCTAAATAACAAAATTATTAAATCTAAAGAATGTAAGAAGTGTATTGTTACTAATAAAAACATGTATCGCCAGTTGAATTTTTTTTTTTGAATTTTTGAAATTTATGATCGCTTTAACGTGCAATTATTGCTTCAAGAATTCATAACTTTTTTAATAATCAAGGGATTTGAACTAAATAACAAAATTATGAAAGCTAAAGAAGGAAAAAGTGTATTGTTAGTAATAAAACCATGTATCGCCAGTTAAAATATTTTTTTCAGAATTTTGGAAATTCATGATCACTTTAACATGCAATGATTGCTTCAAAAATTCATAACTTTGTTAATAACCAACGGATTTGAACTAAATAAGAAAATGATTAAAGCTAAAGAATGTACGAAGTGTATTGTTACTAATAAAGACATATATCGCCAGTTAAATTTGTTTTTTTTTAATTTTTGAAATTCATGATCGCTTTAACGAGCAATTATTTGCTTCAAAAATTCATAACTTTTTTAATAATCAACGGATTTCAACTAAATAATCCAAATCAGATTACGTTGGTCTGTTACGCGGGGCCACACCAATTCTAATGGATTTTTTTCGTATTATTGTACATTTGAATCTATTTGATTCAGATTCAGATGAAAAAGATGACCGATGTACTCGAATTTGGGGTCAGAATAATTAATTCATATTTAAATGCAAAATAAAGTTGTCTTACTTCTCAATGTTTCTAAAAAACTCCTTCACTAAATCATGGGCGCGCACTTTTCGCCGTTAATTCAATTCTTTTTCTTTTCAATGTCTACCTTTAATTTGATTATGTCCTAGCTACAATTCTTCTTCGCTCTTCTTCGCAATTGATGGTGACGCTAGTTTAAAATAATAATTCCATAAATTGATCCATAAATCAATCATTGAAAATATTAACACGAGTAATTAAGCAAGTGACGTTATGTTACTTCAATGAAGTAGTAAAAAATCACTTGTGCGAACTTCACTCTATTTAGCGAAGCACACACTCGCAGTTTCACCAATATGATAACTAAAATGTCCCTAAAAAAACAGTACCTTAGTAGGAATTGCTTATCAAGGAACCGATTGCAATGGTGAAACCGAATTGGTCTAAAGTACTAGTTTAGGCATTTCTTAGCTTAGGTACTATCTAACAAAGTATTTGTTTAGGAATAGTTGGTGAAAACGGGCATTAGTTTCAATAATCTGATGAGATTGATTGGCTCCATTTTCAAGATTTGGTTGCATCGCACTGTACATAAACGATTGACGAGTAAGGTTTGAAAACAGAAAACGACAAACCAACTTTCACGGTTGGCAATACAGGGCGCATCCGTATGTCTGTATTTGGCGCTGTCAACTTTTCAATTACATTACGAAGAAAAAATGTTGTTTGCGGTAACTTGCACCTCGTGTATAATTTTAACAGTGTGCCTTTCGTGCGCTAAATTATCTATAATATGAATAACATTCGTAGTGCAACGTGAGTATTCCCGTGCCGTGCGTACAATTTCATTTATGGTGGACATTGACGTATATGCGCAAATGAAGAAATAAAAATTGGATTTTTAGGCTTGAAACACGTTTCCGCATTAAGTACCTTAATAATAACACGTATAGAGTCCCTAAACAAAAAAATTCCGAAATCGGGAGTTTGACTGTAAAGTGCAATCACTCCTTTACACCTGTCTTTGGCAGTGTTAAACTACTGATGATAGTCGCTAATTAATTTAATTTCCGGGTTAATTATAAATTTATACTGTTCTAGTAAATAATTACTATGGTGGTTTAATAAAATGGTAATCACCAAATTCGGCAATACAGGAAGCCATTCCTCCCCACACGAAAGGTCTCCAAGTTATATCTCCTCCTCCTCCTCCTCCTCCCATTCCACTAGGGTCCTTTTAATTGATGAAATTATCCAATTGTCCAAGAACGAGCCGAGAATGTAGATAGCCGAGTGACCGAATAATATTTCTTTGGAATTTATTTTGGAGATTATTCGAGAGTCGGAACCAGAGTTTATATGACAGCAGATTGCACAAACATCGCGATGAAATAATATTTTTTTATTGACATTAAACAATTGGGGTGAGAAATTGGTTTCTAATATTCCGTGATTCTACTCCTGGTGCTTTTTCTCACCGAAATGACGTGAGAAACCACCGATGGCAAAAGCACCTGGAGTAGAATCAAGGTCCTTCAGGGGGATTCTAAACCTGTCAAACGTAACGTATCGGGTCGGCCATTTTGTCCCTAGATTGCGAGTCTAACCGACTTGATGGTATCCAGTGACGGTTCACGGGTTTTTTTCTGGTACGGCCGAGGAACAAGAGGTGACAATACAGATAGGTGGGGTCAGTTGAAGAGACGGCTGGCTGCGTGACCGCACCTATCTGTATTACCACCTCTTGTTCCTCGGCCGTACCAGAAAAAACCCCGCGAACCGTCACTGATGGTATCATTTATTTTTACGCTTTCGTGGTTTATTTTCAATTTAAATCATATTTTAAATGTCAATCGAGCGTTGTGTAAACTCGGATGAAACTGACGTTTAAAACGTCAAAATTATGAAAGATGGAAAAATTATACTTCAAATTCAAAAATCAAAGAGATATCGAAAAAGCTTATTCGTTATAAGTTGTTCATTTTGGCATTCTCTACAATTATTATTCACATAAATTTGCTGTAACTATTATCGTTTCGTAATTATAAACCAAAAATGAAAAAATGGTAATATGGCCATCATGTTACTTTCTCCGACTTGATGGTATCATTTATATTTACGCTTTTATGGTTTATTTTCAATTTAAATCATATTTTAAATCGAGCGTTTCACATGTTCGAACGATTGCAATGTCAACATTATTGTGAAAGGTGAAAATGACAAATTATGTTTCAAACTCTGATAATCTTTACCGTAAGTTTATTGAAAAATTAAAAATAATGCAAAAAAAGTCATGAAAAGATTTCTAAAAATAGTCCTAAGAAACCTAATAAAAGCCCTGAGCAAGAAAGTCCTGAAAAATATTTCTGAAAATATAAATAGTCCTGATTAAAAAGTCCCAAAAACCTAATAAAAGTCCTGAAACAAGGAAGTCTTGAAAAAGTCCCGAAAAAAGAGTCCTGACAAAAAAATGTCTTGAAAAACAGGTCCAAAAAGATCAGGAATAAAGTTCTGCAAGAAAGTCCTGGAAAAGAGTTGACACAAAAATGTCCTGAAAAAAGTCCTGGAGAAACAGTTTTGGAAATAAAGTCTTGAAAAAAGAGTACTGTTAAAAAGTTGTGAAAAAGAGTCGTGATAAAAATCCTGAAAAAGGTATCGAAAGAAGAGTCCTGAAAAATCAAGTCTTCATATAAAACACCAGAAATAAATGTCCTTAAAAAAAACCTGAAAAAAGTCCGAAAAAGTCCTAAAATAAATCCTGAAAAAGTCCTGAATAAAGTCCCGAAAAAAGTCGCGAAAAAAGTCCCGAAAAAGAGTTCTGATAAAATTCCTGATAAAATATCCTGAAAAAATATCCCGTAAAAACAGTTTTAAAAAAGAGTTGTAAAGATAACATCGTAAAAAATGCTAATAAAACATTTCTGAAAAAACACTGCAAAAATATTGTTAAAAAAAAGTTCTGAAGAAATTGTCCTAAAAAAATTCTAGAAAGAGTCTTGAAAAAAAGTCCCGAAGAAAGTTCTGCCAAAAGGCCTGAAATAAGTCCTTAACAAAATTCCTGAAATAAAGTCTTGAAAAAAATGCTAAAAATATCTGAAAAAGAAAAAATTCTAAAATTGTCATGAGGAACATTCTGAAAATGTGTTCTGAAAAAAAATCCTTAGAAAGGTCCAAAAACGTCTTGAAAAAAATGCTAAAAACATCTGAAAAAGAAAAAATTTTAAAATTGTCTTGAAGAACATTCTGAAAATGTGTTCTGAAAAAAAATCCTTAGAAAGGTCCAAAAACGGCAAAAAAAAAATTGAAAAAATTGTCATGAAGAACATTCTGAAAATGTGTTCTGAAAAAAATCCCGAAAATAAGTCCTGAAAATTAATTCATTAATTTAAAAAGTGTTATGAAATATAGCACTGAAAAACGTCCTGTAAAGAAGGCTTGAAAAAAAATTCCCGGAAAAATAATTCTGAAAAATGTAATGTAGTACATTTTGAAAATAATCCTGTAAAGAAGTCCTGAACAAGAGGTTCTTAAAAGAGTCCTGGAGGAACACTCCTTGAAAAAGTGTCCTGGTGAAAGCCGTGAAAAAAAAAATCAGAAAATAATCTTCAAACAAAATACCAGAAACAAATGTCCTGAAAAGAGTCCTAAAATAAGTCCTGAAGACAGTTCAGAAAAAGAGTCCTGATGAAATATCATAAGAAAATTCTCCTGTAAAAACAGTCTTGAAAAATTTCACCGAAAATAATATCTTTAAAAAATAAGCAAAAAAATTTCTGAACATTTTTCCTTAAAAAAATCTGAAGAAATTGTCCTCAAAAAGAAATCCCAAAAAGTGTCTTGAAAAAAGTTCCGAAAAAAGTTCTTACAAAATTCCTGAAATAAAGTCATGAAAAAAAATGCTAAAAATATCTGAAAAATTGTCATGAAGAACATTCTGAAAATGTGTCCAAACAAAAATCCTTAGAAAGGTCCAAAAATGGCCATGAAAAATTTTTTTTTAAAAATTGTCATGAAGAACATTCTAAAGATCTGTTCTCAAAAAAATCCCGAAAATAAGTCTTAACAAAGTGTTCTTGAGCGAGTCCCGAAAACGTCCAGAGAAAAAATTCCTGAGAAAAAATCCTGTTAATAAAATGAAAAGAAATCCTGAAAATATAGGTCCTAAAAAATTCCTAAAAAGTAATAAAAAAATATCCTCGAAGAACGGTCTTTTGAAAATGTTCTTAAAGAAGATCTGAGAGAGTTCTGAAAACATTGTCCTGAAGTCCCAAAAAGGCTAAAAGAACAAATAAAACTGTTAATGTAAATATTCGGAAATACGAATTTTTACCAAAAGCTTTTCAGTTAAAAGTTTTGTGGTTATTTCTGTATTAGTTTTCGAGATACAGCGCGCACAGACACACATACTGACAAACTGTTATGTAGAGAAAAATGGTGATTTTACTTTCTCCGACTTGATGTAATCATTTATATTTACGCTTTCATGGTTTATTTTCAATTTAAATAATATTTTAAATATGCATCGAGCGTTGTGTAAACTCGGGTGAAACTGACGTTTAAAACGTCAAAATTATGAAACGAAAACTAAAGGGATTTCGAAAAAAACTTATTCTTTATAAGTTGTTCATTTTAGCATTCTCTACAGTTATTATTAAAATAAATTTGCTGTAACTATTATCGTTTTATAATTATAAATCAAAAATTAAAAAAAAATAATAATAAATTTTTTTCTCGAATGAAAATGATTTTATGAAAAATGTTTTCAAGCAAAAGATGTTCATTTCTTTGTTGTCTTCAAAGTTGGTTAAATGTTTTTGTGATATTTTTCATATTTAAGAAAATATTGGCAAAAAACAAAAAACAGTTAAGGTAAACACCCACTTCCGGTGCACGAAATTTTACCAAAAGCTTTTCAGTTCTTCAGATTGTCAAATAAGACGAATGTTCAAAGTTTCATATCAATTGCTTTATTCGTTTTTGAGATACAGCGCGCACAGACACACACACACGTTCAGACACACACACACACACACACACAGACACAAAAAAAAAATCCAGAAATTGTTGAAATGGCAATCCCCCATTTTGTTCAAGAGCTATCTTCTCAAAACCACAGAACTATTGAGCAATTATTTTTTTTATACACATATACTTTGCTGAAAGATTTTTCAATATATCCCTTAAAGACCAGAAAACAACTATATGACAAATTTAATTTTTTGGTCTTAACTGCATCCATTCGACGAGTACAACACTTTGCTGTAAGAATTTGCTAAATTTGGTCATACGTTGAAGAGTTATCCTGTGAAACCCGAAAAACAATTGAACAAATTTATTTTTTTGGTTCTTTCTTTATTTTATTCAAATTTAGATATAGTATATGACAAATTATAACAAAGTACGTCACAACAAAATCAAATTCTACAGCTAATTGAATACGTCACAGAAAATAAGAACAAAATAATTTGCAATTGATATAATCCTCTACTGAGTATTATTCTTTTTCCATCAGTCGAGACATTTTTTCTACATCTTCCGGATGAATATAAGACTTTGCCGAAAGAATTTTACAAATCTCGTCGAAGTATTTGACCAAGTAGTAAAATGAGACCGATGAAAAGCCGAATTTTCAAACAACTTTCTTCATCGATGGAAGCAGATTATGTGTGCTTGCTTCTTCATACCGAAGTGTGGTGGTTGTCACGATGAAAGGTTTTAAACCGCGTGTTGAAATTAAAAAAATGAATTACTTATTTTTTTTTTGAAACAGAAAATCAAAAAACTTTTGTAAATTATCACAGGTAATATAGCAAGTGTGACGCTTACCATCGATATTTTTTTTTATAAAATCACGAATTTTAATCCCAACAGCGAAAATGCAACGAGTCCGAAGGACGAGTTACATTTTCTGACGATTGGGATTAAAATGAGTTGGGTTTTATAAAAAATTGTCGATATTTAAGCGTTAAACGAGTTATATTTAGGAAGAGAATATAATGAATAACACACGAAACTAAGAAAAAAGCAACTGGTAACTTCATTCATACCCATCAAAAGTACGGTAAACGCCCGCGAGAGGGGAGTTAAATCAAATTGGTATGACTGTAGGCAACCCAGCTTACAAAGAGGGTTGCGCCTGCGATTCTAAAAGAGAGATGCTATTATACGTCTGCACCTCGCTAAAGCGCGAGCGTGAGAAGCGTATTATACCTCATTTAATAACCAGGCGGACTAAATCAAATTTTAGCCGCGAAAATACGTCGTTGTTATTGGCCAAACGGGCGCCGTTTTTACACTGGCTTAAATTGCTAAAACAGAAATGGCCGTTGTTATGATCAGCTGATCTGTCACCGTTACTTGTCTCTCACCGGTTCCACGTGTGTCTCCTCAGTTTTTGTGTTTTTAGCCAGTTATTTCTCCCGTTGATAGTGTAAGCATCGATTCTTTACATCCCGCGATTTTCTTGGTAATAGTTATTTTATTTTTAACTATCGATGTATACCCAGCACAAGTTTGGTGTCATTTTTATTAGAATTAATTTATGTGTTGATATAATTATTGAATAAATTTTATGGGTAAACGAATTCGAAATAATTTAATTTTTACAGCCAAAACATGTCTGGTTACTTTTCTGGTAACTTTTTATAGTGTAAATGTGACTTTCGCCATTAGTCCGCCTGGTTATGAAATGAGGTATAGTATATTGTGTTTTTTTTATCAGTGGCGGGAGAGAAGGTTTACACAAAACACAGTTGAAGGGCGACATAATCGTAAGCAAGTAATTCCCAAGAAATAATCTCTTGGGGATTATAACTTGAAATTTTCATTATTGTTATAGAACAAATCTCCGAAAGCTACCAATAGATTTTATAATGTAGTTTGAAACCATATCTGTTGTATGGGCCCATTATATAAGTAATGCGCATTTTCTGGCAAACATGTATTTATTGATTGTACCGGTACAAATCCTTCAAATTCTTCCAAATACTTTCCCCCAGCATCAATACACCTACGAAAACGTGTCTTGTCATGCCTAGAAGGCACCCTGAAACTCCTAGACGGGAATGTCTCTTTGCAACATGCTTTTAGATGTTTTCCACGGACTCTCAATGTTTTCCTATCAGCTCTCTCTTCAGCCAGGGAAACAAAATAGGTCGTACAGAGCCTTGTCGGGACTGTAAGGGGGCGGGGTGTTGCTCCGGGCCAGGAAATTGGTAACGATGAAGGCCGTGTGACTGGGGGCATTGTCATGGTGGAGCCTGACCGTGTCTTTGAGGTCAGCCATCACGCGCACGACCCAGCGTTTCAATCTCTTGAGCACCTGCAGGTAAAAGGCTGAGTTGACAGTTGGGAGTCCATGAAAAATATCCAAAAGCATGTTACAACGTTCCTAAGAGACATTCCCATTGAAGAGTTTCAGGATGCAAAGTGTATTGATGCTGAGGGAGAGTATTTTGAAGAATTTTAAGCATTTGTACCGGTACGATCAATAAATATATTTTTGTCAGAAAATGCGCATTACTTTTATAATGGACCCTGTAATACAAATATTATGTTCATCTTACTTTTGTACTTGGCATAACTGCCCTCAGTCGAGTATCTAAACCTAAATTTTTGCTGGTACATACAGTACTTTATTCTGTTTAAAATTTAGAATTTTTATCATGTATTTTCAATATGTAAAAACCGCAACAGAAATATGAACTTTAGCGCACACGTCTAGAACAGAGTTTCCCAAAATGTTTAGATGTGGTGTAACTTCAAATTGTGGGCCCGGAGGCAAACCAATATTTTAGAGCCTCTTATATATTTTTTCACTCGAGTATGAAATATGCTGATCCTCAAAAACCACTACAGATCTTTAAATGGAACTGCAAACTTTGGGATTCTTTGATAAATCGAAGATCTTTTGAGTTATTAAATTGAGTTTTTCTTATTCATATTTTCAAGAAATTAATTGGAACTGCAAACCCTTACCTGTTGGAGAAGCATTAAATAAAATAAAGACGAAAGGCAGCCTGAATAAACAGGTTTCTTTTATGATGTCCACATCAACATTTTTGAATTTATTGGCCAAAATAATTTGCTTTAAGATTGGTAAAAAAGGGGGGAAGGGGAGTATATTGTATAAGTGGCTCTACCATCAACATGTTCCACGAGTCGCCACTGCCGTACAGTAATGTTTTCGACATTGAAAATGTTCATGAAAATATTCATCTTGAGGTCCCCGAAAACAATTATTTTTTTGGAAAATGGTCTGTATGTCCGTGTGCTGTGTCGACCTGTCTCTGAGTCTGTCACTTTATGACCACTGTGTCTCAATATCTAACAGACATTTTTAAATGAAACTTTAGACTTAAAAAGAAGGAAAAATATTACAAACAAGAGATTGAAAATCCTCTGGTCAATTGTCTGTTGAGGTCATTTGTAATAGGGTCTGAATAAATGTAGTGTCTCTCTCTATTACAAAAATAATTATTCATCTATTTAAGATAACAATCTTTTGTTGATAGATTAATTTCGTAAACTCTTTGATTTTCGAGAAAAAATTTTGACTTTTTTGAGATAATGAATAATTTTTGTTCGACATTTTTTAAATTATAATACATACATGAACTTTATTCCAACATACATATGTTAGAAAGAGTTTTTAAAACTGATGCATTATTTCTTTTTACTTTCTACCTTATAAAATTAATGTATGTAAAGGCTCGTCAACTCTGCATAATATTCCTTTGCTACTATGTTGAATGTGGCGAATCTAGCCGGAAGTTACAATAGTGATGAAAGTAGAGCATACTCTAACCAAAAGTTCTGTTATCGGTTCTATTATATCACTATACTATTATTTTTCTAAAGTGGCGTTCACGTCATCAAGCACGTGTGAAATTACGTTTTTTCGTACCAACGTGATTGTTTTCGAGAATATACATAAAATTAGTTGAAGAATCGAAATTAATCTGAGAATAATTTGTTACATAACATTGATCACCGGTGGTTATAAATAAGTAATCGGCGTATTGACCTGGCACACATTTTTCGCCTGCCAATCATGTAGAAAATTATGTTATGTTGGCAGCCGTGATTTTTTATTTGCGACGATGCCAAATCTTTTTCACTAACCATGCTCATACATTTATGCATAACCAAACATTTTTGACGTTTAACTTGTTTTTTTTTTCGTTGTTTATTTTCAGAGATATTCGCATTGAAAGATTTCAAATTGACACCCTGTATGTAAACATATCAGAAAACGATTACTTTTTTATTTATTTGTATAATTGACACAACAGCTGATTGCAGCCATTTTTAAATATACAGAAGAGCTGGCAACCTTGTAAAATTTTGTTGTCATTATTATGATTATTATTTCGATGACGTGAACGCCACTTTAGAAAAATAATAGTATATGTCAAAATTCCAATCATCTATTGAAATCAATGTAGAATTTCTAGAGCAATTTTGGAAAAAGTATATTTTTGGTCAGTCAGCCATTTTAGTTACTGCAAAGTTCAAATGATTTTGTTTGGATATATTGCTTAAGATGGGAGGAGTTCAGAAACATCCCATCCTTTTATACCTGCAACCACAGAGGGAAAACATTCTCAGTTATAATATAACAAGTGGGGAGATACCATTGCAATTTTTTTTCAATGAAATCATGAGTTATAATCTCGGATGAAAATGCAATGACTACGAAGCAGGAGCTGCATTTTCATCCGAGATTATAACGAGTGTATTTCAAAATAAAATTGCAATAGTTTTAATCTTCCCACGTGTTATGTTCGGTTAAAGAATATAACGAGTTACATATAAAATTTGTTTTGGTTTTGTTTGTTCGTAACGTAATTTTTCACTTCTTTTATAACTATAGCGCAGCAGGCGGTTTCAAAAACGCCACATTTTAAAAATTACAAATCCGTGTAATGAATGCGCCGTTTGACAGCCACTGTCACTGTCACTGTCTAGTTTGTATCAGCGCTAGCCAATCAGCGTCCTACATTCGAGTCGTATTTTCAAGGATCAGTTGTATTTTCAGTGCCAGCCAATCAGCGTCCCAGATTTGAGTTGTATTATTTGAAATCAGTTATATTCTCACCTTAATATATACCACCATCCCTCTTGAAAGAACATGCAATACAATATGTAATAGAGTAATTTTTCAATTGTAAAAGTTGGGTGTTTCACAAAGATTCAACATTTTATTTAAGTTCTTTTATGTACAAAGATTTGCTAGTGAATAAATATTACAAATAAAAGCCTTAATACGAGGTATCAATTGTACTTTTATGAAGATTCAAACTTTTGGAAGATAATTATAAAATAAAAATAAATTAAACTAAATAATACTTATCTACAACTCCTGTTTGCGTATTTGAGATTAAAAGTTTGCCAGCGCAGCTAAATAATATAACAAAGAAGTTATTCAAATGCTCATTTAAAAAGACATACAAACTACAAATTTGTAATACGTATCATCTTGAATACCTATGCACGGTTACCTATAAAGGCAGGAACTTGTTAATACAACCTAGAGAAATAGCATCACAATTGCGTGGAGCGAATGGTGCAGGATGTGCTTCATTATTTTATAGATATATCCAATTGTACTCAGTAAACTCTTTTTAGTTGCTCATAGGTTATGAAGAATATGATGTTCCAAGGTCCCATCCGCACCCAGGTCGGAATGAAGCCTTTGTAGAAGGCCCAGAATCCTTCGTTCTTGAAAGTTTGCATGAAACAATCGACGGTCCCTCTGTATATGTGGTTGTTGGTTGCGCTGGTGCTGTTCTTTATGTTTCTTTGGTTCATAAGTCTTGTCTGTAACAAAATTAAATATTAGTATATAACATGCTTAGTTTTACTTATTCTTGTAATATTATTGAGATTGTGTAAAATAAACTGAATGAAGACAATGGTTGGCATCATTACTAATACATATTTAGAATCAACTTTTATTAAAGCAAGCCATGATATATGTTAAAGCAGGAGTTTTGTACTGTCAAATCTTTATTATAATAACAGTGGAAAAACCCAATTTTTACAGATAAGATGAAGGACTTTGCCCTGAACACCCTCTTGACTGCAAATTAATGCACCATAATGTCTAACTTACTGTTACATAAGATCTAAGTTTAGTTATTAATTAATCACTGCATACTTGTAACTGACCAACCCTTTTGTGGATACTTGTTCTTCTTGCAGATAAATTGTCATATTGGAACAAATATTTAATGAATATCTTATCTTCTTTGCTTAGGCGAACCATTTTTGTCCCAAAAATTAAAATGACATAGAAGTGACGGCTTATGTCTGAGATTCATTAGAAAACAAAAACAAATCATGGCCCACTAATTTTGATACCTACACCTGGAACATGATGGTGTATTATTGACTCCAGCCTTTGCAGAGCCTTCATTAATGTGTAATATCCTCGATAAAAAATCTTTTCAAAAATGCAATTTTTGTAATCTACAAAATGTAAATATTGGGTGCGTTCATCAGACAAAACAGTTTGGAGTTTACTGCCAACCATTGAGGTATTTTCTGATAAACAAGTTCGTCCAGCGGTCGACATTGTCCCAAGCGTACAAATTAGACCGATTGGTGTTGGAATTAAGCGTTGGAGTTGTGGAAGTCATGGAGGTTACAAAAGTTTTATGATGAAAATATAATTTATCATGTAACTGAAATTAAGAAAATGCACAAATTGCTGTTAGTTAAGAAAGTAAATGAGTTTGTGTAAATAAATTAATTTAAGTTATATTAAAAGTAAAACAAAGCACTGCAATCAGAGTGGCCGAGGTAACGTTCATCTAATACCAACCATTGTTTTTCAAAGCAATATTTATTGCGTTAATTATTATTGAAAATATGAATATTTATAATTGGTACAAATTATTTTGGCCCACTATGTATATTTTTAAAACATGAAATGTTTTTGCTTACATTGCTTAAGAGGGTAGTTCATTTTTGATAAGATAAATACAATTAACATAAATAAAAAATATTTATTTGAAATTGAATTAAATCCGGATACATTTTCTATAAAAATGAAAACATAACAATCGAAAGAAACAGCATAGAACCTTAGACCCCCAGAAAGTTATAATGCAAGTACATCTAGATATGTCCAAACAAGTAGTATTCACCCCTAGGATTATAGTTTAATCAGTCTTTTGTTCCCTAGGGAACGATGTGCAAAAAATGACAGCTTGTCGCAGTTTTGTGGCATGTAGTCATTTAAGGCAGAAAAAGAAGATATTGTCAGTGCTTATAAAGCTTTCTTGAAAAAATTATTTGGGCAGAACTGCCCACTGCTGTACAAGGTGGCCTAAATTCGATGTTACGATAGGGAATCTCGGTTATTAGAAGATAGAAAAAAACGATAGCGCATCCTCGAGCTTTTTTTTTTGTCCATCAAGACAAACCCAATGCCGAAAACAGAAATTAGCTATCGTCTTTTGTTCTGAAGTTATAACCAAAAATTCAATATTTACCATTTTCGATTTTTATTAACATATTAGTTATTTATTATTTTATCAAGATAAGAATTATATGTTCTTTAGGTACTTTTTCGAGAAAAATTGAAAACATTTTACAGATTTTTTTTCTATCTTCATTAATAAAAAAAGAAAAAAAAGATACAGCACTAAGTTATGTTTTTTTATAAAGAAATCATTTACTGTGCTATTAATAAATTGGTTATTTCCCTCCCTTTTTATTGATATACCGTGTGTTCGATAAAAAACGCCCAACACCATAACTGTTATTTATTGACCGATATGAATGAACTAAAAACCAAAGTCAATGGTGGTTTAAATACTAACAAATGACATCAATATTGATTTTCTTCAATAGTAACTTCATTGTCAAATGATAGCCAACTTAAAAATTTTAAATGGCAGCATATAATGTTTTAATTTTTTTACATTCGACATTATTTTTCTGAATCCAATAATGCCCAACATATTGTTTTTCGTTCAATATTTTCGTTCCATTTAAAATTATATTTCTATAAAATTATAATTAGCGTGTCTTGGAAAAAAAGTGACAAATGTCATTTGCTGTAAGGTTATGTCAAGCATGAATAATAAGGACCTAATAAATAAGTACCTGTGTTACAACTATTCAATGTAGAATAGAATAAATAAGTAGTACAAGTACAAATTCACTTGCGATTTAGATGTTCTGTGATTATTGTAAACACTAAGTAGAACGTCTAACTCTGCAAGTCCACTCTCTTCGAATTTTCAAAGGCTCTATATCGTCTGAAATTTCCTTCCTATCTTCTAAATTTACGTTCTGGTATTCGCCACCGTTTCGAAAACCGTAGAAAAGTAATAAATCTGTAGCTCGATTTCTATTTCATAGAAAATAAATTTCTTTTAATTCGCTATTGTTCATGATTATGTCTGAAACACACACTAATAACAAATGGTTGACATTACTTAAACAATAAATGACATTTGTCGATTCGAATTTTTTTCAAGGCACACTTCATTTATTATCAAAAAAATCAAGTGAACAAGATTTATTATTATCTTTTTCTGGCATAAATATAAACTTAAAACCAACATAATGGGCATAATTGGATTCAGAAAAACAATGTCTTATATTATAAAATTAGAAAAATATATGCAGCCATTTAAAAATTTAAAGTTGACTATCATTTGGCAATTAAGTTGATTTTGAAAAAATATATAATTACCGTAATTTTATAGTATTTAAACAGCCATTGACTTCACTTTTTAGTTCATTGAAATCGGTCAATAAATAACAGGGTTATGGCGTTGGGAATTTTTTATCGAACACACGGAATAATGCTTGAACTTCTTTATAAAATTACCAAAATAAAAATGCAACTTCCATGTAAATTATTAACAAAACTATTATGATATGAAACTGTTAGTAATTTCAAAAGCCGTTTCTGTAAAATGTCATAAGAATGTCTTCCAACAGCAGAATATTGACTTCATGCAACCATATCTGTAAGAAATAATGATTCAATTAAAAGTTATCTCTTGTGATTGAAAAAACATTCGAGCATAATAACGACATTTCATTATCTAAATGACGTTTATTATGCTGTTGGTAATCACACAACCTATTATAATTACTAAATAAAGTTGTTATCATGAAAACAGACATTCTAGTAATAATGATGCTTACACGATGATAACAAGTTTAATTAAAAATGCAATTACCATATGCGTAGAAGTAACATACTTAGAAAAATAATCAAGATGATAATTTACCACATAATAATAGATGCGATAACAGAAAATCGATAATTAATGGGGTAGCTTGACATTAAAACAAAGTTTTGCATTGTCATAATCGATAACAGAAAAACGGTAATTAGGTGAGTAGCTTTTAAAATTATAAAAACATGATGTTCATGACATTATGACACTGACATTAAGTATTAATTTTTACAATTACTATTGTAGCAAGCCAAACTACTCAACTTGTAATAAACCATAACTTTTCCTATTCCTTATGATAATTTCATTTGGTAAATTATCTAGCCAAATATACCGCGAGCTTGGATGAATTATCAAAAAAAACATTTTTTTCGTAACCTTTTAGTAATTCATCTCGACATAAAATTTGTTGTCAACTGGTTATTGTGTCGTTAAATTACTAGGTAACAAGGTAAAAACGATTTTTTGATAATTAACCTCGATCTAGGTATATTACTACCGATAATTTACCACATAATAATAGAATAATTATCGATAACAGAAAATCGATCATTAATACGGTAGCTTGACATTACAGCAATGTTTTGCATTGTCATAAAGTTAGGTTCGTGAGTCCCAAAACTCTTGGAAACCACTCCTGCCATGAATTTGAAAAGGCAGGTCATTTCTTAATTCACACACATATTATTAAACAAATTATCAAATGTCATTTTTAAGTAGCTGTCAGTTGTTGTTAATGTCACTTCATAACCATGAACTATTTGGAGTGGTCTTGAGGTTAAGTCGCATTGTTTTTAGTGTTAAGTTCAACAATTTCATTAGTTATAAATAAAACGCCTTCTCATAATTTCAACACTGATCTATTTTATAGTGTTGTGAATTATAAAATTAACAAAGAAGAACAAACATTACAACGGATGTTGAATGTGTTGTCCATTTTCACGAATACACAAATTAATTCGCCGTTTTATGTTATCGAACACATTTTGTAATACTGTGTTGTCTATCTTTTCACATTTTCTTATTACATTGTTTCGCATATCTTCTACTGTATGCACTGGACTGCTGAATAATTATTTTTTTTTAATATGGAAAAAGGAAAAAGTCTAGAGGAGTTAGATCAAAAGAACGTGGTGGAAATCGGTCTTTGCTTATTAGCCTGTCGTTGAAAAATTCATGAACATAATTTAATGTTTCACGGGCAATGTGCGGTCTGGCAGAATCTTGTTGGAAGAAGCCATTTTGGAGTTCATCATCATGAAGTTCGTTAATAAATTGTTGCAAAATAGTGGCTCTATAAGTGGCAACGTTTAAATTACCATCGAAAAATATTTTTTTTTTAAATCAAAAACACCATTTTTTACTATGAACGGGGAATTTTTGATTTTGGCAATTCTCATTGATTTGACATGAATTTTTCTTAATATTTTTTTAAATCACACTACATTCTCTAAATTTTAACACACAATTCAACTTTTTTTGACACTGACGTGTCTTGGATCTTGGATGTATCATTTCCTTTTAACAATTGTTTCATATCTCTTTAAAAAAAAAACAACAATTTTTATCTTAGTATTAGTAAATGTTAAATATTTACCAAACTAAGCTACAAGCGTTGATCAGTTTATGTCATTGTTTATTTCTTAGATAGAGATATCGCACTTGCATATTATTTTTTTTGGAGTTATTAAGTTACCCTATAAAAGCATCGAAAATGGAGCACAATTTTATTTACGACTTGTGAAAATAAAAAATAAAAATTACTCACCCTCACTACATCTATGGGCGTAGAAGCCACCGCACTCCCTAAACTAGCTATCACACTTGATCTGAAAATAAACAAAATTGTAGAGCACGCAAAAACAAATATTGAAAATAAAACATTGTGAAACTGTTGATCATAAATTCTGCTAATCTGCGAATAACAGACGCACGTTTTTTTCATGCTGATAACATTTTTTTTGTGGAAGTAAGGTAGTTTATTAAAAACACAGATGGATGCTTTAGATTTAGAATACATACTTACATAAAATGATTTGAAATTTTATCACCAAAGGAGTTCATTAAATAACTCTTGCAAGAGTCGTATACTGGCAATTCTACAGCTGCTATCACCGCTGCCCTCTGTGCTGTGGGACTGACGCCCTGAAAAAGATTCAATACTGATTTAATTGAAACGCTTAGCTCGTGAATTAAATATGATATTTAAAATATGAAATATTCACAAAAAGACTAATAATGGCTGTTTGCATCGCACAAATACATGAACACCCAACGCTGATGTATTTTATTAGTATTAAGAAACGATGAAAATTTTAACAAGATACAATAAAGATTAATCATGTTATCATCGACAATGAAACAGAAACTCTTTCTTTTCATTTGACATTAGTTAATTAAATGTCAATACAAAGCATTATTGTAAGCTTACTAAGTAAACACATTAAAGTTGAAATATTGCCTCCTGTACATCGTGCAAATTTCCATCAGTTGACGAACTTTGAACGTGGCAGAATAATCCGTCTGCAAGAAGCCGGATTATTAATTCGTGATGTTGCCGTTCGCGTGGGACGCAGTGTCGCCACAATGTTCCTATGTGGGCGAAGATGGTCAGAAAATAACGAGGGACGACGACGTTCGCTTCTCAGACGTCCTAGACTCACCACTAGCAACCCGGAGCAGTGTAGGGCATGAAAGGTATGGTATGTTCATTAAAAAAAAAAACTCAAGCGTGCCATGACTTTTTCGTTTTAAAAATTTCAGTTGACACACTTGACACTTGTTGGGAATTGACATATAAACGTCAGATCTTTCTAGAAGTCACAATTATTCCGTGCTCACAATGGTTTACAGCAACCAGCAAAAAACGTTTTTAATTGAAAGTTATTTCCGAAATGCGATTAAAGTGGACGGAAATTGGGTGTATTCATTCGACGCACCTTTAGCAGAGTTTCAGGAAGAATTTCCTAACGTGCCCATTATTTATGATGAATTTAAAAATACCCTATCACGATCTGTTGTATTATTTCGTGAAACGAGTAGTATTCTCCGTAAACCAGGCAGTGGTAGACCAGTCAAACGTACTTAGGATGCTATTAACAGAGCCCAAGAAATTTTGGAAGATGAACCTACGACTTCTCTGCGTCATTTGTCACAGCAAATGAATTTATCGGTAGGAACATGCCACAAGCTTCTACGAAAAGATTTGCAAGTATACCCTTATCGCATAACATCGGTGCAAGTGTTATTACCTGTTCTACCGCGCCGAGAAGTTTGCCAAAGCGCATGCCGCGAACCCACGTCTCCGAGGAGGAACTAGACTACAAACATCTATGGCTAGACCTCACCAAAACTCTCGCCAGGAGAGCAGGCGAGTACAGCGAAGCCTGTTTGCTCAACGCCAAACTCGAGCCGATGTCGAAACGCATTGATGCGCTGTCACGTCCAGCGACCCCAAAGACGCCGACAAAGACACCAATACCAACGCCGACTGTTCCCACCGGAAACAGTTATGCTGTCCACATAGACACGGTCGGCTCCGAAGAGAAAGACTCGACCCCACCACTGAGGCAGAGTACAACAAAAAAGAGGATCGCATCACCCCCTGCGACCCCCACCACGCAACAACCAAAGACGGCCAAACAACCGGTCGCAAAAGCAGCGGTCCCCACCACCTTCAGCACCACGACCCCACCCACACTAACGTCCACCCCGGCTGAGCAGTCCAACTCAGCTAAATTCCCCTTCGTCCCCCCTGCACACAGACCGTCTCCAGTTGTCCTGCCAGCGGACACTAACTAGCCGGTCATCAAGGCCTTGATGGAGACACACTCCATCTAGGTCCGCCAAGCCAAATACGCAGCCTGGAGAGTGCATATTTTTCCAGAGACGCCAACGGACTTCCACACCCTCACGAGCGTCCTCGACGGCAACGGGAGGCCGTACCACACGTACCAACTCCCAGAGGAAAAGGCGACGTAGGCGGTGATTAGAAACATTGCCTCGACCTGCACAGAGGCCCAGGTCGCAGAGGATCTTCTAAAACAGGGATTCCCGACGCTGTCCGTCAAACGGATAACCCGAGGCATCCACTGACTGGAGAAACCCATCACTTGTAGATGGTATACGTCCAGCTCGATGGTGGCATGGATGTAAACCGCATCCTCGTCGTCAAGAAGGTCCTTGGGCTCGATGTGAAAATCGAGCGGAAACGGCAGGACGCACAGTGGGACGAATTGTAAAAATCAGTGGACATGTCGGAATATCTAAAAAACTATAAGTATTAGAAAAAAATGTTTCAGATAAAAGTTGTAGGGTTTAAAAAGTTCCATTTACTGAGCTTATCAGATTGACCTTGAGTGGTGTCGCCAAAGTTATGTCATGGCCACCTTAATTTTTTTTTATGAAATGCCCTGTTTTTTATTACATACTTTTTTCTGCAGCCGTCCCAGAAATAAAACTTTCAGGATGATTTATGAAATCGAAAGCACCACTTTACATAAATAGTAAAGTAGTTATTTTCGGGACGATTTTGTTTCACTTTCGGAACGATTTCTTTACTGTCAAGGCGCTTTTTGTTACTTTCGGGCTGATTTAGCGTATATATGTAGGCGGCTTTGATAAAAAACATCCACTTCATATTTAATTATGACAGCGCTTGTCATATAACATTCGTGTGTGTTTTTGCCTAGAGCTCATCCTGGAAACTTCCTACTCATCCCGTAAAATATCACTTTCGGAACGTGTTACGTAAATTACTATTATAGGTCTTTTCGAGTCCTTTTCAAAACACTAGGATTATAATTATTTTAAGTTAGCCGTTTCAAGGTTATTGTGATTTTTATGATTTCTTGTTTAATCAAAGAACACACACAATCACAATATTTAAACATTAGTGACTCCCTTGAGGTTCAATTTTGTAATCAATATTTGGTTCATAGTTTGAAGTTTTTAATTTTATGCACATTTCTAAATTTTCGAGGTGTGCCACCAAAAATCTTTGAGCGTGCCACCTAGTAGGTTGCCGGACGCTGCTCTAACGTGTCATTCAATAATTACGTCACGAACATTGAGGGTATTTTGGACTACATTTTTGACTGGAGGATATCCAAACATCTTAAGGACATCTTTGGAGATCTGATAATGTTTGGGATTATTTACATTTTTGTTATAAAACAATGTAGGTATGTGTCATTTTTGAAGAGACATTTCAAAATTCCGCACGAGACCGCAGATAAAACCTACGTGATTTTTTAGTACATAAAAGGTTCTTCAAAATGTATGACAAATGTTGAACAAATGCAACCTTTTTTTTAATCACTCAAGAAACACATAACTTGGGTTAAAATACGTCTTGACTCTTCGTAGAGGAAAACGCATAAGGAGTAAATAAATCTGGCAGCGCAAAAATTTAAAATGTGTATTATAAATGTATTATATAAAAATCACATTAACCTTGAAACGGCTAACTTAAATTATACTGTTTTGGAAAGGACTCGAAAAGACCTATAAAAGTATACCGAGTGTCTGGGATAAGGGGCGAACATAGGGATTTAATATTACTGGTTGTTGAAATTAGGCACTTGGTAGGTTTCACAAATTTTATACTTTTTATTCCGACTAGTTTCGATTGTTACATCATTATCTAGGAATCCTAGATAATGATGTAACAATCGAAACTAGTCGGAATAAAAAGTATAAAATTTGTGAAACCTACCAAGTGCCTAATTTCAACAACCAGTAATATTAAAAATGTTTCACCACGTGATAAACGAGAACCAAATTCAACAAATAGGGATTTAACATGTAAAATTAAATATGTGTAATTATTAGCTCCCCTATTCATTTTAGAGAAATATCGCACAGGAATATTTTTTAGAGAATTAAAAATTGTAAATGAATCATCCATTTAATTTACGTTTGTACCATGATTTCACCTCAGAAATAATAAAAATAAGTTGAACAATGTACCATTAAAAAAAAACCTTGCCATGAGTTTGACAAATGTCATGTCATAGTGAAAATAAGTTTGCTGGTCAGATATCAATTCACGCATTGTAATTACAACGACTCTTCACGACTCTTCTTCACAACTATTTAGCAGGACTCTTTTTTCAAGATTTTATGTACAAAACTGTTTCTCCAGGACTTTTTTTCAGGACGTTTCATTGTCATGACTTTTTTATCGGGACATTTTTCAGGACTTTTATTAGGCTTTTAGGACATTTTAATCAGGACTATTTTTAGCCTCGCAAACACATATTGGAATTACCCGTGGTTTGATTTATTTAGAGAACCATATTCTTCATTTAAACAAACATTAGTTAGAAAAATGTAAATTAGAATTCATATTAATTGTAAGATTCGTTTAAGTAAGAATATATAAATTTCATGATATATATTTAATTGTAAATGGTGATTTACCGTAATAAATGTATTATTATTAAAACTTGTTCAAGACTTTGTTGTTCAGGGATTTTATTAGGTTTTTTAGGACTTTTAAATCAGGACTAGAAATCTTTTTAGGACTTTTTTAGCATTATTTTTAGTTTTACAGTAAACTTACGGTAAAGATTATCAGAATTTGAAACATAATTTGCCATTTTTACCTTTCATCATTTTGATCATGTAATAACTATTATACCAAATCGGAGAAAGTAACACCATCACCATTTTTTTAAATTGAATATCTTAAAATCGCGAATTTGATTTTTGAAATTGTATAATTGCCGAACGGGTTGTCCGATTGTGATGACTCCAGCGTTAAAATGTGCCAAGTTTATTGCAATTTAAAAGTTCGTTACTGAATATTTTCGTAAAATCGATACAAAACGTCAATAGTTCGAAGATTTTAAATTGCGATTTTGATTTTTTTTTCAATTTGCAAATATATTTTGATGATTCAAACGTCAAAATATACTTTTTGGAAAATTGTAATATTTTAAAATCGCGATTTTGATTTTTGAAATTGCGTAACAACCGAACGGGATTCCAACGACAAAATGTACCAAATTTAGTGCAATTTAAAAATAGATAAAGCAATATATTTGTAAAAACAACGAAAAACGTCAAATATTCCCGTTTTTGAAGTTTGAATATTTTAAATTACGATTTTGTTTTTAAATTGCAAAGCAGCCAAACGTGATCTCTGATTTTGATGATTAAAACGTCAAAATATGGAAAATTTAGTGTAGTTTTAAAAAGGTTTTAATATTTTAAAATAGCAATTTCGATTTTTGAAATTGCGGAACTGCCGAACGGGTTGTTCGATTTTAATAATTCCAACGATAAAATATACCGAATTTAGAGCAATTGAAAAGTTAGTTAAGAAATATTTCTGTAAGATCAACGCAAACGTCAAAGTTTCACGAATATTTTAAGTTATGATTTAGATTTTTTTTAAATTGCAGAACAGCCAAACGTGATCTCCGATTTTGATGATTAAAACGTCAAAATATGGAAAATTTAGTGTAGTTTTAAAACGGATTACAAAATTTTCTCGTTGAATTACCACAAAATGCAAAAATAGAACTTTTCAGTTCGACGATTTTAAAATCGAGATTTTTATTTTTTAAATTGCACAACTGCAGAACGCAATGTTCGATGTTGATGGTTCTAATGTCAAAATGTGGCAAATTTAGTGTAATTTAAAAATTGGTGAGTAAATTTCTTCTTTAAATCAACGGAGAACGTCAAAATTTCACGTTTTCGAAGTTCAACGATTTCAAATTGTGATTTTGATTTTCCTTAATTGCAGAACAACCAAACGAGATCATTTAAATGCCAAAATATGGCAAATTTAGTCTAGTTTTAAAGCGGATTACAAAATGTTTTCGTTAAATCAACACAAAATGCAAAAATTGCACTTTTTTAAAGTTCAGCGAATTTAAAATCGCGATTTTGATTTTTGAAATTGCACAGCTGCCGAACGCGTTGTTCGATTTCGATGTTTCTAATGTCAAAATGTGGTAAATTTAGTGCAATTAAAAAACTGGTTAATAAACATCCTCGTTAAATCTACACAAAATGTCGAAATTTCAAGATTTTAAATTGCGATTTTTGTTTTTTAAATTCCAGAACAGCCAAACGCGTTCTCTGATTTTGATGATTCAAACGTCAAAATATGACAAATTTAGTGTCATTTTTAAAAAAGTTTACAAAACCATCTCGTTACATTAACCGTTAACTGGTGACCCTGGGTCTGTGAGACCCATTGCATTAAACATTAACTCTTAAACCCCTAAAACTGAAGCAAGTGTCGGTCTGTCCGGCCAGCTAGCCTCCTACTATTCAGTTGTGGGTAAGACACCGCGAAGTTTTTGCTATTATTTGTAACCATAATATGGTTACCATATACATCTAGCGAATTATTGAAAACTCAACAGTAAGTCACCAAAAAAACGTATTCTTTATAGATTGTTCATTTTGGCACTCTCTACAATTATTAATCATATAAAGTTGCTGTAAATATTATCGTTTCATAATTATAAACCAAAAATGAAAACAAATTTAATATTTTTTTTCACGAATAACAATGATTTTATGAAAAAAGTACTTTTTTCGAGGACTTTTTTCAGAGATATTTATTTTTTAAATCTATTACTGAATCTGATACTAACTTCATACTCGTAAGTAGAATTGATGAAAATTTATTTTATTTATTTATTTAACTTCATACTCGTAAGTAGAATTGATGAAAATTGGTGGTATTATTATAATTATACATTTAATAAACTTAAAAGCATTTGTAACCACAAATCACTCAATTCAAAAAAGCCGGGAATAAACAGGCTTTTAATGAATCGTTTGATTACACGTGTAATTTGTATACGTAACAAATTTTAAATTTAGAAAAAAGTGTTTATTCTAAACAGCTCATTAAACTCATAATACTGCTGCCAAATAGTGGTGCTCAAATAACCGTAAATATGTATACACACGCATACAGCACATTGATGATTTAAGAAACACGTGTACTACAACACTTTTTTTGACCATTGACATTGAATTCACAAGAGCCTTGACTGGTCTAAAATTAGCTATTCAGGAAAATGATATTCCATTATAAATTTAGCTCTATTATGTTATGTCACGGCGGTTTTCCACAAAATCATTAATCTTGCTCTAACCTTGAAAATGTGTTAGTGAAAACGCGATTTTATGGCTTGGTTTAATGCTTTCATGGTCAGGAAAAATACGCATTTGTTTAAAAAAAAATATGTGATATGAATTAATTTAAAATTAAATTGTTAATAATAATAATAGATTATATTCTCCAATTTTGTAAATGTGTAATTCGGCAAATTATATCGATATGTTTCCTGTTAAACTTCCTCAATTATTAGCATATTTAAACCGTAGGAATTAGATATAATAATTGTAATATACAGGGTGCCCGTTTTTGGAGCTCAAGCATGGGGATCTCGGTTATTTGAAGAGATACAAGGTCGGTTAAATTAGGGCAAAGTTGCCCAATCTGGAGTGTAACATAAAGCCGTTTTGAAACGTAAAGTATTCCGACTACTTCCGAAGATATCTGAAAAAAATAGAAATTTTCAAAAAATGTTTTTTTTGCGAGACTATTTATAGAGATACTTCAAAACAATTCACACTTTATCATTGCCATTTTGTACGCTCTACAACGTGGTGATATAATAATAAAAATTCGACGTTTCGATTTCCGGGAAACAACATCAACTTTGTTTTTCTTATGGGCGCCATCTTGTATTTTTACATTTTCAAATGCAGATTTTTTTTCTGATTACGGTGATGTGTCATGTGTTGGGATTTGGTCTAGCAGTTTAATGGATATGCCTAAAATCCTGTTTTTGCAAAGAGTGCCATGGAAATGACAGCTACACATTTGTTTAATAAAGCAATCTTTGACACTTCGACTGAATTTCGTTTATCCTGACCTACAGTTCCAAAACTGGTATACATTTATAACAAAATGCCGTTTTCAGGTGAAGAAAAACGCGATATGCTAGAACTTTATTACGCATCGCATCGAAATGTAAAAGTTACTTCGGAAACATACCTTGAGCGGTATCCAGAAAGACAACAACCTGCTGAAAATGATTTTCTGATTCTTCATAGAAATTTAGCTGAGTTTGGTGCATTTTCTAAGCCTAGAATACGTGTTCATAGGCCCAACGGAAATGAAATGGACATTTTACAAGCAGTGAGTAAAATGTTAAAACCTTCTGAAAAATAATAAACGGTTATAAATTGAATTCTTCATTAGATTCAAAATAATCCTTCTACTTTGACAAGGGCTATAGCAGAAGAAATGAATGTATCTCGTCAGGTAGTGTGGAGTCTTGAAAAAACATAAATATCGCCTCTTTAAAATTCATATCACGCAAGTTTTACATCCAGGAGACACTGTGAACGAAGAGTAACGTTTTGTAGGAACATCATGACGCTGTTATTGCAAAATCCCCATTTTCTTTCCAACGGGATATTCACGGATGAATTCAAGTTTACCAACACAGGCATGTTCAATCGTCACAATGAACATGTATGGTCCGTTGAAAATCCACACGAACACCAAGGACGGCAACCACAAGCACGTTTTGGTCTAAATGTATGGGTTGGTTTATTTGGCGATAAGATCACTGGCCCGTACATTTACGAAGACAATTTGACTGCAGATGGGTATTTGCACTTTTTAATGACTTACCTAACCGATTACATCGATGACAACATTTGCCTCAACCGCCTAAATAGCCTTTGGTTCCAGCAAGATGGAGCTCCACCACATAACGCTAGAAGAGTGTCTGATTACTTGTCTCAAATATTTCCCGACAGAGTTATTTCAAATAGTGGGGACGTATGTACGTTGGCTGGCACATTCGCCAGATCTAATTCAAGGTTTTTATACCGCATTTTTATCACCCTGTATAATTTTTTTGTATGAAATCATGGCTGGCTCTATAGTTCGAACCTTCAACCAAACAACAGAAATTATTTTAATGGTTCAACGTCAATCACTGGAGCAAATATAAAATTTCACAGGTACCATGCATTTTAACAAATGTTTAAATATTTCGAAAACCGTAAACGATAGGTATAGGGGATATTGAAGTAACTCAACTTCATTTGCTCCCTAGAATTTAAAAATAACAATAAATACAGGGTGTCCCATTAAAAAAAACACACAACTTTGATAGTTTTAGGGCGTTTGGAACACCCTGTATAATGTGAAATTAAATTAATTTTATCTACGACCACTACTGTAAATGCCCATTATCGTACAATGCGCGTACTGCGTAAATACACCAAAACACCCACGTATGTTAGAGCCCGCTTGTAAATTAAAGGTACTAGTGAGTTTCGTTTACGAACTTTTGATTGGTTGAGAGTTGCGCGTTTGTTCGTTTTTATTAAATATAGTAGACCGCGATTGTTAAACGTCACATCACGCACCCCGAAGCTGTCACTTCGCTATTCCGCACATTCTCTTATATAAATTAAGGTGAGAGTGGTCGTAGATAAAGTATACTACATAACGCGAGTTGTAAAGCAATTACGCGCTCGTGAAATTGCGTTACTCGCCGCTACGCGGCTCGTACGCAATTTTTTCACTTGCGCGTAATTTGCTATTTACAACTCTTGTTACGTAATATACTATTACGATACAAGTAAAGTTATGAAGGTTTTTACATTACGAGAGAAAAGTTTGAAAGCACGAGTGACGTACGAGTGCTTTTAAATTCTCGAGTAATGTAAAAACAAATAACGTTACGTGTCTCTTAACACGGTTTATTTTATCCTATTTCTATTTTTTTAAATAAGAAAAATGTTTAAAGAAAAACGCCATAGGCGAAATAATGTTTGTATGCCAATATCTCCATAGCAACGAGCTGCGTTAAGATAAATATAACAACACTAGTGCTGTTAAAGGTACCTTAACGTAACTCGTTGCTAAGGAGTTATTGGCATGATAACATTATAGGATAAAATAAAGAATAAAACGTTCGTTCCTAAAACCCAACCTAGAAAAAAAATTGTGTCAGACGTGACAGTTAAAATAAATAATGGAACCTCACATGATCATTTCTCTCCCTAGGGAGAAATGTTACTTCTCTCACGATTTCAACGGCTGAGAAATCGACTTTCTCTCCCATTAAAAAAAAAACATTATTTTAAAACTGTACAAGATACTGTTTGTTAGTATTGGCCTGTCTATTGAGCACGAGGTCGAACATTCATATTGGAAACCCTTATCTGTGGCATTAAATAAATTTAATAAAAGACAGGCGGAACTGTCTAACAAATTTAATTCTCTTTAATTTTAACGAGCCAACTTCTCGCCACCGAGGATCGAATAAAAGATGATATCATTAGTGTCAACAACCTATTGGAGTCACGCAAATTTAATGTAAAACCAATAAAAGCCATAAGACTAGGGAAAACATCAAACAATAATAAACCTAGGCCATTAAAAATAATATTTCGAACGAACGAAGAAGCTAAAACTGTCCTACGTAGTAACTCAACCATACCTAATAATAATGTCCTCTTCCATCCTGACAGAACTAAAAAACAAATTGATTACTAATAAACTGAAGAAAGAACTGAATAGCAAATTGAACGGTGAAACTAACCTGCGTATTATACATCGCAGTGGCGTACCTTGCTTGACTAAGGTTAATAATCCACCTAACCGTTTACTAAAAAACTGAGTATTATCATAACTGCGGTGGTATCAGAACAAAAATAAATGACCTACTAATTAGTGTAAATCGGAACAACTACGATATTATTATTATAGTTGAAACCTGGTTGTATGAAAATAATGGTAATAGTCATCTTCAGCTATCAAGCTATGTCATTTATAGATTGGACCGTTCCATTGATGGAGATGTTAGAGGCGGTAGGATTTTGATCACCATAAAAAAACATTTAATATCGTCCCATATATCCAGTAATAATTCAATAGAGGAATTATTTATTTTATTAAAAACAAAAGACACAAGTTACATTATTGGTGGAGTTTATATAAAACCGTGTTCGTCTATTGAAAAATATGCAAGTCACTGCAATGGTATTGAAGAGATCGTTGAACATACTAAATGTAATAATTTTATAATTTGTGAGGATTATAACCTCCCACAATATAAGCTAGATAATGCAGCATGTTCTCAATACAATCCAGCTATGCACACTTTATTAAACTGTTTTAACTTTTTGAATGGTACTCAAATAAATAACATACCCAACTCGCGTGGGGTATACTTAGATCTTTGCTTTTATAATACATCTAATGTTACTGTATCCCTTGCTGATGAAAATCTCCTCCCAACAAGTTCACATCACTATGCTTACAGCATAGAGGTTCCCATTGGTGGTGCAATTAATATGGTTACCACAGAGAAAAAATGCCTTTTTAAGTTGGCAAACTATGAACTAATAAACGAGTATTTCAATTCCATCAGTTGGGATTAAAAAGAGCAGCCCACTCAAAGTATAAGCAACAGGGTCTATATCAGGTGTGTATAAATTGGCGGATAATTTACACGTGACAATATTCTTCCAAAAATTCTAAGCAGCTTATCTTTATTCTAAAATGTTGTACCATGCTTCCTGAGCCATCACGAGGTCCTCAAAGTTTGAACATCCAGTCGTTAAATATGCGTTATTATACGATATTTATTTACAGAAAACTCTGCACTTTCGGTAGTATGGCTAGTTTGAAAATTATTTGTCAGTGTGTGCTATCTTTCTATCTCAAACATGTATTTTTAACACTTCTTAATTAGCTTATTTTCATCAAAAATATATTCGGCAACGTCACACCCGCTTATGTCACTTTTGACACAACAAATTCATTCAAACTTGCTAGTTCCAGGTTTGTCCCAATTCTGCTTTTCTCAATATCATCAGTTTGTATTAGTGCCCACGTTTCAGTGTACTTCTGTTTCGTTGTTATTTTCGTTTTGTTTTGTTCAATTATAAAGGATTTTATTATTTCCTCACAATCTGTTTTACCTTGCATATATATATACATCTGTAAATAAACCCCGTTCTATTTATCTATTACCTTCTACTCTGATCCAACCCACATAATTAATCATAAGGTTTTTAAAAACAGGGCAGCCCGTGAATCCTATGTTGCCTAATGTACATTTTTTTTAAATCGCTCCTGATGGCCTATGTGGCATGATAGAACATTTTTGCATCAGCATTTTCTATTTAGAATTGTATGA
Source organism: Ocypus olens (assembly GCA_910593695.2). NCBI lineage: Eukaryota > Metazoa > Arthropoda > Insecta > Coleoptera > Staphylinidae > Ocypus > Ocypus olens. The sequence continues at coordinate 3,449,062 of OU343064.1, forward strand.
AGAATATCACCACGTGTAGATTATCTGCCAATTTATACAAACCCAATATAGTGACTATTGTTCATTTGCATATTTTTGCGATGAATGTAAGAAACTAAGCAAAACGTGTGACAATAATCATCTGTCTAAAGTAGAGTCTTCACTCAAATCTGATCCAAAATTCTTCTGGCAGTACGCTAAACAACTAAAAAAGGAAGATGGCTATCCAAGCCAGATGAGATATAATAATATGAATGCTAGCAATGGATTAGATATTGTCAACTTATGCTCCAACTTCTTCTCTTCTGCTATACCTGAGTTACACTCTCGCTCCAATATTAGTCTAAATAGTCATCTGACAGTTTTAATAGAAGAGGTATTTAATGTAATCATTAGTCACAAGCCATCTCACGCTCATGGGCCCTGATCAAGTGTCTAGTTACTTTCTTCAACATTGTATTTACTCGCTATGTCGTCCAATTCACAACTTATTCTCTAAATCTTTGCTACTTGGAATTATGCCGACTAAATGGAAAACATGCTTCTCCACCCCAATACATAAATCTGGCCCTAGACATCTAATCCTAAATTATAGAGGGATAGTCCGTTATTCCAAAGATACTAGATAAATTAGTGGCAGATCAGTTAGCATGGTCCTCTAAACAAATAACATGCGATAACCAACATGGGTTTGTAACCAACTGCTCCACTACCTTTAACTTATTACAGTATAAGCAATACATATCGAATGCCAAATTGACACAGTCTGTATGGATTTTTCCAAGGCGTTCGATAAGGATGACTTACTGGATAAACTAGGTTCCTACGGCCTCTGCCTTAGTACTCTAAGATGGTTATCTTCATTTCTTATAGGTCGCACACAACATGTCCGTATAGATAACTTTATATCAGATCCCATTACTGTAACTTCTGATGTGCCACAAGGCTCCCATTGTGGACCTATTATTTTTATTCTTTTCATAAATGACCTGCAAGATACCATTAAGCACTGTAACTATTTATTATACGCAGATGATCTAAAAATTTTCAGAAAAGTTGATGACTGATTATTAATCCAGGAGGATATCTCCAACTTAAACTAATGCTGCATTCAAAACAGGTTATATCTTAATGTCGATAAATGTTGTTCTATGTCAATAACGAGATGTCAAAATCGTATTGATTTTACTCATTCCATCAATTCCTCAAGTTTAGTTAAAGTTGAAACCATCAAGGACCTAGGTATTACGTTTGATAGCAAACTATCATTTACGACTCATATGTATGGCAGATTGGAAAAAGTTTTAATGTCGAATGTCTTAAAACACTATATTGCTCTCTAGTCCGCTGCCACCTCGAATATGCCTCAACTATATGGACTCCACATTCACTCGTCAACATTTCTCGCCTGGAAGCAGTTCAGAAGAAATTCTTACGCTGCATTGAACATAAGATGGGGTCGAACCATATTCAAGGTGATTATTCAGCCGTAAGAATAAACCTCAACATAAAAACGTTGGAAGAGCGTAGGATTATAGCTTATTTAAGTATCCTACACCATCTATCGAATGGAACACTGGATTCGCCATATCTACTGGGACAACTATCAGTTCACATTCCACAGAGGCTGACACGAATGAATCAAATCTACCACCTAGATACCTACCGGATTGCAGCGGACACTCATAACTCAATCACCCGCCTGATGAGCCTCTCAAATACCTATTGGAATTACCCGTGGTTTGATTTGTTTAGAGAACCATATTCTTCATTTAAACGAACGTTAGTTAGAAAAATGTAAATGAGAATTCAAATTAACTTGATTCGTTTAAGTAGGAATATGTATTTTGTATATGGCAAGGTTGCTCACACATGTGTGTGTGTGTGGGTATGTTGTGATTTAGTCTATCATTGTTTAATTAACAGTTTAAATCGTAATTTTAGTTATCATGTTGCTGTAAATACACTCATAAATTTAATGTTATATATTTAATTGTAAAATGGTGATTTACCGTAATAAATGTATTATTATTATTATTATTATTAAAATTATTACATTTTTTTCAGACTCATTATTTTGTTTGCACTAAACACTGATTAATAATAAAAATTAAGAAAGATGGTTGCCATTGTTCTTATGCGACAATCCATAATTAAACTGAATTGAGAAATTTGTGGTTAAAACCTGGTCCATTTTTCAATTTACTTTAATAATAAAAATATTTTCCATTGTAGGATCTATTATTATGAATTAGTTAATTTAATACCAGAGATATTGATTTATCTGTAACCAAAACAAAATGTTGTGTTGTTGCAAAGTAATTGTAAACAAGTAACTATATGTTTCTTATATCTATTTATATCTTTAAAAATGTTGTAATCAAGCATCGTGGATTTTAGTAAATAAATAAAGGTCAGCAAATTAATAAAATCAACAAATACACATTGTGGCATTTTAATAATCCAGTGCTTAAGAAGTTGTGGTCGTTATAAAACAAACATTTTATAACACAAACATTCTTAAAGGCTAGACATATTTTAATAGACTAAAATTGTTTACACGTAAAAAATCCAACCGACGAGAAGTTTGCCACGACTTTCCAGCCACGGATTTTGGCGCATCCACCATCACCCGAATTATGACCAATCTCAATGAATTACAAAAAAAAAATTATTATTTAAATTGCTTGTTACATATGGCTTGATACATTTATAATAAAAACTCGAACGTATCCAGCGCCAAACGGCACTTTAAAATTTTTTGAAATTTTAAAACTTGCGGATCTGTGGACATGGATCGATTAAAAAATGTATAATTTCTCTATTTTCAAAGGGCACTATAAACAAATTATTTTAAATTGCTTATTACATGTTGCTTGATACATTTATGGTAAAAACTCGAACGTATCTTGCGCCAAAAGGCACTTTAAAATTTTTTGAAATTTTAAAACTTGCGGATCTGTGGACATGGATCGATTAAAAAATGTATAATTTCTCTATTTTCAAAGGGCACTATAAACAAATTATTTTAAATTGCTTATTACATATTGCTTGATACATTTATGGTAAAAACTCGAACGTATCTTGCGCCAAAAGGCACTTTAAAATTTTTTGAAATTATAAAACTTGCGTATCTGTGGACATCGATCGATTAAAAAATGTATAATTTCTCTATTTTCAAAGGGCACTATAAACAAATTATTTTAAATTGCTTATTACATGTTGCTTGATACATTTATGGTAAAAACTCGAACGTATCCAGCGCCAAACGGCACTTTAAAATTTTTTGAAATTTTAAAACTTGCGTATCTGTGGACATGGATCGATTAAAAAATGTATAATTTCTCTATTTTCAAAGGGCACTATAAACAAATTATTTTAAATTGCTTATTACATATTGCTTGATACATTTATGGTAAAAACTCGAACGTATCTTGCGCCAAAAGGCACTTTAAAATTTTTTGAAATTATAAAACTTGCGTATCTGTGGACATCGATCGATTAAAAAATGTATAATTTCTCTATTTTCAAAGGGCACTATAAACAAATTATTTTAAATTGCTTATTACATATTGCTTGATACATTTATGGTAAAAACTCGAACGTATCTTGCGCCAAAAGGCACTTTAAAATTTTTTGAAATTATAAAACTTGCGTATCTGTGGACATCGATCGATTAAAAAATGTATAATTTCTCTATTTTCAAAGGGCACTATAAACAAATTATTTTAAATTGCTTATTACATATTGCTTGATACATTTATGGTAAAAACTCGAACGTATCTTGCGCCAAAAGGCACTTTAAAATTTTTTGAAATTATAAAACTTGCGGATCTGTGGACATGGATCGATTAAAAAATGTATAATTTCTCTATTTTCAAAGGGCACTATAAACAAATTATTTTAAATTGCTTATTACATATTGCTTGATACATTTATGGTAAAAACTCGAACGTATCCAGCGCCAAACGGCACTTTAAAATTTTTTGAAATTTTAAAACTTGCGTATCTGTGGACATGGATCGATTAAAAAATGTATAATTTCTCTATTTTCAAAGGGCACTATAAACAAATTATTTTAAATTGCTTATTACATATTGCTTGATACATTTATGGTAAAAACTCGAACGTATCTTGCGCCAAAAGGCACTTTAAAATTTTTTGAAATTATAAAACTTGCGTATCTGTGGACATCGATCGATTAAAAAATGTATAATTTCTCTATTTTCAAAGGGCACTATAAACAAATTATTTTAAATTGCTTATTACATATTGCTTGATACATTTATGGTAAAAACTCGAACGTATCTTGCGCCAAAAGGCACTTTAAAATTTTTTGAAATTTTAAAACTTGCGGATCTGTGGACATGGATCGATTAAAAAATGTATAATTTCTCTATTTTCAAAGGGCACTATAAACAAATTATTTTAAATTGCTTATTACATATTGCTTGATACATTTATGGTAAAAACTCGAACGTATCTTGCGCCAAAAGGCACTTTAAAATTTTTTGAAATTATAAAACTTGCGTATCTGTGGACATCGATCGATTAAAAAATGTATAATTTCTCTATTTTCAAAGGGCACTATAAACAAATTATTTTAAATTGCTTATTACATATTGCTTGATACATTTATGGTAAAAACTCGAACGTATCCAGCGCCAAAAGGCACTTTAAAATTTTTTGAAATTTTAAAACTTGCGTATCTGTGGACATGGATCGATTAAAAAATGTATAATTTCTCTATTTTTAAAGGGCACTATAAACAAATTATTTTAAATTGCTTATTACATATTGCTTGATACATTTATGGTAAAAACTCGAACGTATCTTGCGCCAAAAGGCACTTTAAAATTTTTTGAAATTTTAAAACTTGCGGATCTGTGGACATGGATCGATTAAAAAATGTATAATTTCTCTATTTTCAAAGGGCACTATAAACAAATTATTTTAAATTGCTTATTACATATTGCTTGATACATTTATGGTAAAAACTCGAACATATCTCGCGCCAAAAGGCACTTTAAAATTTTTTGAAATTATAAAACTTGCGTATCTGTGGACATCGATCGATTAAAAAATGTATAATTTCTCTATTTTCAAAGGGCACTATAAACAAATTATTTTAAATTGCTTATTACATGTTGCTTGATACATTTATGGTAAAAACTCGAACGTATCCAGCGCCAAACGGCACTTTAAAATTTTTTGAAATTTTAAAACTTGCGTATCTGTGGACATGGATCGATTAAAAAATGTATAATTTCTCTATTTTCAAAGGGCACTATAAACAAATTATTTTAAATTGCTTATTACATGTTGCTTGATACATTTATGGTAAAACCTCGAACGTATCTTGCGCCAAACGGCACTTTAAAATTTTTTGAAATTATAAAACTTGCGTATCTGTGGACATCGATCGATTAAAAAATGTATAATTTCTCTATTTTCAAAGGGCACTATAAACAAATTATTTTAAATTGCTTATTACATATTGCTTGATACATTTATGGTAAAAACTCGAACGTATCTTGCGCCAAAAGGCACTTTAAAATTTTTTGAAATTTTAAAACTTGCGGATCTGTGGACATGGATCGATTAAAAAATGTATAATTTCTCTATTTTCAAAGGGCACTATAAACAAATTATTTTAAATTGCTTATTACATGTTGCTTGATACATTTATGGTAAAACCTCGAACGTATCTTGCGCCAAACGGCACTTTAAAATTTTTTGAAATTATAAAACTTGCGTATCTGTGGACATCGATCGATTAAAAAATGTATAATTTCTCTATTTTCAAAGGGCACTATAAACAAATTATTTTGAAATGCTTATTACATATTGCTTGATACATTTATGGTAAAAACTCGAACGTATCCAGCGCCAAACGGCACTTAATATTTCATTAAAATTGGTCACAATTCGGGTGATGGTGGAGGCGTCAAATAGGCGTCGGTGGCAGCGAACGTGTTAAATATGTCCAAATTTACATGTGTGTATAGGGGGTGTTTGATTAAAGGTGGCCACCGGCTATATCTCAAAAACTACTGGACATAGAAATTCAAGAAAAACAAATTATATACTAATGTGGCCATGAAAAAATCCTGGAAATTATTTTTAAGTTCAGCATTTCGCCGCAAGGAGGCGCAATTAATTATTATATAGTCTACACAGGCACAAAGTATTCATTCCAGCAATTTCAGCAAAATGTTTTATATCAGCTAGATTTTCTTTTTAAATAAATTGAAGGATCACTACCAACTTCTTTACGAGATTGCTCATAGTCATTTTCATCAGAACTTTCGTTATTTATGCATTTTTTATTTCCCACATTATGAAAGAAACATGTTAGAATAATTGTATTTGCTTTTCTCAGTTGCCACTAACAGGCGGGGGCAAATTACTACTATATATCAGTTGTCACGTAGTAAGATGATCAACACCTAACTAGTATCACTCTATAGATGATATGGTTTGATCAATGGATCTTTGCGTGTGCGTCATTGCCGAAGACTGAGTTTTCTCGCGTTGGTCGACATACATACACACATGATTGAGTCTAATTTAACTTATCGCAGAGAGAGCAAACGCATGAAAATGTTGTCGGAGCTTGGTTCAGGTATCTATGACGTGCACGTAAAGATCCATTGATCAAAGTTTAGCTATATATCGTTTAAACGACCTCAGTTGAACTCAACACAAGACTCGAGCATCATAAGGCACTGATAACTCTCAAAAAACTAGAATCAACCGTATGACGAGTCAGAATCGTCAACCGTCACTTTAACAAAATATGTACATGACGAATGTCAGCCGCCAAATGTACCCAAAGGGTTAATGAAGGCTCTGCAAAAATGGGAGTGGGCCATGATTTATTTTTGTTCTCAAATGAATCTCAGACATTAGCTGTCACTTCTATCAGTCATTTTAGTTGTTGTCACAAAAATGGTTTGCCTAAGTAAAGAAGATAAACATTTGTTTCAATATGACAATTTATCTGCATGAAAGATTATGAACAAATACCCACAAAAGGGTTGGTCGATTTCAAGTATTCAGTGATTAATAACGAAACTCAGAACTTGCGGTAACAATAATCACAATTTAAAATGGCGGTGATAAGTGAACATCTGTTGTTTAGTGAGCTGGCAAAATTAAAGAAAAATAAACTTATAGACATTATAGTGCATAACAAAATCCCGACAAATGTGACCAACAAGGACATAGCTACTTACACAAAATTCGTCCCACAGCTGAATGGGGCGGAAGATATTGGAGAAGAAACTCTCCACGATACAAATGACTCGGGCGTGAACAGATCCCAAGCAAAAATGGAATTAGAAGTAACGGTATTGCTCAGATCACAGCAATACCCTACAGTCACTGAATAATCACTTAGAAGGTAGAATTAACAATTTAAAAGATATAACCCTACATAAGTCAAATGTAAACAAATCATATAACCTGCAAACACCATCTACCGAAGAGAACATCCAACCCAAAATAATAGCAACTCAACTCCCATCTCTTGGGAAGAACAAGCAGTAATCCTGGAAAAATAATGAACCATTTACACAAACAAAGAGTGTTACAGTAGAAAATACAATTACAGCACAAAAAACAATTAATGAAATGCATTCCATGGATGGGATCCGAGCAACAATAATACCAACGCAAAAACAAACCCGAAAAAGGATAAATATGATACTCAGACTTTGACTATATCCTTGTGGACTGCTAATGCCAACTTCATGTGTGTCTCCAAGCAACGGTGGTGCGGCGGGACCCTAAATGGTTGCGGTATGTTACTAAATTGGTAGCTATTTTGTGTCCATGACATATGACTCTATGAGCTCGCATTGCATAATGTGATACCCTGCAATTTATTCACACCTTTGAATATATAAACATTTATATTGTCAAATATTCACACTATGTCAAAATATTGCTATACGAAAGGCTGCAATACTTACACATATATATGCCAACGCGGTTAATAATATTCATCAGCCGATGCACACGTCAGTTGACTTTTGACTTATAACCTAAAATTCTGTATTAGATTTCCATCAAATCTGAAACTTCGCAAATTATGGGTTGATGCTTTGCCTGTAAAGAACAGGCAGGAAAGTGGACCCGAGTTGCTGAAATATGCTCGCATTTGCATTCTCCACAATGCTGGTGAATACATCGAGAAATATTTTTCTTTGCTTTCCGGTTTTTAAATTATGCTCCATTTTCGGCTCCGGGGCGGGACTTATATCAGGCTCCAGCTCGCGGACAACTTTTGGAGAAGTGATCATATGGAAAATGGAGGGGGAATAGCAGTCCATAAGTAAATAGTCAAAGCATGGAATACACTCATTTGTTGAAACAACTCGAGCACCACCTATTATAAACTGGATGTACTAATTCAGACAACTTCGCGGGTGCGCATACAACAACTCACCATCAAAGGTGCATTTCTGATGCACTCCACTGCCACAATGAAATCTAATGGAACCATCAGGAGATGTGCGTGTACCGGAAGAATCTGCCATGTACTTTCCTGCAAGTCTGACGCTTCATAGACATTGCACTTTTATACCATCACATCAGAGAAAGTAACACGATAGCCACACCACCATTTTTAATTTATTTTCACCAACTTTTTACATAAATATTAATATTTTAAAATTAACATCAAATTTCCTGTGTTAATGATATAATACAAAATGTTAACCTACAACTATTTGTACTCACCCTCCACAATCCTGAGATCCCTTCATGAGTATAAACGTCCTTAAAACAAGCCACTAGTCCAATATTACTGTGAGCCCCGCCAATCTGCATGCGCACTTTTAAAACATCCGTAGGATTCGCGATAGCACTCGACAGAGCGCCCGCGATTACAGCACAGACCACATTAACACTAACGTTTTCCTTCCCATAATACCGTTGCACGATAATATCCTTGAGAGAATAGTACGTGCCGAACTTAATAGTTCCATATGTCGCTTGTCGTAACACTGCCGGCCATATTCTGCAAAACTCGAATTCCAATCAAAACACCAACGAGAATAGTGAACACAATTACCCTGAGTATAACGCCTTAATCCCTTCCTGCTTGGACACTTGCAGGAAGCAATCGACCATGCCACGATACTTTAATTGGGCATGCCTAACGTCCTGTTTCTGTCCCTGAACTTGAAGCCGGGTTTTCGTGAGGTCGATCGGAAACGTGCCTTAAATACGATTGAAATAATCCAATAAGTATGCTTTAGTATTGGATAAGAGTTACTTACAGATGGACAACACTTTCTAAATATGGTGTGTATGTGCATTTCCGAAGCCGTGCTTCTATCGTCAATGTTCACACCTGTCTTTGACAGTGTTAAACTACTGATGATAGTCGCTTCCGAAATCTGTTATACTGTAATTTAAAGTGTAATGGTGCATTTCCTAAATATATGATGCAATACTCTACAAGTATTATTTAACCGATTTAAATTTCCGAGTTAATTATAGATTTATAGTACTGGAATATTCTAGGAACAGACTTTCTTGTAAATAATTACTATAGGGGTTGATTGTGGTTTAATAAAAGGGTAATCACCAAATTCAGCCACACAGGAAGCAAGTCCTCCGTACACGAAAGGTCTCCAATCTCTATCTCCCATTCCACTAGGGTCCTTTTAATTGATGAAATTATCTAATTAGCCGAGAACGAGCCGGGAGTGTAGGTTATGTGCGCGTGTTGAGCCGAAGAAGTGGAACAAACGAATGTCGGCGAGGATGTGCACTTGTTTTCGTGATTCGCAAACGCGCCGCGTTGCGACGTGACGCACTCTCCGGTGTATTTTTATCTTTGGGGAAATAATTCAAACTCTTATCGGCGCGGCGTTTCGGTTATCACGAGCTGGTGATAACCGAATGACCGAATACTACTTCTTGGATAATAACAGATGGCGTTTGTCATCTAATATTATTCTCTAGGGGCGGAAACAGAGTTTCTCCACGACCATTGTAAAATTTAAGCATTCTGAAATTAATTTTGATCATAGAATGTACACATTCTCACTCTTGTTATGGAACAAAACACTATGCGCTTATGCGTTTTGCATGTATTTCATTCCGTAACAAGTAATGGAATGGATATTCTCACAGCGTTTCGAATAAAACAATTAGCCTTGGAAATCGCAATTGTCAAAATATAATAAACATAACCACAAACGTGATAATAAGACGTAAGTTCTTTGTGTTCATTATTTTATTAGTCTATTTTATCTGGTCGAGGAGAAAGTATAGTCTGCTACTCGGTAAGAATGAAAATTCAGATGCTCGTGGTTTTATTATATTGCACTCGCTTCGAATTTCCATTATAACCTTGTTACAGAATATACTATTACCATTGTATATACATATCTAGTAGTGCAACGTTTATGGGAGAAAAAGAGGCAAGTTTTGGAAGCCTGTGAGACCCCTACTTTGGAAGCCTCCGTATGAGGCAGGGGATGCCCCCTTGATAACTAATATAGATAGGCCACTCTCTGTACAAAACATTTACAGCATTATAACTTGAACTCTGCAACGCCAGTGGCGCTGCAATAGGCAAAAAAACGGCGTGGTGGGGTGAGAGGGGTTTCAATGCTGCCCGGTAGGGTGGGGGCAATTGTGGAGTCTGAATATAATTCGAATAAAATAGTTAACTTTCTTAGTATCGCCCTTAACGGTAAGGTATCCATCAAAAGTACGGTAAACGCCCGCGAGAGGGGGATTAAATCAAATTGGTATGACTGTAGGCAACCCAGCTTACAGCGAGGGTAAATTAACTCAGTGCTATTTCCGTATATCTAATACATTCAAGGTTGCGCCTGCGATTCGAAAAGAGAGAGGCTATTATACGTCTGCACCCCGCTACAGCGCGAGCGTGAGAACCGTATTAGAATATGTATTGTGGTTATTTTTTTTGCATCGGTGGTGGCGGGTGAGAAGTTATAAAAAAAACACTTCTGCTGTAGCGTTTATACCAAACCCCGCCCAACCCAACCATTTCACGGTCTAGCGAGCATCGTCCAAACACAATTGAAGGGCAACATAATCGTAAGCAAGTAATTCCCAAGAAATAATCTCTTGGGGATTATAACTTGAAATTTTCATTATTGTCATACAACAAATCTCCAAAAGCTACCAATAGATTTTATAATGTAGTTTGAAACCATATCTGTTGTATGGGCCCATTATATAAGTAATGCGCATTTTCTGGCAAAAATATATTTATTGATCGCACCGGTACAAATGCTTCCAATTCTTCAAAAAAATTTTGAATTTACGAATCATTAAGTCAAATTATTTGCCAAAATAATTTGCTTCAAGACTGGAAACGTAGGATTAATAAAAACTTAAGATAGCAAGTTTTACACTTTTTCGTTGTTGTTATAAGGTTATTTTACTTTATGTCTTATAGTAATATTAGTTTCCAAATTAAATTCCTTTTCCAAATTGGTGTTGTACTATTCTAAAGAGTATAGACTTGTACATCATTTAAAATGTTAAACATATTTTAACTTTCGCCGTACAGTATTGTTTTCGAGATTGAAAATGTTCATGAAAATATTCATTTTGAGGTTCCGGAAAACAATTCGATTTGGTAGTTAAAAACATGGAACATTTTTTGGTGACAATCACAACCATTGTAAAGATTATAACATTTGTGTATAATTTTGCTGCAATGAATTATTATTATTATATTAATTATTTTGCAAAATCGCAAATCGGGAGGATTGAGACTATCATACAAACATTTGTCAGTGTCTTCTGTAACTGCCCTAATTTTTTTGAATTTTTGCAGGTGCGTGTTATGTGTGTTTTTATTTTTTTTGTGCTGCTCGACGATAGCGCGCACGACTCCGCGATACTCACGGCACGGCACACGGGCCTCGGTCGACCCAATTTTAATTGGTGGCGCCGAATAAAAAAATTAAAAAAACCCCAAAAACGCACCGGTGGAGATACGAAATTTTGAGGGTAGTTAGAGAAAACATTGAAGTAATTTTTGGCGGTAGTCCCAGACCTCATTGAGTTGGCATTTTTTATATAACCCTTCTTAAAGGCAAAATGTATATTTAAAATATTTATCATATTCAAACATTTTTAAATTTTGTTCTAAAATATTTAGAGACTTGATTTTTTAACCATAGCATACAGTATTATGTTATAAACAATTCTGTATAATGTTGTATTGATAGCAAGCTTACAATCCATGTTATAATTTTTTAAACGTGCGCGTGAAATACCGTAAAAATGAAGTTTTCTAAATCGATCAACTTTAAGCGTTAATTGCAAATAATATAGGGGGTTAAAAAATATAAATATGCAAGATCAGAAGGGTTTCATGCTTTGACTATATACTATTGGACTGCTAGCGCCGCTTCATGAGTGTCTCCAAGCAACGGTGGCGCGGCGGGACCCTAAATGGTTGCGGTATGTTACTAAATTGGTAGCTATTTTGTGTCTATGACATATGATTCTATGAGCTCGCATTGCATTTTGTGATACCCTGCAATTTATTCACACCTTTGAATACATAAACACATATATTGTCAAATATTTACACTGTATCAAAATATTGCTATGCGAAAGGCTGCAATACGTCCACGTATATATGCCAACGCGGTTATAATACTCGTCAGCTGATGTACACGTCAGTTGACTTTTGACTTATAACCTAAAATTCTGTATTACATTTCCATCAAATCCAGAACTTCGCAAATTATGGGTTGCTGCTTTGCTGGTAAATAACAGGCAGGAAAGTGGATCCGAGTTGCCGAAATATGCTCGCATTTGCATTCTCCACGTTGCTGATGAATACATCGAGAAATATTTTTTGTTGTTTTCCGGTTTTTAAATTACGCTCCATTTTCGGCTCCGGGGCGGGACTTATATCGGGCTCCAGCTCGTGGACAACTTTCGGAGCAGTGATCATATGGGAAATGGAGGGGGACTAGCAGTCCAATAGTATATAGTCACTCCATCTACAATGGAGTGGATATGTTTTTTTCTCGAAATTTTGAATTTTATTTTTTTCCTCCAAATCCCCCCCTGGCGCTCGCGCTCTGATATGGCACACAGTGCGCCGCCAGCCGTCTTTGCAACCGACCCTACCTATCTGTATTGCTACCTCGGCCGTACCATGAGTCACCCCGCGAGCCGTCACTGTATCGGTCTTAAATTATTTACTAATTAATATCTGGAATTCCCCGATCATGTGACTATTCTTATTAGCTTGTAAACTTTTCAAGTTAGTTTTGTACTCTGCAATGATGAGGGGATCAACAACTTCTATTTATCAAAAATATACATGACGTAATTGATTTATAAATTTTATTGAAAGCATTACTAGTATGTACATGTTATAAATCGTAATCGTCGTAGGTGCCCTGCCCTCCGGTCCCTTGTTTATTTTTTTAGTGCAGTTGTAACTCGATACACTAATATGAGTAAGTGCCGCCCTCGCGAGTGACGCAGAATGTGAATAACATGCGATGTTATTGGGCATGCAGGTGAATATGCATATGGCATACGAAATCCTGCACGGAAGAACGATTTGAATGTCGCGCTAAATAAACTCCCCCATCATAACGTATCCCCTAATCCCCGCGCACACCTCCATCACGCTCAAGTGGCCGAATGCCCGTACTAGGATAAAGAGCAATAGACTCGCTGCAAGAAATATCTACATAACTTTTTTATTTCTTTCTGATTGACTATCTTAAAAAGTTGCCACAGGATTATTTTGAAATTTTGCACATATGTCAATTATGTTCCTGTCTAGACAGTAAGAAAATTTTATCAAGTTTTGACCAATACTAATGGAAATAGACACAAAAAACATCATTTTAATATTCATTTGTCTCCTAATTCGTTCATAATTTTTTTATTAACTATGATTTTGCCTTCAAATTACTTCATTGCCTAGATGTATGTATTGGTTGGCTACAAGTCAAAATTCACTGTTGTTACTTACTTGGTTCTGCAGTTTGTCTGTTTAAAGTAAAATGTTGCTAACTTTGTTAATAATAACGATTAAACCAAAACTTAAACACAGAAATAATAATCGATCTTTATATAATATGTTATCAAAATAAACTTTTCGAAGAAGTTTATATTTACAATGATATATTCGATTTCTTGAGCGGCTAATTTAATGGGTACCCTACCCTTAAGTTTTACAAAAATTAAAATAAAGAGCGATCTAAGTAAATTAACTGTTTTTATTAGAATTTATTCAAAGACTTAAAGGCTCCACAATTACTCATTTTTATGTAATTTCTGATTTGCAGCAACTTTAACCAAATTAGAATAATGAAATTGTAAATATAATGATGCACATTATAATAAAAATAATGTAGAGAACAAAATAAGAACATAGGTATGGAGCAACATTATACACAAAGAATAAATTGTTTTATGTTAAATAGCAATAATTTATTTATAATATAGCATATATCATATTAATTGGTAATAGTAATTAAGGATATAATTACAATTTTAGACATACAATAGAAGATAATACTGTGTTTATAAACACTTATTATAATAGAGAAAACATACAATGAAATACGTACGTAAAGAAACATTTTTCTAAACTAACATTTTTTTAAATTTTATTACAATCACATGGTGAACTGATGAACTTGGTTGTCGATTGCCATTAGGAGGAGCATCCCTCTCACATATTACTACTGCCAGAGGTGGAAATAAACCATGAAAATATAATTATAAATAATTATTACAGTATCAAAATTGGCATGGCCACAAAACATTTATTTTGGAAATGGCTACATCAAATAAAAGGCGTCAAAGATATTAAACAATTATTATAAGTAGTAGATATGTAGTTGCATTTTTTCTTACCGGTTACCTGTGTGCGAAACTATGCAAATAAGCATGTCTGCTGGATATTTTTCACGATTTCACTGCACAATAATCCGCATTGTCACGTTAACGTTTATAACAGATTGGGAAACGAATGTATAGTGGAATCAGGGTCGGTCCACTCATACGGAGTTGTTTATACCATAAAAACATTTCCGGACAAACTCTTTAGATGGCGCCAGTAAGTTTAATTCCAACTTTATAATTCTCACCACGGTTATTCCCGCACTTTCCAGCACATTCGTTGTTGTGAAAGAGTACACTTGCATTTTGTAGGCTATATTCTATTATAATATACCTGCGATACCTGTGCTTTGCGATTATTAGCACGATATTCGTTTGAATTATTAAACGTTTATTGTGTGTTCATTGTGACTTCGTGGATTTCTACTTTGGCGTAAGTCAATTAGGGTTAGTAATTTTTTTATTACATTAATCTAATCTATATGGTATATAGGTACCATCAATGTAAGGATCATCACGATCAGCACATATATTACATATCATAAACTGTTACATTATTCATTAATAAATGTATAAAACTGAATTTTATTGTTACTATTTGTTTTTCACTGTTCATCCATTCTTCCAAAACATTTTTTTCCTCGTGCAGGATATCAATAGTACGGTAAGTCCATTATTATTATTTTTATCAATTTGGTTTTCTTTTATATACATACTACAATCTTCAACATATTTTAATAAATAAATCTATTTCACTTATAGAAAAATATTTAATTTTTATGTTGACTAAAATATATATCATTGTTTTTTATTGCGACTATATTAATTATTCAATTACTATTTTCAAATTATTTACTTGGAAATAAATATTGGATAATTTAAAATATTGTCGTAATAAAAAATCATGAAGTTTAATACAATTAACACTTTATTGTATATATTTGTAAATCCCGCCTGGTCCGCCGTCCCAAGTTTAGTTGCGGACAATCTCACAGGTGGCACCAAACGCAGTCTCGGGCCAGTATATGGGAGTGGGCCTTCTATAGATATATCTTTTCTATGAGTGGAATACTGAAAGGAGACGAGTTTTCGAATACTTACGATTTTGTTTATTTACATAAAGTCCGCTCTAGGATTCCCCTTTATCGTATTACCATTGCTTAAATATATACAGTTAGACAACGCTTATGGAGGAACAGGAAAGTAAATATTTGAGTTCTAAAGTTTCCGGCAGATGTCAGATAAATGCACATTTGATAAAATAAAGAAGGAAGTGTTCTTTATTTCAACAAATTCAAGGAAATTTCGATCGCCCCCTGGATATCGATAGCGCATTTAACTGCTTTGTCGTCATTGGATGCCATGCTATAAATGTCATGGGAGGTAATGAATTGATATTTATCACCTTTTTTTCTGATATCTGATTTATAATATAAAATTGGTATAATTTTCTATTCATTCGGGCTGATTTGAGCACCGGGAATCTTTATATGTATACATTAGGGTGACCAACTTTTTTTACAAATGAAAAGAAACATTTTATGTATTGCAACAATAAAATGCACTATAATATGATCAATTCTTAATTGCCAATTAATTATTAATTAAATGAGTACTTTTCCATTGGATTAATATTTCTTCTTAGTGTATCATCTTCTAACAATTCGTTGGTTATTAGCAATTGAAAAACTCTTTCAACCGCAGCATTAATTCCAGGGAATAAATAAACACCACAAACATCCACATGGAATATGGCAATTTTTGAAATGGCTGAATATGTTGATTTTCCCATTATTATTTTCAGAATTAAAATTTACATTCAGTCTTCTAATTTCTTTAAAGAGGCAATTGCTGCCTAAATTAATGCCTGGTTTTCTTTACATAAAAAAGTAAGAGATTAGTCTTTAAATATCAAAAAGGACATGAACTATACTTTTTACGGGTCAAATATCAAAAAGGAGGACATGTACGAGGACACTTTTCAGTGTCACCATTCATACATGCATACATACATCTTGCACATAAATAGCACAAGAGATCTATAATAGTGATGCTAACCTATTTATGTATTGTTTATGAGCCTACCCCGGCGGACCCCAGACTATCATCCTGGATTCTGTCACGATTAAGAAAATGTCCTAGAAATTATATCGCATTTAAAAAAGTAATTGTAAAAGTTTTATTATATATTTAAGTAAACTTGTGATAAGTTTGAATAATTTTTAGTGAAAATACTCAAAGATAATTTTTATTATTTACTAAAAACGCTTACCTTAAATTTTTGTGAAATTTACAAATGTACAATCACTTCATTTTGGAATAATTAGTTGTAAGTAAATATAAAGTTATCAAAATTGTAAAAAAATGCAATATTAATTATTGGTATATAAAAAGTTACTCCTCATCCTCAAATTTTCATTTCGGCATGAATGGAATGTAGACATACATGGAAAAATTGTAATAAATTGGTGGCTTGAATACATATATATGTATATATCAGTGATGGCTCGAGGGGTGACTCATGGTATGGTCGAAGTAACAGAGGTGGCAGTACAGATAGGTAGGGTTGGTTGGAGAGATGGCTGGCAGCGTGACAGCACCTATCTACATATATACAACTACAAAAGAAAGTATTTGTTTCACATATTTTTATTATAAACATTTACATACATAATTAATTAAATTAATTAAAATTAAAACAATAAAAGCACAACAGTGAAATTGTGAAAAATATGACATTTAGAAACACTGCGAGTAATAAAGAGTCCCAGTGGCAGCAGTTTACTGAGTTTTGGTGCTGCAAGAAACTACAAAACTAATTAAAACATTGCAATATGTGAGTTGTCATCAAGATTATACAATTCTATTTGTTATATTCTTGAGGGTAATATAACAAGTGCTATGATTATCATCGTTGATAGCACCGAGTTAAAGCCGATGAAATTGAAGGCACGAGTACAATTTTCTGATAGCTTTAACTAGTGGTATCATCAAGAATTAATCATAGCACAAGTTATATTTGGGGAGAGAATACAATGAATGTTACAATACCTATAAAGAAATGCCTCGCTCTCGGCTTAAAAATCATAAATGTCAACTGTGACATTTATAATTTTTACAACATTCAAACAATGATTTTGTTAAAATATATGAGTACTCCCGTCAATTTATTCTCGTACTTCATCATCCGTAGCCTCTCCCCATCGAATGCAATCACTCATTTTGATAAACAAATTCTTGTTATTAAATCTTTGATAAGTATCAGTGAGAAAATTATAAAAGTCACACTGATGTTTCAACTAAATTTGATTACCTGTAAACAATTTAGGAGTAACATGCGATGATACTGTCTATCATCGATTTGATAGCCTCTTACGTTTTTATTTTTTCAGCCAATTAAATTATTCGAAAATGTACCATGTAACTCATATTTTTCTCTCACTAAATATAACTGGTGGTACAATTAATAACATCAGTTTAGTCGATATTGTTTATTTATTTCAACACACACTAACTGGAAACATACACATTATGAAAAGTCTTTTAAAAAATATGACCAGATGTTAACAGAGTTAATTCTTTTATATATTGCACGTTTTCTCTACATCTTCGTTATGCCAGTATTGTAGATATTTACGTAATTTAAGCAAAATTATAAGGGATAAATAATTTTAATACAAAGTTAATCACGTCATCATGAATAAATATAAATTAGCCCAATTTAACCATTAATCAAGTTACATGATTTATTAATAGTGACTATAGTTTTGATCACATACTGATCATTATCAAACTAAAATTTTTATCAGTACGTGATCGAAACTATAGTCGCTATTAATAAATTGTGTGATATTATTAAAGAAAGTGTTTTATTTATAACAAATTGGACTGGAATAATGGTGAAATTGGGATAATTAATATTTATTCACGATGACGTGATTAACTTAACAATGTCAATCAATTAAGTCCAATTTGGTTATTAGAGAGGTACGTATAATGAAGAGGTTATGTTATATTTAGATGAATAATTGCTTAATTACATACAATAGGAATATTTTTTTATTATTTTGAAATTAAGTACATACCGCAATGTAAGATCTTGCAACGATCATGATCGTGAGCAGGAAAATGAAACATTTTTAGTCCGGGAAATTTTTTATGGTTTTTATTACAATTTAGAAACTGACACTTATTGCCTGACATTACTTTTCAATATCGTTCAAATTACGACTTAAATAGACAAAAGCCGAACCATATGTTGTTTACCAAACAATGTAAATGACATTTGGCATTTAGATTGCGACCTTCAGTTTTCAAACTGCCGCGACTGCCACCTACTGGTTACTAGCGTACTAGCTAATTACGAAAATTGATGTTTTAGACTCTGGCGCCACCTACTGGTTACTAGTGTACTAGCTAATTACGAAAAATGATACTTTAGACTCTGGCGCCATCTATAGTCCGCATCCTTTTCGGACTTTCCCTATTTTACACAGGCGTTGTCTAACTGTATATATTTAAGCAATGGTATTACCTCTTCCTGTAGATTTTTGATTATATTTCCAGGTTGCGCCATCTAGCGTCTGTAATGTCATTAATTTCTTTGATTTATTCAATTTAATAAGAAGCTTACGCCATCCAGCGGGGCAGCGCGTAAGTTTCAAAGCGAACAATTTAATTCGTATGGAGTGCGCAGGGCATACACAAACATTCTCAAAAGGAGAATGCACAAAACTTGTGGAAGTATAATGTTTGATTAAATTAAATTGTAAAACAAGTAAAACCAAGTGTTTTTGATTACAAACATTTAACTTATTTTAGTGTAGTACGAAAGAATACACACACACCCACACGTATCGGTTGTGTGCATGTGTTGGTGTTAGTTCACGCCGCTATTCACAGATGGCGCTTATCTATTCCAATTTATGCCTTGTCGCTTCCTGTTATTCCATGATTGTATATACATATCTACTGCAAACACGTTTTAACCTGGCCCGGGGGAGGGTGCGCAGTAAGCGTAATCTCGTGCAAAATGGTCGCGCCTTCGCCTCAAAACAAGTTGCAGTGGCGCACCGCGAACACTGTAAAATTGAAACGAGCGTAGTGATTTTTTTTTGCAAAATGTCGACAATCGGTGGTGGCAAAGCTCT
Source organism: Ocypus olens (assembly GCA_910593695.2). Taxonomy (NCBI): domain Eukaryota; kingdom Metazoa; phylum Arthropoda; class Insecta; order Coleoptera; family Staphylinidae; genus Ocypus; species Ocypus olens. Next base: position 3,469,074 of record OU343064.1, read on the forward strand.
GCATAGCCAAGCGCGTGAAATTGTGTCCAATGTTTACAATTACATATTAAATTTGAAAAGTGTGGGTGACTCTGCAACGGACATTAAAACCCGTACATCAGAAGCTACAGGTGTATCCATAAGAACAATTAGTAGAATTATTCAAGAAGGTTCTGCAGACGTACAAGAAGGAGAGCGTAAGTTTAGAAGTCCAAAAAAACGCGTACGTACGAGTTCAGTTACAAGTTTGCCGGAATATAAAATGGTGGACGTCAGAAACACAATTTATTCGTTTCATCGGACTGAAGGTATGCGGCTAACGATAAATAATTTACGCGAAAAATTGAAAATGGATATAGATTGGGATGGCTGTAATACATCTCTAGGTGTAATTTTAAAGAGGATGGGCTTTAAATGGCGAAACACTCAAAATAACAGGAAATTGTTAATTGAAAGAATGGATATTAGGGCATTGAGAATATCTTATTTGCAGAAAATTAAATATTACAGAGATCAGCAGAGGCCAATTGTGTATCTAGACGAAACTTATTTACATAGTGGTCACACGTCTTCCAAGAATTGGAGCGACGAAAGCACGAAAGGCTTATTTAAAAACATTTCAAAGGGCCCAAGGCTAATTATAGTACACGCGGGGGGCGAAATGGGGTTTGTTCCCAATTGTTTGTTAATATTTAAGTCGGGTAGTAAAAGTGGCGATTACCATAACGAAATGAATTCGGAAAATTACGGCAAATGGTTACGAGAAATGTTAATCCCCAATTTACCCCCTAATGCGGTCATTGTAACTGATAATGCCCCTTATCACAATGTACAATCTAATCCTGCACCAAACTCAAACACCAAAAAAGCAGACATGGTTAATTGGTTAGTGGAGAAAAATATTTCTTTTGGCCCCTATATGTTGAAACCTCAATTATATGAGATAATAAAAAATAATAAATCAAGACATAGAGTTTTCAAATTCGATACATTATTACACGAAAAAGGTCACAGTGTATTGAGGTTACCTCCTTACCATCCGGATCTAAATCCAATCGAATTAATATGGGCTACTGTCAAAAATAACGTCGCTAAAAGAAATATCAGCTTTAAATTGGAGGACGTAAAAGCACTAGCGGTAAAGGAATTCAATTCCATCGTTAAGGAAGAATGGGTGAAAAGGTGCCAGCATGTTGTTAAACTGGAGAATCAATATTTGGAGAATGAAGTTGTTACATATATGCACACAGAAACTCTGATTATTAATATTAACAACGATGACAGTGACGATGAGAGTGATTTTTTGGGATTTGATAGTGACTAGTAGCTTCTATATTGTCTGTATTGTTTGTATATAATATCATAATAAATTAATTTAAAAAAAGGAATTATTTCTTAAATTTAAATAATTTTCGCACGCCTATGTACCTGCCGTTTCCCCCTACCCGTATGCGCGGCGCCGGGCCCGGTTAAAACGTGTTTGCTGTATAAATATCTAGTAGTGCAACGGTTATGGGAGAAAAAGAGGCAAGTTTTGAAAGCCTGTGGGACCTTACTTTGGAAGCCTCCGTATGAGGCGCTACCGCTGCGATATAAAATAGATATTAAATTGATTTTACTGTTCATCAGTGAACTCTTCACATACTGGAAGGGAGGCTGGTGCGCATTTCCCTGAAAAATATTGTGACAGGCGCAGAAGAAAGAGAAGGAAGAAGCGTAAGGGCTTCGCATCGCGGTCTAACACGTTACCGTATACCTGAACGCATAGCACACGCAATCTCTTTTGCCTGTTGCTTCTACCTGTGAAAGGACGCTATCCGGACGAAATCTGTGTTTGTTGTGTAGAGTAAATGTGAGAATGGTGGCCAATTGTGTAGTAAATGGATGTAAAACCGTTTATTCGAAGGACCCGAATATTCAGTTTCACTCGTAAGTTTTAAATTTATTATCAGATTATGATAATTTAAAACGAACGCACTCCGTGGTATACCAACGGCCTTCTCCCGTCTTACGCCCATCCATTTGCCACTGCGCAACTGGTCTTCTATTCTTCATTTGAATGGCTTCATGCAGAAAGTTTCATTTATGCAATATATTTTTACCTATACCTATATTTTAATGCCGTATTATAGGTTCCCGTTTAAACGACCTGCAATTTTAAAATTATGGATCGCAGCAATAAGAAGAAAGGATTGGCAACTAAGTCGCACAAATAAACTTTGCAGTAAACATTTTAAGGATGTCGACTATCAAATAAGGCCCGGTACTGCAATCCGTTTACTGAAGATTGATGCAGTCCCAAGCATATTCAATTATCCTAAATATTTGCAGAAACCTGCCACAAGTCGAAGAATTTTAAAATACAACATTGATTCGTCGTGCCAGGTAAAAAGGTCCAGCTGGGTTTTAAGTTATTAAAAATTAATATTATACCATTGTTTTAGGAAGCAGAAAATATGGTGAGTTGAAGATGGTTTACAACAACACAAACTAGCAATTCAAATTAAATACAAACCGTTCATTTGCGGCATATAGTTAAAACACTGCGGCAGAAGGTTCCTAGGAGAGATATTAAAATTAATTCTATGACAATTGCCCTCATTTACTTACTAACCAGTGAAATTGAATAACGTTGATGACATGATCCAATGAAATTCTAATTACGATGCGTAACAGACCACGCTGAATGTTATGCATGGCAATCCACCCTGGGTGGTATCTAATCAGATAATCTCTCATGTTGGTATTGCCTAGCAACGCGATAGTACATTTTCTATAACATATGAAACGTCAGTGGATCTGTTTGTATTTTTGGGTGAAGTGTTAGTGCTTTCATCAGTAATAGTATTCATAGGCATTTCTCAAAATCTTGGTAAGCTCATTTTTACTACAATTATTGTGGCGCAGATAAATACACGTCTGACACTTGGTGTCACTAAATTTAATTTTTCAAATTAAGATGTGTGAACTTTCTGTTCGGCCAATTGTCTTCTCGAATCTAACTCGTGACTGATTTTTTCTAGGCAATTATTACCGTCTGTATCACTCTTGCTTGTTGCTTCTAGAAAATCGGCACTCGTGCTTCGCAATCGTGCCGATTTTCGTCGCAACAAGCAATCGTGATCATAACGCTAATAATTGCCGGCAAAATCATAGGCACTCGTTATATTACTATTGAAAATTAAATGATTCAGGAATTAAAGAAAAACGAATGGACTACCAATAATTTAACAATTATGTTGGAAAATTACTTCGAAGGTACATTTTTACCTGTTATTTACCACCTATACCGCGAATCACGCGAATCGCGCGAGCATCGCGATATTTGTCCCATATACAGCATTGAGTAAGAGCGAGAAAGCAAGCCCTAACCTCGGCGGGTTGCATACTTTTCACATTTGCCTCAATCGACCGGCCAGTGTTGCCAGATTGGGGGTTTTTTCCCCAAAATGGGGGTAAATTATTGTCTTGGGGTGTATTTTGGGGAACATCAATCAATGGAGTATTTTTTGGGGTGGGTATTTTATGCGAGGGGTATTTTTGGGAAAATTCATGAACACGTTATTACATTTGCTATACTCTGCGCGCCGACCAGGTGGTATGATCACGTTGCGTTCACCCCGCGTCCTCGTGATAGTTCGTCGAGACGTTATAAAATGCCTGATTCACACAGCCTTGCCACATTTTAGTTCTGTGCCGGAAATATAAATATTTCTACTTTAACCCACAAAAACTAACTAGATATTTACCACTTCCTAATTAATTGTAATTGAAAAAGGCTGATTTAAGGATAGAACGTAATCACTACATTTAAATGACAGAAAAACGAGAACACATGGGACTGATTGAAAATTTCGGCTTCACATGCGTTAGCGTTGACCAATCGGCGAACGTCACGCGAAAATCACGCAAACCCATGATACCACCGATTCGGTGCGCCGAGTATAGAAATCATCATTACCATACAGAAGTCAGTCATTTTCCTCAGCAATGAGGAAAAACCTGTAATATCATTTATGGAAGTTGTCATAGGGATTCTGTTATTGCCGTTTTCGTAATTTTGTTACCCCAATGAGATGCTGCACTTTCATTTAAAAAATATGTATGTGTGCCGAAAAGAAGATGAAAATATTGAGGATGAAGATGAATAATAAATTTTATAATTATAATGCTTTAATTTTGTATATTTTCCACTGAATTTACGTTTTATTTTCAAAATTTATTATTTTGGAGAGGGACAGCGGCGTAATTTTGGGGCAGTTTTATTAAATATTTGGGAAATTAAAAATTGCTACTGGCAACAGTCGTTGCCCGTAAATAAATTATTATTATTATATTAAATATTCAATCTGTTTGTTTGCATTTTTTTTTTATCGTTAGGCCTAGATTTAGATTTTTGACCTGCAGTTTCTGTTATAATTTTTCTTTAGTTTCAATTTGTTTGTTAAAATTTTCGATTTTTTGGTAGGCATTTGTTTCTTTTTAGGCCCGAATTTTTGATTTTCTGCCCTATATTTCAACCTGAAATATTCACTTTTATGCGTAATTTTTTTGCCGGTATTTTCGAGTTTTGGATTTTTTGTCCTTTATCTTTTTTTTAAACATTTTCGCGATTCTGGTTGGCAATTTATTTTGAGCCAGGGTTATTTTTGGGACTGAAAATGGCAAATTATTTTTCTCTTGCATGATTTTTCATATTTTTATTTTTTTAGACCAGAAATTTTATTTTTATTTTTGCTTATAGTTTAGATGTTTGGTCTGCATTTTTGATTTCTTTATTTGTGCTAACTTTTAGAGTTTTTGATTTTAGTCAAAATTTTTTTAACAATTTGTTTAAATTTTCTACATTTTTCATTTTTCGATTTTTTTCGATTTTTTTAGTTTTTTTATCTTAATTATTAATTTTTTTGATAGGTCTACACTCTTGTTAATTTTTATGTGCAATTTTTGTTTGTTTTGAGGGTATTTTCGAGTTTTTTGTAGTTTTTGATTGTTTGTCCTTCATTTTAGATTTTTAAAATCTAAGTTATTGTTTTTATGGGCGAATTTTTTTATTTACTTTCAAGTCTTGAGTTTCGGCAATTTATTTTGGGTATAAATTTTTAAGCATTTTTTATTTTTTACATCAGGATATTTGATTGTTTGTTTATATTTCAGATGTTTGGTCTGTGTTTTTCATTTCTTTGTTCCAAATTTTAGAGTTTTTGACCTATAAAGCAAAATTTTCGAATATTTAGTTCAAAATTTTGTTTTTTCTTTCTGGTTTGCATTTTTTATTTTTGCCGAGAGTTTACGATTTTTGGTCTAAATTTTTTGCCTATATTCTTAATTTTTTTTTTTACCTTGATTATAAATTTTAACGAGCGAGTTTTTGATTCGTCAATACTTTAGATTTTTAACCTGAATTGTTGATTTTTGTATACAAACTTTTGGTCGGTATTTTCGAGTTTTTTTAACCAAATTTTAGATGTTTTATTGTTTTTATGGGCGATTTTTTTAAATTATTATTGAGTTTAGAGTTTCGGCAATTTACTTTGAGGTAAAGAGTTTTGGGTCTGAAAATGGCAAATTATTTTGCTTTTGTTTGAATTTTTAATTTACAGCCTGCATTTTTATTGTTTTGGCCAGAGTTTTTGTTTTTTGGCCTATATTTTAGATGTTTTTGGCACCTAAACCAAACTTTTCGATTTAGTTGAAATTTTCTTTCTTTTTTTGACTGCATTTTTATTTTTCCCAAGAGTTTTCAATTTTTTACCAATGTTTTTAGTTCTCTTACCCTAATTATTAATTTTAATGTTTGGTCGATATTTTCGAGTTTTTTGGTCCAAGTTTTTGATTTTTTTGCCATATAATTTAGATTTTGCAGACTGAATTTTTGATATGTTTGGCCTGTACTTGAAATTTTTGGTTTAGTGGTTGTTTTAAGATAAAACGAATGTACTTTGATATTTAGATAGAAAATACAGACTGTGCGATTTGTGTTTAAGGAATTAGTTAATTTTCAAATATTTTGATTCGATTTTTGATTTTTTTTTCGAAAATTTTTAAATCAAAAAAATAATTTTTGCAGTCAATTTAATTTTTTTAGTAATTGTTTAATATAATACTTTGGCCCGGAATGAAACTGATCACCCGGTATAACTAGAATTGTTTGGAAATTAAGAAAAAAAAAATGCAAACCATTTTAAGTAGTTAATTAGCGATGATTTCCGAAAAATTAAAGAATTATTTTAATTATTTGGAGGATACCACAGCACGATTCAATATTTTTCTAATTTTTTAAATGGTCTTTTTGTACTACCTACATATTTTCGGAAAAACGGAGTTATAAAACTTTTCTTTGTGCAAATTCCGAAATCTTATCAGCGCGCCTTCTCTAATCCCAGTGTTGTCAGATTGGGGGGGGGTTTCTCCAAAATGAGGGTAAATTAAGGTTTTAGTGTGTATTTTGGAGAATTTCAATCGGTGGTATATTTTTTGGGGTGGGTATTTTATGCGAGGGGTATACTGGGGGGGTTTTATGAAATATTTGGGGAAAATTAAAAATTACTCCTGGCAACACTGCTTTGAAAACCCGAAAACGCGTGTCCCTAGTTGTGAACGGAGCTTTTCCAAATTAAAATTAATTTAACATCTTCGTTCCACAATGAGTGATTTAATATTTATAATGTAGGGACACTCTCAACTAACAGACGATATCCTTAACACCGGCACTGAATGGAGGTAATATAATATTTTATCAAGAATATATTTGTGAAATCTTTTACCGGATATTGAACGTCCAAAGTTTTTTATTTTCTCGGCCCACCTTAATCGCCTACGATGCTCGGCTGAATGCAACGTTGCCAAATGCAATCCAGCAGATACTGTGGGGGCAGCTGGACGTAACTCACCGAGGTGTGAGCATGCGTCAACAACGGCCACGGTTCGTGCAGACCATGGTGTAATGATACATGGTGTGTCGGGATCGACGCGTTTTCTTTCTAAAATCGTCCCTTTTTGTCAGATTTTCGTCCCCAAACCGCCACGTTGACCAACCCTGAAAAGAATTGCGGTTTAGTCTATAAAGTCGGTACAAATAATGTCGGCATCTTTGTCGCACTGGCTCCTTATATTATGCCGAACTCTTAAATGACAAATATCTTATAATTATTTAAGTACATTTTTACATTAATAAAAGTTCATCACAGAGCAATAATATTTATGATTAAATGAATTTCATTAGAAATAAATTATATAATTAACATATTTTTTCCCACATATTATTTGAAAAATAGTTTCGTATTATTAAAAATATCGTTTAGTTATAAATGAAGATACTTGTTAAAATTAAAAAATAGTAATAACAATAATCTATACAAAATAATTCGATAAGTTTTATGAACAAAGGAAATTCAGGATACTCGAAAACACGAAATTATTTGAAATGTTATTTTACGATTGATCATAAATAATCAAGTTTCAATGAAAATTCACAACAGTTACGCAGATACATTCATTTATTGCCATACTTACAGCAAAATCTATCAATACTAAAATATTTCGAAAACATAGTTCAAAACTGGATCAAAATGTGACGGGTACTTTAACTTTTTCATTATTTCTTCTTCATCGAGCCATTACTCATCTCTTTCACTACTCAATAATGTTACCATTTATAAATAAATACAGGGAAACTTTTTAATGTACCATATTCTGCAGTTTTTGTCTTATAGATCAAATAAGTTAATTAATAGTAAATACAACTCAAAAATATGGGTATAATTGTCTACTGTACAATATATACATAGTAAATATAAAACTTTTGTACCAGGAATGTTCTTGTGTTCTTGCTGGTGTTCATATCCTCAATAAAACAGTTCTGAATCAAACATTTCAAATACCACAAATAATAACACACATAGGCGTGATGTCAATAAGGATGTTATATGTTTAGTTTTTATTATACAAATTTTTGGTAATCGGTTCCAATTGTTAATCAGATTCTTGTGAATAACTCATGACGAATGCGTTATTGAAATGTACTACACAAAATTTCTTTAAATAAATATTGCCCTTTTAAATGAAAATATTCCATGTATTACAGATATTTCTTTACATATCGTTGGCTTACAACCAAAACCAGATAGGTACTTTTTTTTCATTTTTGAGATTACTGCAGTTCTGCCCAAAACCATATGTGTATCATTAATAGAAAACTCGAATATGGATGTGTAGAGAATAGACCTAATAGACTAGAAGATTTTTGATGTAATGTTAAACTTCAATATCTCAAAACTGTCGAATTGTAACTTATCGGTTTTCGGTTTGAAGGCAACGATATATGTGTACCAAAAATATAAACAATTACATACTTACTTTTCAACATTTCAAATAGCAGCAGTATGACTTTGCACGTGTGTAGACTTTCGATATATATTTACAAAAATTGTTTTTAATGCTAACAGGCATTACTTACCGATATAGGAAAAACATCGAAACGCCAAGTTTACAAATCTTATACACAACATAAATATTGTCCACTTTAAATAATAGCACATGTTGGTATACTATAATTTGTCTTTATTTATATACACTGTACATTTGCATATAATAATAACATATTGGTTCAAGTAAAATGGAAAACGGACACAAAGGTTAGAGAAAATAGAGAATAATAATAATAATATATTTGTTGGTGTATCTTATAATATTACTGTTACATTCACAAACAATTACGGAACATTACTGCATTCTTACTTGTAACTGTTTATAACATTTTCTTTTTTGGAATTTCATTCGTAGGCAGGAAACGTTCATCTCCAGTGAATAAATCACCAGCAGACAAAATTGCAAAATTGCTGTTTCAATACCTGTCTGGAAACTCTTGGTCGTTCAAGTTGCTCTAAAAATATAATTTGTATTTCTTTACAGAAAAGGTAATGTTCCAATTGTTAGCTTTACAAATAATTCCAATCACAATCAAATGCGCATAGCATAGAGCAGATCCATTGAATCAATGAGTGATTTAAAATTTAAGGCCTACTATGAAAAACGGAAACAAAAAACATCAAATATACTGTGGCTGCACATACAGTTGAGGGTAAGCGAAAATAAAACAATTATCATACAATTAATGATTACAACTACACAATTAAACCAATTTTGTCACACGGATCAGTTCTTAACTCGACTCGAGAGACTTGGAGATCTTCGACAGGGTCCTTGCAGGCTGATTGGAGTAAGTACCGGATGTACGGATGCTTCCGATAGCCTCGCAGATAAGTAGCAATAGGTCAACACTTCCTGGCTCTCCGTCCTCATGTCGCCACAGATGTAAGGCGAGGGGGTTGCTATTTGAATCGTCCAGTGCGGTGGAGACTGCCCCCGGTACCTATCCACCCGTCAGTCCGTCTTTGTAACCTCTTCCCGGTCCAGCATGATTTATGCAATTGTGACCATTGTTCTTGCACGATTCCACAATACAGCGCACCATTTTGATATAAAATCGTATATCCACTGAATAATAAAATAACTCTCTTTGTGTTTCACGCCAAACAAAACAACGCTTGAAACTAACCTACGACACGATGCGACCTTGCAGTCGCGTGCGTAGAAAAAGAACGTACTATGAATGCAATGAATCTGACAGAGAAGCTGTTTTTCCAGTCACACCACCTCCTTAACATGAATCTTTCTTAATTTTGCTTGCAGAGTTAGGAACAGGTTGAATATTCATATATTCAGGCTATATTTCGTTTCATTACATTTATTTAATGCTTTCTGCAATAAGTAAGGTTGTTTTTAATTTATGAATCTTTCATTTATTTACGGTTGGCGATGAAGGATGGCTCGGGCAGATTTTCTGAAAAAGTGGGCGTGGCCCTCTCAATCCCGACACACCATGTATAATTACACCATGGTGCAGACCTGCTAACAAATAGGTCAGGCGACTATAACAGGTCTACTGCATTGAACGTCGTCGCGCTGCGCTGCTTTGTATCGCATCATTCGCCGCGTTTAACGTATAATTAATTCTTCCGACGTGAATGCGTAACGGATAAAATGCGAAAGGGCGAGAGAAAACGAGGAAAATACAGCGTAATATGGAAATTCTTTAAAATTATCGACGACAATTATGCTTCGTGCAACACCTGCGGATATAAGGGGTCTTACAAAAGTACAGTTTCCAATTTAAAAAGGCACATGATCAGACACCACCGTCAAATATTCTTCCCTGATAAGAATGTTGTAAGTATGAATATAATGTTTTCAATTTATGTTTGGTTTATTATTGTGCAGTGGCGGATCGTCAACTTTTGGTTTGGTGAGGCTCATATTTAATATTATCTACTATCTACACATCTTTTTAAAACCTCCCTATTTCCATTTACGTTGTTATTATACGTTTCAATTTCAATTTCCCAAACCGTACTTTATTTACACAACTAATAACCAATTGCCGGTAACGGGAACGACAAGCCAGGAACATTTTCACTCCCGTTCCCGTTCTCGTTACCGTTCCTGGGTTGGTGTGAAGCTGCATTAACCAATGTTGTACGAAATAAATCTATCTTGTATTTTAACATTTGGATTTAACGTTTTGCGTACGAATTAAGGTTAAATATTAAGTAGAACAGTGAAATAATCCCAAGAAAAATGAATACAGATATGATTGAATTCTTTAAAAATTTGAAAATTTGAAAATAAATATTTTGGGTAGTAGAAGACGAACAGAAAAATCTAAAAAAAAAAAAACATAGTGATATAATAGAATTCCACAACAATTTTAAAATCTTCACGAAACACCTACCTTTTAAAAAAAACTCTCCCTGAGTTGGGAATTTTTGAAAATTAAAGTTTTAAATTGTCGAACAATTGCACAAATCTAAAAAAAAATACTTGAATTGCTCAAATTTTTTAATATATATCCTTTTAGTATAAACTTTGATTTTTGAAAATGTGTAAATTTTTGCATGAGTTATGAATTTTTTAAAATTAATTTTTTAAGTGGTCGATTATTTGAACAAGGAAAAACTAGAAAATAAAATCATATCGATATGAACTAATTCCTTAAAAACTCTGATGCAATCATAATACATTTACCTTTAAAATTAAACTTGATTTTTGAAACTGAGTCAATTTTTACATGAGTTATGAATTTTTGAAAATTAATATTTTCAGTTAAAAAAAAAAAAAATAGCGATATGATAGAATTTCACAACCTTTTTTAAATCTTTACTACCTTTAAAACTAACTTAAATTTTTTAAAGTCTGAAAATTATGAATTTTTGAAAATTAATGTTTTGAGTTTTCGAACAACTCAACAAACAAAATCTAAAGAAAATAAATTCTTATATGATGGAATTGCTCAAAATTTTTAGTATATTCACATATTAACTTAAACTTTGATTTTTGAAAATGGGTCAATTTCTACGTGACAAATTTTTAAAGATGAATTTTTTAACTGGTCGAATATTTGACCAAAGAAAAAATATAAGAAACATTTCGATATGATTGAATTTTTTAAAAACTTTGATGCAATCATAATGCATTTATTTACCTTAAAAAATAGCATTGATTTTTTTAAATGGGTCAATTTCTGCGTGAGTTATGAATTTTTGAAAATTAATATTTTAAGTTGTTGAAGACTTCAATCTATTTTCTTAACATATTCACAAAACATCTCCCTTTAAAACTAACTTTCATTTTTGAGTGTCACTTTTTCCTTAAGTTATGAATTTTAAATGTTTTAACTTGTTGAACACTTAAATAAAACAAAAATCGAAAGCAAAATTGGGTTCCACAAATATTTTAATATCTCAATTTTAATTTTAATTAATTCTTTTAATATACATAATTTCTACTTTATATCTCGTTTTTCTCTTTAAATTAGTGACCTCGTTGAAATTTATAAAAATTTAAATGTTAGTTTTAAATGTGTTAATTTTTGAAAATAAGTTGTCGAACGAAAAAAATTCTGGTATGATAGAATTTATCAAAAATTCCAGTATATTCACAAAACATCTGCTTTTAGAATTATTTTCGATCTTTGAAAATTCATCTATTTTTGCGTGAGTTATAAATTTTCAAACATATTTTTTTTAAGTTTGTCGAATATTTGAACAAAGAATTTTTTTTTAATAATACTGATGTGATTGAATTCCTTCAAAACTCTAATGCAATCATAATACATTTACCTTTAAAATTAACTTGGAGTTTTCTTTATTTTTGCGTGAATTATGATTTTTTGTAGATTAATATTTTAAGTTAAAACAAAACAAAAATCGAAAACAAAATTGAGTTCCTCAAATATTTTAATATACCCCCACAGAATGACTACCTTTAAAATCAATTTTGATTTTAGAAAATGTGTTCATTTTTGGGTGTTATGAATTTTTGAAAATTAAGATTTCGAACTAAAAAAAATACTCATATGATAGAATTTCACAAAAATTCTAGCAAGTATATTCACAAAACATCTGCCTTTAGAATCAACTTTCGACCATTCAGTGGTCATTTTCAAACATATTTTTTTTAAGTTTGTCGAATATTTTAACAAAGAAAAATTAGAGAAAAAAAATGATACTGATGTGATTGAATTCAGTAATGTAATCATAATACATTTACGTGTAAAATTAACAAAACATATGCATTTTTGAAAATGAATACTTAAAGTTGTTGAACATATATTTTTTTTAAATATATTCACAAAACATCTACCTTTAAAACAAACTTTAATTTTTTTTAATGTGTCACTTTTTCCGTAAGTCATGGATTTTTGAAAATGATTGTTTTAAGTTGTTGAACACTCAAACAAAACAAAAATCGAAAATAAAATAAGTTTTGATATTAGAAGATTTCTTTAAATATTTTAGCATATTCAGAGAACATCTACCTTTGAAACTAGGTTTAATTTTTGAAAATGTGTTCATTTTTCCGTGAGTTATGTTTTTTTTTTAAATTTATGTTTTAAGTTTCTGCTTTTTCTCTTGTAAAATAGATGTTTTGAAACTAAAGTTTAAATTTAAATTTAATTACGGAAGTTTTCTCAATGATTCAACATAATTCCATCAGAAAATCCGCCAGCCGCTAAAACACAAATTATTCCGCAATTCGGATTTAATCGGATCCGCTGACTTGGCAACACTGGCCTTAACATAGCTGACAATGGAGAATGCCGCGAGGTTCTGTTTCTACCACGCGGGTGATTTCCGACCAATGAGAAGCCTCTGAGGCTGCACATTACAACGAATGCGATATACAGTGTGTATCAGCCAAATGGAATAAATTCAATAACAAATAAATGGGGGCGTGTTCGAAAGAATGCTCGGAAATGTCGATTGGTATTTTTAGTTGCGCGTTTTTTTTTTTTCAACAAAAACTTTTTATACAGGGTGTGTCATGTAACAGAGGCCAAAACCAACTTTCTTATTTTAAATGCAACACCCTGTATATTATTCAATTTTTTGATTATTCAGAAAATTCTAGACATATTTCATGTACCATGTCCTATACCTATCTTCAACTGTTTAGAAAACAAACAAACACACACACAGACATTCTTTTTCCAGAAATTGTTGAAATGGCATCTAGGGACCCTAAAACGGATATTTCCGTAAAAAAAAAGTTTCACGATCACAAGAGTATCTCGTACTACGTAACGGAGAAAGTAAAAAATAATATTATTTGATTACAGAAATTCACTACAATACACTCAAAAACTAATAAGTATAAAAACAGTTGAAGATAGGTATAGGACATGGTACATGAAATATGTCTAGAATTTTCTGAACAATCCAAAAATTGAATAGTATATAGGGTGTTGCATTTAAAATAAGAAAGTTGGTATTGGCCTCTGCTACATGACTCACCCTGCATAAAAAGTTTTTGCTAGAAAAAAATGCGCAACTAAAAATACTAATTGACGTATCCGAGCGTTTTGTCGAACACGCCCCCATTTATTTATTATCGATTTATTCCATTTGGCTGATACACACTTGTATGTATGTATGGAGGCATATTAAGTTGCATAAATTCCGATCGCGCTGGTTTACATTTGCCTCAAGTCTGGCCTGGGTGGGCGCGATAATTCTAATCGTTAAAAATCGGGAACATTCCGTTAATACAACAATTGATAATTACTGCATAATTATTCATTATCAATATTAAAGCTAACACGGAATAAATTTATTGAATTTATATATATTTCTACAATTTAGAAAATTAATGGTGAGGCATTGCCTCACCTGCCTCCCCTGATGAGCCGCCACTGTTATTGTGAATACTCAACCTGTTATAATATCGTATGTTCATTAAAAAAAACCTCAAGTGTGCCATGATTTTTTCGTTTTAAACACACTTGTTAGGAATTGACATATAAACGTCAGATCTTTCTAGAAGTCACAATTATTCCGTGCTCACAATGGTTTACAGCAACCAGCAAAAAACGTTTTTAATTGAAAGTTATTTCCGAAGTGGATTCAAGTGGACTAAAATTGGGTGTATTCATATATACCTTTAGCAGAGTTTCAGGAAGAATTTCCTAACGTGCCCATTATGATGAATTTAAAAATACCCTATCACGATCTGTTGTATTATTTCGTGAAACGGGTAGTATTCTCCGTAAACCGGGAAGTGGTAGACCAGCCAAACGTACTCAGGATGCTATTAACACAGCCCAAGAAATTTTGGAAGGTGAACCTACGACTTCTCTGCGTCGTTTATCACAGCAAATTAATTAATTGGTAGGAACATGCCGCAAGTAACATAACCTCAATATGTGTTACCAACTTAAATTTTTAAAATTAAAAAATCATGGCACACCACAGAACACATACCTTTAGAAGTGAAACCTGCATGTTAAATTTCGGAAACACGATTTTTGGCGCCGCCTGGTGTCGGGGTGGCAAATTACTACGATTTCCGCGCCAAAATTTAAAAATGTTATACTCGTCTCACGATATATTTCGATGTAATAACACTAAAAATATAATCAATTATGTTTTTTGAGCACATAATTGATTATACTTTTAGATAGTACATAAATGAAGAAGTTACTGGTTTTGGTAAAAGAAAAAATATTGGATTTCACAAAATAAAAATAAAAATAGGCCTACATGGAAAAAATATATTTAACAGAATAATTATATACATTATTATTAACAAAATTATCAAATATAAAAATATCACAACAATCGGGTATTAGGGTCTAGTCCAGGTGCAATGTTCCATCAGGTCTCTTCGTTCTTCTTAGGATATTTCTTTCAGGCGTCGTAACAGGTCAGTTGTTTGCTCGTATCCAGGATTCATGACATTAAAATAGTTAAAAAGTAAATTAGTGTAGTTATATTGTCTTACTTCTTGGTGTCGGAACAGCATTGCAATTCAATTTTTTGCGGAAATGATTAACAAAATGTTTATGAATAAAATGATCTTCACATGAATGAAAATTTAAACAATGAAGACTGTTCAATATCACAAATGGTTTTCCATGTTTTAAGATATTCTTCATTTTTGGGAAATTTATAGAAATGTTTATTTTTGTAGTAGACATTAATTATAGGTATCGGAAAAGAAAGAATTTTGACATTCTGGATATTTACAAGAATATTTAATACGGCCATTTGATGTTTCCATTACTAATAAATACAATTGACGAGTTTATAAGACAGAATATATAATAACTTACCTTCAAACATGAATCGCTAGCACTCACAGCACTATTGAGGTTAGTTGATAAAAATGGTGAGACTCATTAAGCGTTGCCGCATCTACATCGAAGTATAAAATATACAATGCACATGATAATATTTAATAAACAGTAATATTATACTTTCATGAGTTATTATGACAAATATAAGCGATAATGAGTCTAATTATGTTTAAAACATAATTTTAATTGTTAAAATTATTAATTTGTAGTGAAATTTAAAGATTATTAAAAACGGTAATCCCCATAATAAGATCTTTGATAAATCTGGCAACATCGAGGGAACCATCTTTGGAAAAGCGGCAAATTTGAAATTCCCCCTCGCCCCACTGTCCTGGGGTGGCCCACATACTTTCGTGTTGCCGATATTCGTATCTCGGCTTCATCCCCGTGTGGCACACTTAAGTTTTTTTTTTAATGAACATATTTTATAATTGATTATTCAAAAAATATTCGTTTTCAATGAATCCATGGATTCGAATCCGTTGTATTTGGATACATTCTGATACCTCGTATTCGAATCCTTTTTAGAATACAGTTTTACGGTATTCCCTACTGCCGAATGCTCCGGAACGGTGCGGGCCTGCGCTGAACCCGCGGTTCTAGCGGAGCGGAGCTGAACGGCTCGGCCGTTAGGCCGGACGACAATAACAGGTTTTCGTTGTTCGAGCGCGTCGCGTCTGCTCCGTGAATTATGAATTGTTAAAATTAGCGCTCCAATTAAAAATGGAGGAGACGCAAAAAGTAGAAAGGAAAGGAACCAGATTCAGTTTGGTATGGGAATTCTTTTTAATTGTCGACGATATTTACGCAATGTGCAAAACGTGCAACCAGAAGATCTCTTATAAGACTACGGTAACGAATTTGAGGAGGCACATGATACGGCGCCACTTGGAGGTATACTACAGCCACATGAATGATGTAAGTATGTAATCATTGAATTACTGTAACTGGGGCCCGGTTCTTGAACCGAATCGGACGCACGGTGAGGTCGCTGTCGGCCATTATGCGAGAGTAGGTTGGCGGAGCAGTTTGTCTATGCGCCACGAACAACTCGACCGTATGGACAAATAAGGAACTATACTGTGGTAATGCACGGTCTCAAAAGGGATTTGAAATACCTTCTCGCGCAGGCTCTCTTGGGAAACTATGCGGAAATTTATTATTTCAAACGTTAGGTATTTTATTATATAAAATTAAACATTAAGGGAGACGGACAAATCGTTTGAATTGCAATCACGTTGCATCGGCCAGAGCTGGGCGCCGCATGGCACCGCCATGGCGTGACCTCGCGCCAAATAGGTCGCCTCGACCTCTTCAACGACTCAAACTGCTAAGCGCCAACGGTTATTTCTTATAAACTTCATATTATTCTCGTTCAATTTTTCATAAATTAAGAAATTATTACCCCTTCGTCGTTTATTCAACTTTAAGGGACCACCCGCACTCGCAGTGTCAAAAAAAACAAGGTAATTTTTATGATTTTTTTTAAGCCGGGTTTAAATATTTTTTGTCAAATCCTTCTTTATTCGATTAGTTCACATTTCAAGATACTACAGTATTTTCTACATCACAAAATAGTCATAAACAAGCGCAAGTTCCAAGTTATTCCGCGAAGGGCCAGAAAACAAGACCTCTTGCGGTGTCAATTGCCATTGTGGACTGGATCATCACAGATAAAAAAAATGGTGACCATCAAGCTACTTTCTCCGACTTGATGGTATCATTTATATTTACACTTTCATGGTTTATTTTCAATTGAAATCATATTTTAAATGTACATCGAACGTTTTGTAGACTCGATGAAACTGACGTTTAAAACGTCAAAATTGAAAATGCAAATTTGAAAACCAAAGAGATTTTGAAAAAAACTTATTCTTTATAGGTTGTTCATTTCGGTATTCTCTACCAGTGGCGGCTCGTGGAACATGTTGATGGTGGATCCACTTATACAATATACCCCCCCCCCCCTCCGTTTTGAAGAACTATTTATCTTCCTAGACTAATAGATTAATTAAAAAATTAATTTGCTGAATTTGAAATTACATTTAGTGCCATGGCTCCTTGGCTCTATATAACGAACCGTTCCTGCTTTCGACAGCAAAATATACTATTTTTGACAATTTAAAAATGTTGAAAAAAAAACTATTTTTATTAGCTGAAAAATACTGTTTTTGGCAGCTGAAACATACCATTGTTGACACTAGAAAAATACTATTTTTGATAAAAAAATACTATTTTTGATAAAAAAATACTATTTTTGATAAAAAAAATTCTATTTTTGATAAAAAATACTATTTTTGACAAAAAATACTATTCTTAACAGCTGAAAAATACTAATTTTTAACAGCTGAGGAATGCCATTTTTGTCAGCTGAAACAAACCATTTCCGACACACGAAAAATACTATTTTTGACAAAAAAAAAACTATTTTTGGCAGTAAAAAATACTACTTTTGACAGCAAAATATACTACTTTTAACAGCGAAATATACTACTTTCGACAGCTGAAAAAGACTACTTGTGACAGCTGAAAAATACTATTTTTGACAATTAAAAATACTAAAATGCCGGAAAAAACTATTTTTATGAGCTAAAAAATACTGCTTTTGGCAGCTGAAACATACCATTGTTGACACTAGAAAAATACTATTTTTGACAAAAAAATACTATTTTTGGCAGTAAAAAATACTACTTTTGACAGAAAAATATACTACTTTTAACATCGAAATATACTGCTTTCGACAGCTGAAAAATACTACTTTTGACAGCTGAAAAATCCTATTTTTGACAATTCAAAAATGCCGGAAAATACTATTTTTATGAGCTGAAAAATACTGCTTTTGGCAGCTGAAACATACCATTGTTGACACTAGAAAAATACTATTTTTGATAAAAAAAATACTATTTTTGACAGCTGAAAAATACTAATTTTTAACAGCTGAGGAATGCCATTTTTGTCAGCTGAAACACACCATTCCTGACACACGAAAAATACTATTTTTGACAGCTGAAAAATACTATTTTTGACAATTCAAAAATGCCGGAAAAAACTATTTTTATAAGCTGAAAAATCTGATTTTGGCAGCTGAAACATACCATTTTTAACAGCTGAAAAATACTATTTTTGACAGCTGAAAACATACCATTATTGACACTAGAAAAATACTATTTTTGACAAAAAAATACTATTTTTGACAGTAAAAAATACTATTTTTAACAGCGAAATATACTACTTTTGACAGCTGAAAAATACAATTTTTGACAGCTGAAAACATACCATTATTGACACTAGAAAAATACTATTTTTGATAAAAAAAATACTATTTTGACAGTAAAAAATACTACTTTTATATATACTACTTTCGACAGCTGAAAAATACAATTTTTGACAATTCAAAAATGCCGGAAAAAACTATTTTTATGAGCTGAAAAATCTGATTTTGGCAGCTGAAACATACCATTTTTAACAGCTGAAAAATACTATTTTTAACAGCTGAAAAATACTATTTTTAACAGCTGAAAAATACTATTTTTAACAGCTGAAAAATACCAGCTGAGGAATGCCATTTATGTCAGCTGAAACACACCATTCCTGAAACACGAAAAATACTATTTTTGACAAAAAAATACTATTTTTGACAGTAAAAAATACTACTTTTGACAGCAAAATATACTACTTTGAATAGCGAAATATACTACTTTCGACAGCTGAAAATACTACTTTTGACAGCTGAAAAATACAATTTTTGATAATTCAAAAATGCCGGAAAAAAACTATTTTTACGAGCTGAAAAATCTGCTTTTGGCAGCTGAAACATAACATTGTTGACACTAGAAAAATACTATTTTTGACAAAAAAATACTATTTTTGACACTAAAAAATACTACTTTTGACAGCAAAATATACTACTTTTAATAGCGAAATATACTACTTTCGACAGCTGAAAATACTACTTTTGACAGCTGAAAAATACAATTTTTGATAATTCAAAAATGCCGGAAAAAAACTATTTTTACGAGCTGAAAAATCTGCTTTTGGCAGCTGAAACATAACATTGTTGACACTAGAAAAATACTATTTTTGACAAAAAAATACTATTTTTGACACTAAAAAATACTACTTTTGTCAGCAAAATATACTACTTTTAATAGCGAAATATACTACTTTCGACAGCTGAAAATACTACTTTTGACAGCTGAAAAATACAATTTTTGATAATTCAAAAATGCCGGAAAAAAACTATTTTTACGAGCTGAAAAATCTGCTTTTGGCAGCTGAAACATAACATTGTTGACACTAGAAAAATACTATTTTTGACAAAAAAATACTATTTTTGACACTAAAAAATACTATTTTTGACACTAAAAAATACTACTTTTGTCAGCAAAATATACTACTTTTAATAGCGAAATATACTACTTTCGGCAGCTGAAAAATACTACTTTTGACAGCTGAAATATAGCATATTTGGTTGCTGGAGAATACCATTTTCTACAACCGTAAAATACAACTTGAGACAGCCGAAAAATACCATTCCCGACAGCTGAAACATACCTTTATTGGCAGCTGAAAAATACAATTTTTGACAACAAAAAAAAAACAATTTTTGACAGCAAATATACAGGTTTTGATTAACAGCTGAAAAATGCCATTTATGACAGTTAAAAAACGTCAAAAAAATCTGCTTTTGATAGCTAAAAAATTCCATTTAGATATGTGGGAAATACCAGTTTTGGCAGCTAAAAAAATATCATTTTTGACAGCTGAAAAATTACATTTTTGACAGCTGAGTAATACAATTTTTAATTTGTTATGTAGGAAGCTTCTACTTCGTTATACATGCTTTTTATATAGAATAAAACACTGTTTTACTTTGTATAACACTTATTTGTTTATTTTGTTTGACTGCAGTTTCGGCAACTCAGCTTGCCATTATCAAAACTAAAGTAAATTACATCTTTAGATGGACAGGTATATATACAATAATTGATAATGGCAAGCTGAGTTGCCGAAACTGCAGTCAAACAAAATAAACAAATAAGTGTTATACAAACAAAGTAGAAAAGTGTTTTATTCTATATACAATTTTTAATAGCTGAATTATTGACAAGTATATCATACCATTATTGTCAGCTAAAAACTACACTTTTTGAGAACAAAAAATATAATTTTTGACAGCTGTAAAATACCATTTTTGACAATTAAAAAATGTCAAAAAATGCTGCTTTTAATAGCTGAAAAATACAATTTTTATAGGTGAGAAATACCTTTTTGACAGCTAAAAAGTACCATTTTTGACAACTGAAAAATATCATTTTTAACAGTTGGATAACACTCTTAACATTTGAAAAATACCATTTTTAACAACTAAAAATACCATTCTTGACAACATTTATTGACAACTCTAACAAACCATTATTGTCAGCCAAAAATACAATTTTTGACAACACAAAAAATACAAGTTTTGAACAGCTGAAAAATGCCATTTTTGACAGTTAAAAAATGTCGAAAAATGCTGCTTTTGAAAGCTGAAAAATAACATTTTTATTGGTTGGAAATCGCATTTTTGACAGCTGAAAAATACCATTGTCAACAACTGCAACAAACCATTATTAACAACTGTAACATACCATTACCTGCTAAAAAATACAAAAAGTCAATTTTTGACAGCTGAAAAATGCCATTTTTGACAATTTAAAAATTGTCGCAAAATGCTGTTTTTTGATAGCTGAAATACCTTTCTTTATTCAATCATTGTTGACATTTGAATAATACACTTCTTAACAGCTGAAAAATACCATTCTTGACAATTGCAACAAAACATTATTGACAATTGCAATACACCATTATTGTCAGTTAAAAATACAATTTTTGATATGGATAATTTTGAATTGCTATAATTTTGTCTGAATTTGGTCTAACACCTTCAGGTGTAACAACATGTCCTAAATATGCTACTTATTTACGTAAAAAACAAAAGGTCAATTTTTGACAGCTGAAAAGTGCCATTTTTGACAAATAAAAAATGTCGAAAAATACTTTTTTTGATAGCTAAAAAATACCATTTTAATAGGCGATAAATAGCTTTTTCGACAGCTGAAAATAACATATTTGACAACTGAAAAATATCATTATCGACTGTTGAAGAATGCATTTCTTAACAGCTGAAAACGTCTATTTTTAACAGCCGAAACATATCATTCTTGACAACTGCAACAAACCATTATTGACAATTGCAACACATCATTATTGTCAGCTAAAAAATACAATTTTAGACAACAAAAGAAAGAAAGAACGATTTATCTTCCTATACCAAAGTAACTGGCGAAAAAGTGTTTTAAAAAGGATTTATTAAAAATTCTTGCTGAGCTTGGAACTACTGGTAGTGCCAAGGCTCATGGGCTCTACATAACGAGCCGCTCCTGTTCTATACAATTATTATTAACATAAATTTGCTGTAACTATTATCGTTTCATAATTATAAACCAAAAATGAAAAAAAAATAATAAATTTTTTTCTCGAATAACAATGATTTTATGAAAAATATTTTCAAACTAAAGATGTTAATTTCTTTGTTGTATTTAATTTCTGCTTAAATATTTAAGGTAAACACCCAATTCCGGTGTAAATTTTGCGAAATTTTACCAAAAGCTTTACAGTTTTCAGTTTTCTGTTAGAGAATGTACATGCAGAAAATTTCGACTGATTGATCAGTATCGTCCGTCGTTGAATTTAGTTCGCATATTTACCGCGGCGTTTGTAAGCTTGATCGCGTCATAGTCACCAACTATTTTGAATCGAATATCTAGTTGTCACTGATTTCTCGTTGTCACTTTCAATAACCCAGAGAGCCGTGCTTGCACTTAATTTCAGTTCTACGTCAACGCCAATTATTGGTCACGGTTAACACGGAACTGCCAGTCACAGTCGCAGGCCAATATTTAAGATTAGTCGCGTCTCCTCTGGCATCTTGTCACTTCAATGCATCCGACTAGGTATACTAGACAAGTTAGTGGAAAAGGTCGGTATGGAATATTCAGCAGCAGGTTATGGGAATACTTTACAAGACTGAACGACGGTTACGCATTATGCAAAATGTGCAAAAATAGGTTCTCGTACAGAACGACGACGACAAACCTGAGAAAGCATATGATGAGGACTCACGAAGAAATTTACAATAACCATATGAGTCGAGTAAGTATAAAAAAAAATAACCTGTTTCGTAATGCAAAATTAAATCTTACTAAGACTATATTCAAATAACTTGGCTAATGCCGCGCCAACAAAAATTTGCATCTTATTGATAGTACTACTATTGAAATAACATTGGTTTAACCCTTAACTGGTGACGTGATTTTTGTACCACACAACTGCTGACGTACTGTTGAGTGTTCAATAATTCGCTAAACGTATATGGTTACAATAACAACAACTTCGCGTTATAGTCGGGCCGCCGAGAGCTGCATGTGACTCATCGCTTAAAATCGCATGAATTAAGATTTAAGTAAACGAATGTCCTTAAGAAAATTTGGTGCCGCGCTGATTTTCATTGGCGGGATATTTAAAAATTCTCACGCAAGTAATATCATTTGGCGATTTGCGTTCAAAATAATTAAACACGTTAATCAACATATGTTGAGACTGACTTTTTAGCGATTTATATCTGAGCATGATGAATTAATTAAGTATTACCTCGATCGAAATGAAATATAAAGCGCAATATAAATAATTTTTTTACGGTTATGTTATTTGACGTAGCGCTCGCGTGTTTTGTGTGTTTATATGAAGCTTGCCAATGCGATGCAACAGTCATACGTGAGCTTAGACCTACGTTTATTCTGCCCCATTCTTTAACACGCAGACACACGTTTCGTCTTTTATTTCATACTGTTTCGTACATGATAGAAAAAGATAGATATAAAATGAAAAGCAATTCTTAGTACGAAAATGCATGAGTCACCCTCAGCTCTCAACGGATGAACTATATCTTAGCCACAACTGAATAGACAAAGGCAAGATGGCCGGGCGGACTAATACTTGCTGCAGTTTAAGAGTGAATGTTTAATACAATGGGTCTCACAGACCCAGGGTCACCAATTAAGGGTCCGTTAAGATCGTTACTTGTGTAACGATTATAGATAGGCAGACGGTTCAGGAACCGGTTCAATGAACCGGTTCTTAGCAAAGAGCGCTCAGGAACCGGTTGGGACAAAAGGATCTGCGGTTCCTCTTTAATATGCACTTGTTTTTTTGTTCAAGAGTGAAAATCAGACGCGTACCCCTACCTGTAGAAGCACCGCATGAAGTCACCTGCGTAAACTCGTGAGATGCGCATCAAGTTAACTGCGAAAATTTCATGCTGTTCACTCCACTATCTGCACCAGCAAGTTTCTGTAAATAACTTCAAGCGATTCACACCTCGAAACGCATGGAGTTTCCGCGGTAACTTCATGGGGTTCATACCAGGAACCGCATGAAGTTCGTGCAAATAGCGTTCCCGTTGTGAACCGCTTGAAGTTATCCGCCGAAATTTCATGCCGTTTTCGTGAATTTTTTTTAGTCCAGACTTAAATTTTGACTTGGAATTTTAAATAAAAATGTGAAATCGTTTAATTAAAGTCAACATTTTTTTTTAGGGTCCTAACTGCTTTAAGTCAAAATTAGTCTTTTTTTCTTGACGCTTGTCACTTTAAGTCAAATTTTGACATCCATCTTTTAACTTTAATTAAATATAACGTGTTTAAGTCAAAATTAATCGTTTTTTTTACGTTTGACGATTTTAAGTCAAATGTCGACAATAATTTGCACACAAAGTCTATTAACTTTAAATCTAGAGGCTTTAAGTCAAATTAGTCTTTTATCTTGACGCTTGTTGACTTTAAGTCAAATTTACACATTAATTTGGACATAAAGTCTTTTAACTTTAATTCAATTTGACATTTTTTTAGAGGCTTTAGGATATAAGTCAAATTAATTTTTTTTTTCTTAACGCTCGTCGACTTTAAGTCAAATTTCTACATTAAGTTGTCATAAAGTCTTTGAACTTTAAGTAAATTTAACATTTTTTCAGAGGCTTAACGAGTTTAAGTCTATTAGTCTATCTTTTGACGCTTGTCATTAATTTGTCATAAAGACAAAAAAAAATACGTGTGTATTTTAATTTACTTTAAGTTTGAAAATGATCAGCTAATGATCGAAACTCGAGACACTAATATAAAAAAAAAAACTATTTTATTTAAAGTTAAAGTTGACTTGAATTAAATTTGTCACTTTTTCTAGAGGCTTAATAGCTTTAAGTCAA
The DNA here is from genome assembly GCA_910593695.2 of Ocypus olens. Lineage (NCBI taxonomy): Eukaryota > Metazoa > Arthropoda > Insecta > Coleoptera > Staphylinidae > Ocypus > Ocypus olens. Next base: position 3,494,048 of record OU343064.1, read on the forward strand.
AATTAGTATTTTTTCCTTGACTTATTGACGCTAAGTCAGATTTCGACATAAATTTCTCATAAAGTCTTTTAACTTGAATTAAATTTGACATTGTTTCTAGAAACTTAACTATTTTAAGTCAAAATTAGTTCTTCTTCTTGGGGTTTGTTGACATTAAATCAAATTTCGACATTAATTTGCACATAATTCTACCCAAACTTGACATTTTTTTCTAAAGGATTAAGGGTTTAAGTTAAATTAATCTTTTTTTTCTTAACGCTTCTCAACTTTAAGTCAAATTTCGACAGTAATTTGGACTTAAACTCTCTTCACTTTAATTAAATTTGACATTTTTTCAAGACCCTTAACGCCGGAATTAGTCGAAATTAGTCTTTTTTTACGCATATTGACTTTCGACATTAATTTGCACATAAAGTTTCTTAACTCTACACAAATTTGACATTTTTCTGGAGGTTTAACGTCTTTAATTTAAATTAGTCTTTTTTTCTTGACGTTTATCGACTTCAAGTCAAATTTTGACATTAATTTGCACATTAAGCTTCATAACTCTACACAAATTTGACATTTTTCTGGAGGTTTGACGTCTTTAAGTTAAAATTAGTCTTTTTTTCTTGACGTTTTTCGACTTCTAGTCAAATTTCGACATTAATTTGCACATAAAGCTTCTTAACTCTACACAAATTTGACATTTTTCTGGAGGTTTGACGTCTTTAAGTTAAAATTAGTCTTTTTTTCTTGACTTCTTTCGACTTCAAGTCAAATTTCGACATTAATTTGCACATAAAGCTTCTTAACTCTACACAAATTTGACATTTTTCTGGAGGTTTGACGTCTTTAAGTTAAAATTTGTCTTTTTTTCTTGACGTTTTTCGACTTCTAGTCAAATTTCGACATTAATTTGCACATAAAGCTTCTTAACTCTACACAAATTTGACATTTTTCTGGAGGTTTGACGTCTTTAAGTTAAAATTAGTCTTTTTTTCTTGACTTCTTTCGACTTCAAGTCAAATTTCGACATTAATTTGCACATAAAGCTTCTTAACTCTACACAAATTTGACATTTTTCTGGAGGTTTGACGTCTTTAAGTTAAAATTAGTCTTTTTTTCTTGACTTCTTTCGACTTCAAGTCAAATTTCGACATTAATTTGCACATAAAGCTTCTTAACTCTACACAAATTTGACATTTTTCTGGAGGTTTGACGTCTTTAAGTTAAAATTTGTCTTTTTTTCTTGACGTTTTTCGACTTCTAGTCAAATTTCGACATTAATTTGCACATAAAGCTTCTTAACTCTACACAAATTTGACATTTTTCTGGAGGTTTGACGTCTTTAAGTTAAAATTAGTCTTTTTTTCTTGACGTTTTTCGACTTCTAGTCAAATTTCGACATTAATTTGCACATAAAGCTTCTTAACTCTGCACAAATTTGACATTTTTCTGGAGGTTTGACGTCTTTAAGTTAAAATTTGTCTTTTTTTCTTGACGTTTTTCGACTTCTAGTCAAATTTCGACATTAATTTGCACATAAAGCTTCTTAACTCTACACAAATTTGACATTTTTCTGGAGGTTTGACGTCTTTTAGTTAAAATTAGTCTTTTTTTGACATTTTTCGACTTTAAGTCAAATTTTGACAATAATTTGAACATAAAGTATCTTAATTTAACTCAAATTTGAATTTTTTTCCAGGTGTTTAAGGGTTTAAGTCAAAATTAGTTTTATTTTCTTAATGCTTGTCGAATTTAAGTCAAATTTCTACATTCATTTATCATAAAGTTAAATTTGAAATTTCTTTTAGATGCTTAATAAATAAATAAATGAAAAATAAATTAACCCATAGCATAAAAAAACATAAAATAATATTTTATACTTTCATAATAAAGAAATTATACCATTTATATAATTCAAAAATTAAGAAGAGTGTGCATTTTACTGCTCTCTTGATTATTTTTGAAAATCTACCAGATTTGATTTATATTTACTATCGATGTGCTACCAGAGAGGAGAAAATGTGGAAATTATATTATAATGTTAAAATAGCAGCAGCCATGACTGGAAAAAACCAAAACTTGTAATTTAAAAATCAATCGATTTAGAAATTTTAGAAGCAAAAAACGGAGTAAATATTTAATGTCCACTCCCCGTTTACAAATATTTACCAGTTGTAGTTCTTCATATTGTCATATTTCCAAGTATAAAATATAAAAAAAAGTATATTGCAGTTGTGGCCACACTGTGAATACCCATGCTACATATTTTTTAATTAATTGGAAGCCTGGAACTTATTTCTAACAATTTGGTATATAACTGTAGAAAAGACCGGTGAACCGCTCCAAGGAACTGGTTCACTCCAGTGAGTGAACCGGTTCGGAACCGTTCCTGACAGTGAACCGTTTTTCCCATCTCTAGTAACAATGCTGAAAGTAATAAAGCTAATAAATGCACATGTTTTGTATGAAATAAACGATTTGTTTCGAAAATTTTCATTCGGACTAAACCCCTACCGCCCATCATCAAAAACGCTACCGTTCACACCAGTGACGGTTCGCGTGGTTTTTTCTGGTACGGCCGAGGAACAAGAGGTGGTAATACAGATAGGTAGGGTCACGCAGCCAGCCGTCTCTGCAACTGACCCCACCTATCTGTATTGCCACCCTTGTTACCTCGGCCGTACCAGAAAAAACCCCGCGAACTGTCACTGGTTTACACCGACATTAATGGGCGGTAGCGACCGGGTTGACTACCACGATATTTTATTATAAAAACAAACAAAAACAGCATAAAAAAGCTCATCGCTCCTCCATCAGCGCCATTTGTAGCAACGGTATCACATTGATCGACGACAGGTCGGCCAACTCGGATTGCACGTTTTGCATCGTGTTCACCTTCAGCAGGTTATCCTTCCTGAAAATTAGTATAACCACCACTAGCAGGGCCAGAATTTCCAATTTTTTTTGAGACAAAAAGAACTGCAACGAGTTATTTCGCATACGGCAAGAAACCATTTTAACTACAATCTCAATTTGTTTCAGAATTCCGATCCTGAACAAGAAAGCGAGACGGTCATCGAAAATGAAAATGAAGAACAAAACGAGCTGCCAATTCATATCGAAGATATCAAAATACTACCTTCCGAAATAGAGAACTGCCCCACGGATTCGGAACCGCTCTTGAAAAGGTTGAAGTTTGGTACGACTCCAGAGCCTACGGAATATCCCGACCAATCGACCGCCATAGCCGAAAGTAATTGCTATACTGAGATACCCGAATTTCCAAAACGATCAACTTCTAGAACAACATACGAAAGAGGTGAAGTGCCCGAGCCATGCGAATATCCTCAACGATCATCAATTAAAACAATATTCGAACGAGACGGATTTGCGGAAACACCGGAATATTCCAAAAGGGGTAACGTTAGGACGATTTACGAACGAGACGAATTTACGGTGTTCGGTGAATACGTCGCTAATCGTTTGAGAAAAATATTGGATCCACGTCAGCGGCTTATGGCGGAACATAAAATAAATGAAATGCTGTTTGCGGTTGAAATGGAGAATTATAAATAATTAAGGATTAATAAGCTATTGCTTCGAGAATATTCTTGCATTTGTTAGATGTAGATTATAAAAATGACTGACTCGTTTTTTTTTTTAATAAAAATTAAATATAATATGAATAGCTCTATTGATAAACTAATTGTATAGATTTTTATCAATTAAAAGGATTTTGTTATATTAAAAAATAAATAAGATGTAATGGTTTTGTACAACACGATTAGCTTGGTAGTTTGCCAATCCTTTTAAAAACATCCTTGAATTTAGCGAAGTATCTTTTACCCTTAAGAATTATTACTAATCGATATTTATTTGTAATTGCAGTTTCAGCATCTAGCGTTTAGGTAATTTTTCATTTAAATTGAAACGGTGAGACCAGGCCTGTCTCGAAAGTAGATGCTGCATACAATAATTTGCAACTGCGACTGCCTATATTTCCACCTTCATTTTACATTTTACAGTGTTGCCATGAGTATATAAATTAATATAACATAAAATAACTAAATATATAACAATTTGCAATTCTTGGAACGATGAAACCAGATTTATAGATTTATCAATACAACGTATTCAAGTGAGGATGCCGAGCCCGGGCCCTGAGGCCGCGGCGTTCCCCTCCTTTCGTCGGGCCCGCTTGCGAAAATAGCTGAAACGTGTCCGGAGTCCGGACGGCTAACCTTGCCGGGTACCGGGTAACGAACGGGTCAACGCACTGGGAGCGTACCTTCTTTCTATCCGATTATTTACTACGTTTCCATGCAGTATTGAAACCGTTTTGAAAACTCGATTCAGTTTGAATACCGCATGGAAACACTCTTGAAAGCGTATTGAAACCGTATTGAAGTTCAAGGTCGATACGGTACATTTCTGGGATCGTATCGAGTTTTGGATTCAAAACTAGTGCATGGAAACGCACGAGTGTCGAATATTCAATACGATCATGCGAAGACTGAAGCTATGCAAGTGGCACATGCTGATTTTGCTTATTTCGCGTTATAACCTAAAAATTTGTATGATGTTATGATCTAAACACGGTGTAAACAACGCGATAAGGTTATGTTTGTATTTTTCGATATTCGCTTGAACGCGCCCTCTAGCGAGAGTATTGAAATGTATTCCGATACGAGGTCAATTCTAATCATGGAAACGCCTCAATATTCAAACCGATTCGAGTTTTCAAAACGGATTCAATACCCATGGAAACGTAGTAAATGGAACACTCCGAAAACTCCCCTAGTTTGTATTCGTGTCGCAGTCGAGTCGTACTCGTTTAATTGTGCTATACAGTAACAATGAGCTCGGTCTGGAATTATTTTGAAGTGTACTCTGAAGATCAATCAAAAGCGGTGTGCTGTTTGTGCTATTCACTTTTATCGAGAGGCGGCACAAACACAAAGAGCTACGGAACGTCGACGCTGCTGAGACATTTACGTTTCAAACACGCCGATGAGTTTAAGGAAAATGTGGAGAAAAGGAAATTAGATGATCCAATTCCGGGAACTTCGCAAGAGAGATACATGGTAATATAAAAAATGGTGATGTGGCCATCATGTTACTTTCTCCGACTTGATGGTATCATAGCCATTTATATTTACGTTTTCATGGTTTATTTTCAATTTAAATCATATTTTAAATGTACATCGAGCGGATGAAACTGACGTTTAAAACGTCAAAATTATGAAAGATGGAAAAATTATACTTCAAATTCAAAAACTATGTTTACTCAAAAACTAACGAGATTTGGAAAAAAAACTTATTCTTTATAAGTTGTTTATTTTAACATTCTCTACAATTATTATTAACATAAATTTACTGTAACTATTATCGTTTTATAATTATAAACCAAAAATTAAAAATGGTGATGTGGCCATCATGTTACTTTCTCCGACTTGATGGTATCATTTATATTTACGCTTTCATGGTTTATTCTAAATTTAAATCACATTTTAAATGTACATCGAGCGTTCTGTAGACTCGCATGAAACTGACGTTTAAAACGTCAAAATTATGAAAGATGGGAAAATTATACTTCAAATTTAAAAACTCAATTTACTCAAAAACTAAAGGGATTTCGAAAAAAACTTATTCTTTATAAGTTGTTCATTCTCTACAATTATTATTAACATAAATTTGCTGTAACTATTATCGTTCTATAATTATGAACCAAAAATTTAAAAAATAATAATAAATTTTTTTCTTGAATAAAAATGATTTTATGAAAAATGCTTTCAAGCAAAAGATGTTCATTTCTTTGTTGTCTTCAAAGTTTGTTTAAATATTTTTGTGATATTTTTCATATTTAAGAAAATATTGGCAAAAAACAAAAAACAGGTAAGGTAAACGCCCACTTCCGGTGTACGAAATTTTACCAAAAGCTTTTCAGTTCTTCAGATTATCAAATGAGATGGATGTTTAAAGTTTCATATCAATTGCTCTATTAGTTTTTGAGATATAGCGCGCACAGACAGACACACACACACACACACACACACAGCACACACACACACACACACCACACAGACACAAAAAAAAATACACACACACAGACACAAAAAAAAAATTCCAGAAATTGTTGAAACGGCATCTAGGGACCCCAAAACGGATATTTCCGTAAAAAAATTTTTTGAAAAAAAAATCACGATCACAATACTTTCTCGTACTTCGTAACGGAGAAAGTAAAAAATTGAAAAAAATATTAAATATCACTCTAAATAAATTTAATTAAATCAGTATACTCCACAAATGTTTATAATTTAATTATATTCAAGAAATTTTACTCTAATTTAATTTCGAAACGATTTATGACTTTTTAAATTTGGAAACGTAAAATTTCACATGGCGAATTGAAAAAAATTGAAAAAATATCAAATTTCACTCTAAAAAAAATCAATAAAATTAGCATACCCCACAAATATTCAGAATTTATGATTATACAAGAAATTTCACTCTAATTTAGTTTCAAAACGATTTATGACTTTTTAAATTTGGAAACGTAAAATTTCACAGGACGAATTGAAAAAAATTGAAAAAATATCAAATTTCACTCTAAAAAAATTCAATAAAATCAGCATACCCCGCAAATATTCAGAATTTATGATTATACAAGAAATTTTACTCTAATTTAATTTCAAAACGATTTATAATTTTTTTAAATTTGGAAACATAAAATTTCACATGACGAACTGAAAAAAATTGCAAAAATATTAAATTTCTCTCTAAAATAAATCAATAAAATCAGCAAACCCCACAAATGTTCAAAACTTATAAATATTCAAGAAATTTCACTCTAATTTAATTTTGAAATGATTTATGACTTTTTAAATTTGGAAACGTAAAATTTCATATGATAATTTAAAAAAATTTGAAATAAATATTAAATTTGACTCTAAATAAATTCAATAAAATCAGTATACTCCATAAATGTTTATAATTTAAGGATGATCAAGAAATTTTACTCTAATTTAATTTCGAAACGATTTATGACTTTTTAAATTTGGAAACGTAAAATTTCACATGACAAACTGAAAAAATTAAAAAAATATATTAAATTTCACTCCAAAAAAAAAACAATAAAATCAGCATACCCCACAAATGTTCAGAATTTATGATTATATAAGAAATTTCACTCTAATTCAATTTCGAAATGATTTATTACCTTTTAAATTTGGAAACGTAAAATTTCATATGATAATTTAAAAAAATGAGAAAAAAATATTAAATTCTCCTCTAAATAAATTCAATAAAATCAGTACACTCCGGAAATGTTTATAATTTAAGGATATTCAAGATATTTCACTCTAATTTAATTTCGAAACGAATTTTAACTTTTTAAATTTGAAAACGTAAAATTTCACATGACAAACTAAAAAAAATTGAAAAAATATGAAATTTCACTCTAAAAAAATTCAATAAAATTAGCATACCCCACAATTGTTCAAAATTTATGATTATACAAGAAATTTCACTCTAATTTAATTTCAAAACGATTTATGAATTTTTAAATTTGGAAACGTAAAATTCACATGATAAACTTAGAAAATTGGAAAAAAATATATATTTTACTCTAAAACATATCAGGATACTCTACAAATATTTAAAATCAAGGACATTCAAGAAATTTTACTCTAACCTAATTTCGAAACGATTAATGAATTTTTAAATTTAGATAAGTAAAATTTCACATGACGAACTGAAAAAATTTGAAAAAATTTTAAATTTCACTAAAAAAAAATCCCCACAAATGTTCAGAATTTATGAATATTCAAGAAATTTCACTCTAATTTAATTTCGAAACGATTTATGACTTTTTAAATTTGGAAGTGTAAAATTTCACATAACGATTTGAAAAAAATATTAAATTTCACTCTAAAAAAATTCAATAAAATCAGAATACCCCACAAATGCTCAGAATTTATGATTATACAAGAAATTTCACTCTCATTTAATTTTAAAACGATTTATGACTTTTTAAATTTGGAAACGTGATCTTTCATATGATAATTTAAAAAAAAATGGTGATGTGGCCATCGTGTTACTTTCTCCGACTTTATAGTTACGTTTTCATGGTTTTATTTTCAATTTAAATCATATTTTAAATGTACATCGAGCGTTGTGTAAACTCGGATGAAACTGACGTTTAAAACGTCAAAATCATGAAAGATGGAAAAATTATACTTCAAATTCAAAAACTAGGTTTACGCGAAAACTAACGAGATTTCGAAAAAAACTTATTCTTTATAAGTTGTTCATTTTGGCATTCTCTACAATTATTAATCACATAAAATTGCTGTAACTATTATCGTTTCATAATTATAAACCAAAAATTAAAAAAAATTAATAAATTTTTTTTTCGAATAGCAATGATTTTATAAAAAATATTTTCAAGCAAAAGCTATTAATTTCTTTGTTGTCTTCGATGTTTGTTTAAATATTTTTGTGATATTTTTTATATCTAAGAAAATATTGGCAAAAAACAAAAAAACAGTTAAGGTAAACACCCACTTCCGGTGTACGAAATTTTACCAAAAGCTTTTCAGTTCTTCGGATTATCAAATAAGACGTATATTCAAAGTTTCATATCAATTGCTCTATTGGTTTTTGAGATACAGCGCACACAGGCAGACACACACACACACACCATGACACACACACACACACAGACACAAAAATTTTTTTTCCAGAAATTGTTGAAATGGCATCTAGGGACCCCAAAACGGATATTTCCGTAAAAAAAATGTTTGAAAAAAAAATCACGATCACAATACTTTCTCGTACTTCGTAACGGAGAAAGTAAAAATTATATCCTTAAGTGGCATTGAGAAAATCTTGGAAATTATTTTTTCTACGACCGATATAAAAAGCAGGCGTTTGCGCTTGCGTTTGTCAGCGCAAAGTAGACGTTTCGCGAGGAGCGAGCGAATTTGCCGCGAGTTGCTATAGGCAACGCGCGGCAAAGTTCATTGTCGTTTGCTTGAATAAATTTGATTAATAATAATAATTAATTAACAGGTTTAAAAGATGTTTTGCCTTATATCCAATTGATTTTCGTTTTAATAATGCAATTAGTTTGTGAAAGAAGATTTTTTCACTTTTGATAATTCCGAAAAATATGCAAGAATATTCATTCTATCACTTGTTATGGAATGAATTACATGCAAAACGCATAAGCGCATAGTGTTTTGTTCCATAACAAGGGTGAGAATGTGTACGTTCTATAATCAAAATTGATTTCAGAATGCTTAAATTCTATGGTGATCGTGGAGAAATACATTTTCTGCACTTCTACTAATTTTATATTTTTTACACCATTCCTGGAACATTTATGCTTTTCGTACTTCTTCGACTTCACCGGTAGCAAATCCAAAGCGACGGAGCTCGCGACTTCGGCAATATCTGGCGGAGTACATGTAAAGTCGCTGCCACTTCATCCCCATTTTCACTCATTTTTAATTTAAATATACTTTATTTAAATATAAATTCACAAATCTAACAACTATGTAAACGTCACTTCGCACAATTTTTATTGGCCCGTTACCATGGATACGACATTCCATGGCGGACCACGGTATAACAGACTGAAAATAAGCATATTGCCACAGTAATCTATTATTGCATTTTTATTTAAATTTTTTTTTCAAAGCTGTCGTAGAAAAATTTGTATGTATAGTCCGAGCGCAAAGCTCATTGCCGCTTTCAAGAGGTTGCCGCGCTCCGCTTTGCGTCTCGCTACAACTTCCTCACTCAAGCGGCAATGTATCACTTTGCACCATACAAATAACTATTTAAGTTCCGCATTTCGCCGCAAGGGGACGCAATTGTTAGAGTAAATCATAATATTAAGGATTACTCCAAAAATTCTCATATTAAGTTATAACTTTAAAAACATCATCGGCGTATCCAGGGGCGGCTCGTTATACAGAGCCAAAGAGCCATGGCACTACTTGTAGTAGTTTCAAGCTCAGCAAGAATTTTTAATTCATTCTTAAACCACTTTTTCGTCAGTTAATAATAATAATAATGCTTTATTCGTGCCATAACAACGCATGAAAAAATAGGGTAATACAATCAATCACCAATAGAGAAAAATTTAAACAAAATTTAAAAACAAATAGTTGAAATAGTTGAATATAATCATAAGGGGGCCTACAATTGTAGTAAAAGCAGATTAGCCACATTTTGTAATAATAAAAATTAAAAATTAATGACTCCATAGTTACATAACAAATTACAAGTTAAACAGATTTAAATTACATTTATTTACTTAGGCTGAGCCATTCAGTCACACACGGCTGTTAAAAACTAAAAATTAAAAAATTAAAATTAAAAATATCAAAAGCAGCATTTTTCGACATTTTTTTAACTGTCAAAAATGTCATTTTTCACCTGTCAAAACTTTTTTTATTTCTTAACTGACAATAATGGTTTGTAATAGTTGTCAAGAATAGTATTTTTCAGTTGTTAAAAATGGTATTTTTCAGCTGTTAAGACGAGTATTATTCAACTGGTAAAAATTATATTTTTCTGTTGTCAAAAATGGTACTTTTCAGCTGTCAAAACAAGTATTTCTCACCTATAAAAATATTTTTCAGCTATTAAAAGCAGCATTTTTTAATTGTCAAAAATGGCATTTTACAGCTGTCAAAAATTGTATTTTTTAGCTGACAATAATGGTATGTTACTGTTATCAATAATGGCTTGCTGCAATTGTCAATTTTTCAGTTGTTAAAAATGGTAGTTTTCAGCTGTTAAGAAATGTATTATTCAACTGTCAAAAATTATATTTTTCAACTGTCAAAAATGATATTTTTCAGCTGTCAAAAATGGTCGTTCTCACCTATAAAAATGGCATTTTTTAGCTATCAACGGCAGCATTTTTTAGTTGTCAAAATGGCATTTTTCAGCTGTCAAAACTTGTACTTTTTGTTGTCAAAAATTGAATTTTTTATCTGACAATATTGGTATGTTACAGTTGTCAATAATGGCTTGTTACAGTTGTTAAGAAGGGTGTTTTTCAGCGGTTAAAAATGGTATTTCTCAGCTATTAAGAATTCATATTCATATTCATATTCATTTATTGATGCCACAACTGTAAAGTTTTACATACGTCATAAAAAATAGTAGGTAGTAATTGGATAATACATAAATAAGTAATAAGTGACTAAATTGAGAACACATTCATAAATAAATTAGTGTATAAATTAAGTGTATAAATAAAGTGAGCTAGCGCTATATATATATACGCATAATAAAATATATAAATAAAAACAAAATAGTATAAGTGACTGACTACATTTTAAGACAGAGTGTACTGAAAGTCAATAAATAAAATGTTTACAACTAATTGAAGTCAGTGAGTAAGAAATTAAACTACATTAATTTAGACGAGGAATATACGAACACGTTAAAATACAGCGGTATAATAAAATATTGAATAAAACAATTACAAATATTAATTAAAATAAGTATGTGTGTGTTATAATGGACATAATTACACTGTGAAATCTAGAAATTTGCTGGACAAACATTCTTCTACGGAATAAAAGGCATTTTGAACTAAGTAAGATTTGACCTTTTTTTTAAATTGCAGCTCAGAGAGGCTTTTAACAGTTTGAGGAAGAGCGTTGTATAGCTTGGGCCCATAGTAATTCACGCCATTTCTACACCTAGTGATTCTATGGTAAGGTTGATAAATATGCTCCCTGTTACGGGTCTCATGCTGATGAACTTCATCATGGCTAGTGTACTTGGCGCTGTGTTTCTTAACATATACCAGACATACTAATATACCGGGTGTGGCACTTAAGACGCCTCGGACCATAGCTCCTTTAGGATAAAAGCTATCGACAAAAATCTAAGAACAAAGTGGTGCATAGTTACCGTCGCTATGTTTTAAAAATATTTCTAATCATCAGTGGCGTGCCGTACTCCAGTGGCGTACCAAACTTATGTTTTTTTAAATGGAATGCCCTATTTTTTATTGCAGATTTGGAAAGTGCTCGACGAGTACTTATTTTTTTATCTAACATGTTATACCCTTCACTTTAGCGGTTTCGCTGTTATAACCCCTTCTTTCAAAATTGCGCCCCATTTTTGAGATTTTTTTGTAGAGAAACTAATTGACGCCGGCGCCTAAATTTTGAATTGAGGTACAGGTTAAGACCTCGTATACCTTCACATAATTTTTTTTCGGGTAATTTATGGAAAAAAAATAATTTTTGATTGATCTTCGTATGTTGTCATTTTTTCCGAAAATTTCAAATGGCACCCCCCTAAAAAAATTACGGCGTTGTACAGCCAAAACTCTAAATTTTTCATTGGTGTAAAAAAAATTACACATTGCATAACAAAATTTCGGAGAAAAAAGGAATTTCATCGCAAATGTCGGGAAACGTTTTCCGTTCCCAAGTGTGCCATGAGAAAACAAAAGATTGGTAATTGTCAAAGTACCAAAACAAATACACAAATACGGTCAACATAATAGTATGTACCTATTTATTCAACATGATATGAAAAATGCAGATTAAGAAAATTTAACAACTTAAACTAAATGTTCGAAATGACGACCTTCCTGCTGGAGGCATAACCGCAACTTCTGGTGATATACCGCAGTTCATTATTTTCGGTAATAACTGCCTTCTTTCTAACTCTCCTTGGCCGTTTCACACTTCCCGTAGTAGTAAATCTCTCCAACACTTTTTGAAACGCACGTTCATTTGGATGTGCCCTGTGCGGATATCTCGCAGCGTACACTCGTGATGCCAAGAAACAATTCTTGTTACATTCTCCAAGAATAAATATCATGTCAACCATTTCCTCTTGAGTTCGGAACATTTTTAGAACGTTTATCAAAAATGACTTATGGCTGCTACTGACGTCTAATAATTTACTTTGACAATTACCAATCTTTTGTTTTCTCATGGCACACTTGGGAACGGAAAACGTTTCCCGACATTTGCGATGAAATTCCTTTTTTCTCCGAAATTTTGTTATGCAATGTGTATTTTTTTTTACACCAATGAAAAATTTAGAGTTTTGGCTGTACAACGCCGTAATTTTTTTAGGGGGGTGCCATTTGAAATTTTCGGAAAAAATGACAACATGCGAAGATCAATCAAAAATTATTTTTTTGCCATAAATTACCCGAAAAAAAATTATGTGAAGGTATACGAGGTCTTAACCTGTACCTCAATTCAAAATTTAGGCGCCGGCGTCAATTAGTTTCTCTATAAAAAAATCTCAAAAATGGGGCGCAATTTTGAAAGAAGGGGTTATAACAGCGAAACCGCTAAAGTGAAGGGTATAACATGTTAGATAAAAAAATAAGTACTCGTCGAGCACTTTCCAAATCTGCAATAAAAAATAGGGCATTCCATTTAAAAAAACATAAGTTTGGTACGCCACTGGAGTACGGCACGCCACTGATGATTAGAAATATTTTTAAAACATAGCGACGGTAACTATGCACCACTTTGTTCTTAGATTTTTTTCGATAGCTTTTATCGTAAAGGAGCTATGGTCCGAGGCGTCTTAAGTGCCACACCCGGTATAGATGCAAGGCATTGTTAAAATATGAGATTCTATAAATGTCGGTTTGCAGTCATCTCTGTACTTTAAATTGTAGATAACTCGAACAACACGACGTTGGAGGGCAAATAAGCGATTCACAATTGTAGAATGACCCCATGACAAGATTCCATATGAGATGTGCGAGTGAAATAGTGCATAATATACAGTTTTCAGGGCAGATTCAGGCAAGGATTTTTTTAAGTTCCTCAACAAGAAAATTACACTACATAGTTTGGTAGATATCATACGGCCGTGAGAATACCAATCCATTTTTTGATCCAAACTAATTCCTAAGAATTTAGTTGGTACGTCAATAAAGTAGCTGGACTTTAGGGAAAATACTTTCATGACGGTTTTATCAGCATTTAAAGTTAGTCTGTTGGCATTGAACCACTCACGGATCATATCATTGACTACATCAGTAGTAATTAGGGCTAAGTTGATACCATGAGCTTGAATTGTAGATGTAGTGTCATCAGCATACATTATTAAATTAGTATTGTGGATACCCTGTGGAAGGTCATTCACATACAATAAAAACAGCAAGGGCCCAAGAATAGACCCTTGAGGCACCCCACAGTGAATGAATGTTTCTCCAGACATATTATTATTAAATATAACCTGCTGCCGCCTGTTTGAGAGATAGGAGTTTATTAGACGGCAACTAGATGGACAAAAGTTGTAGAAGTATAACTTGCGTAGGAGAACGTCATGGGAGACACAGTCGAAAGCCTTACTTAAATCCAAAAAGGAGGCTATAGTAAACATTTTAGCATTAAAACCTTCAAGTATTAATTCCACCAAAGCCACGATTGCGTCCCCTGTTGACAATCCCCCACGGAAGCCAAATTGATTGGTATGTAGAATATTATTTTTGTCTAAAAATTCCACCATTTGTTTTAAGAGTATTTTTTCTATAATTTTCGAAACTATGGGTAAAAGAGCTATTGGTCGATAGTTATTCAGATCATTATCATCACCTTTTTTAAAAACAGGTATTATGTTGGCAATTTTTAAACAGTCTGGGAAACACGATGTTCTGATACACTCATTAATTAATTGTGTGAGTGGTGAGATAATGACGTCACTGATAGTTTGGAGGAGACTGGGTGTCATGCCATATACATCACGACTGGGCGTGCGTTTCATTTCAGCTATTATATTCCTTACCTCAATCTGGCTGACTTCCGAAAATTTAAAATAAGAATCTGTATAGAGTGGGTTACAGCACATCAATTCAATAGGATCTGAGTCGCATTTTGGTAAATTTGATGTTAGTGAATCCGCAATACAGCTGAAATGTGTGTTAAAATCATTACAAGTTTTTGCACAATTGAGCGTACCACTTGAATTATTATTGTTGTTTTTAACTAAGGACCACATGGCCTTTGGGCTGTTGTTAGATCGTTCAATGTATTCAACGTTTGCTTTGATTCTGGCTTCTCTCACGGCCTTATTATATTGTAATCTATATTTCTTATAGCAATCTCTGAGAATAGGGAAATTACTGCTACTCTCCTTCATTAGAAATAGTGTTTCTCTCATTTGTTTTATACTATTATTAAACCACGAGCCTCTGTTTCCATTACTAGAATGAAATATTTTTTCTGGAAAGCAAACACTACTGTAATCGAAAAGCATGTTAATAAAGATATTAAATTTATCATTTATGTGTTTACTCACATCATTAATGAAATTAAAATCTGTTTCCTCGAGTAGTTTATATAGCATAAATTTCCCAGTACAAGTAATAGGTCTAATTATTTTGGAAGTTGTGGTATTTGTTGGTTTACAATGCATTTGCAGTTTAATATAAATGCCTATGTGGTCAGATAGGCCAGAATCAAGCGGGGCGGCATTGACAGTATGATTAATATTTGAGAACACATTGTCTAAACAATTTTCTTTCCTTGTATTAAAATTTATCGAGCTAAAGAGCCCATGAGATGACAACATATCTGTTAAATGGGTTGCCTGCCGTTCTTCGGTGTTAAACCTAACGTTAAAATCGCCCACTAAAACTGTACCTCTCTGAGTATTGATATTGTCAGCTATAATGTCCCAAGGGCACTGATAATTTCGCGATAATTTTGACTAAACCCCGAAAGTGTGTTGCTTAGTAATTACTCAAAGCAACACACTTGAGGGAACTAGTCAAAATTATCTCGAATTTATCATTGCCCGAGGTACATTCGGTAAGATAAGTTCTTGAATTATGTACAAAACTTGAAAAGCTATTTATTAAAAGTACAATTTTCAATTCGTATTTTCTTACCTCACAAAAATGCTGGAACAGTTTCCATACGTATTTTTTACTTTTGACCGTGTTTTTTGGTGTTGTAATTAAATTATTAATTGCTTCATCGCATTCTGTCCCGAAGCGTGATTCAGACATGTTTATACGTTGACAGATCGATTGTAATTTTTTATTCAAGGGTATCTATGAATATGATATAAATTTGAACATCGACACCGACAGCGGGGGTCTTATCAGCCTAAGTTTAACAAATCGCCCTGACGCGCGGGGTCTTACCGTTTCTCAGTGACATTGACGTTCTAAGTTTCTGTAGCGTGCGGCGTTCGACAAAAATGGACGAATCTGATTGGTTGTTTACTTATGAAAGAACTTATCAGCTATAATGTCCCAAGGGCACTGATAATTTCGCGATAATTTTGACTAAACCCCGAAAGTGTGTTGCTTAGTAATTGCCCGACGCCGTCAGGCGGAGGGCAATTACTTAAAGCAACACACTTGAGGGAACTAGTCAAAATTATCTCGAATTTATCATTGCCCGAGGTACATTCGGTAAGATAAGTTCTTGAATTATGTACAAAACTTGAAAAGCCATTTATTAAAAGTACAATTTTCAATTCGTATTTTCTTACCTCACAAAAATGCTGGAACAGTTTCCATACGTATTTTTTACTTTTGACCGTGTTTTTTGGTGTTGTAATTAAATTATTAATTGCTTCATCGCATTCTGTCCCGAAGCGTGATTCAGACATGTTTATACGTTGACAGATCGATTGTAATTTTTTATTCAAGGGTATCTATGAATATGATATAAATCTGAACATCGACACCGACAGCGGGGGTCTTATCAGCCTAAGTTTAACAAATCGCCCTGACGCGCGGGGTCTTACCGTTTCTCAGTGACATTGACGTTCTAAGTTTCTGTAGCGTGCGGCGTTCGACAAAAATGGACGAATCTGATTGGTTGTTTACTTATGAAAGAACTTATCCAGGAAAGTTCCTAAAACATACAAAAAATTGTTAAAATCGCTGTTGGGTGATCGATAAACGGTAATTAGAGTTAAATTATATAATGGTAAATAAGATGCTACTAGCTCACAAACTTTTTCGACAGATAATGTACATGTACGTTCTATGTTATTAAAACAAATGTTATACTTAAATAACTGCATTACTCCACCATGTGAAGAGCGCTCACGACAAAATATAGGGCCTACGTTGAAATTTACAATACGCAGGCCTTTTGCTTCACCAGCTCGTAGCCAGTGTTCGCTTAAACATATAATATCAATTTCCTTATCTGCGAGGAAGGCCTCAAACTCATTACATTTATTACGGATTGATTGTATGTTTGTGTAATAGATGTGTAGCATTGCCTTGTCATCCTTTTCATGTGGTGGTGGCTTTTCGGCTAGGTCGTCTAAAAATATATCTGCTAACTGAGATTCCTTCGGGCCAGTTGTTGCTATCCATAATTTTATCGCGTTCCTTTAGATCGACCGCAATTTTAAAAGCATGTATTGAAAACGAGTTTTTCGCAAAACACTTCTTGATTTTGTCCAATAATGGTTTTAATATGATTAACTATATCCTCTTCAGTAATGCAGTTTTTTATACGTTTGATTAAAATCCATGCTTTTTTGGGCTCGGCTTGGATATTAGTTTTGCTGCAGTCGGCTGTGCCCACAATACAATTGTTTGTATTTTTATGCTTACGTTTATTTAACGCAGGTTGAAAGGAGTTACTCGTATCACGATCACGATCATCACGGAGTCCTCTGGTGTAGGTTAGTGGTCCGCCTTTGTTTATGTTTACGTCTTGTGCGTTGCCAACTTCACGCGCCTCATCTTTCGGTGCCGTTGGTGCAGCAAGTGGAATTATGGCGGGAATTGGATCAACGTGATGTTTTGTGGTTAGATTGACTAAGGGGAGAGACTCCTTAGTTTGCAAAATACCTTGCTTGATGGTGTGTATTTCCTTCCATAAGCGATCGATTTCCAGTTCAAGTGCCCCCTTATTTTGCAGCACTGTGGGTTCCGGGTTGGAGGTTATGGAAATATGCACTTTATCACAACATATGATATTCTTGTCAATATCAACGAAGAGGCCCGGAACTTTTAGTGCACAAGCATTATGATAAGTACTGCCGCATTTTTTACACTTTGCGGCATTTTTAACGGATGCATAGCACCCTTTGCACAATAAATCGTCAGATACACTTTTACGTGTGGACGCCATTTTTTTTTCATAATTTTTTTCATAATTGTATTATTCAACTGTCAAAAATGATATTTTTCAGCTATCAAAAGTTATATTTTTTAACTGTCAAAAATGATATTTTCAGCTGTCAACAATGGTATTTCCCACCTATAAAAATGGTATTTTTCAGCTATCAAAACCAGCATTTTTGACATTTTTTAACTGTCAAAAATGGCATTTTTCAGCTGTCAAAACCTGTATATTTTGTTGTCAAAAATTTATTTATTTTTTGTTGTCAAAAATTGTATTTTTTTTAGCTGCCAATAACGGTATGTTTCAGCTGTTGGAAATGGTATTTTTCGGCTGTCTAAAATGGTACCCAGCTGTTGAAAATAGTATTTTTCAGCTGCTTCGAGTTGTATTTTACAGTTGTAGAAAATGGTATTCTTCAGCTACCAAATATACTATGTTTCAGCTGCCAAAAACAGTATTTTTCAGCTAATATTTTTTTGTCAAAAATAGTATTTTTCGTGTGTCAGGAATAGTATGTTTCAGCTGACAAAAATGGCATTCCTCAGCTGTTGAAAATTAGTATTTTCAGCTGTCAAAAATAGTATTTTTCGTGTGTCAAAAATGGTATGTTTCAGCTGCCAAAAACAGTATTATTCAGCTAATAAAAATAGTTATTTCAACATTTTTGAATTGTCAAAAATTGTATTTTTCAGCTGTCAAAAGTAGTATATTTTGCTGCCGAAAGCAGGGGCTTATATAGAGCCAAGGAGCCATGTAGTTTCAAGCTCGGCAAGAATTTTTAATTGATTCTTAAAACACTTTTTCGCCAGTTACTTTGGTCCAGGAAGTTAAATAGTTATTTCTTTCTTAACAAAAGGACGAGGGAGGGTATATTATATAAGTGGCTCTACCATCAACATGTTCCACGAGCCGCCACTGGGCGTACCGCCATTGTTAAAAACTTACACGTACCAGGTTCGAAAAAAATCAAACTAGCCCGAAAAGAACCTCAACCAAAAGAGCTGTAAGAGGCACCAGCTGCAAATCCAGCACCCACACACACTCACCCAATCCTAGAACACGGTAATGCCAAGCACATACCTGTGTTCTCGTCGCCCTTTCTAGACCTGGACTCCGTCAGCGGGCGGTCTTGATGCTCTCTCTCTCTTCGTTTCTGACCAGATGTCATGCCAACCCCAGTCTGAAGAGGCTAAGCCTGCAGCAGACGTTAAACCCCGCAAGTTATCGTTATTATCATCGTTATCATTAGCGTACCGACATTAATAAGAGTGCGGAAGCTCCTGAATGTCTCATTATTTAAATCATTGTATCTTCTAAACCAAAGTTCCGCAAACTATATTGTTTGGCGGACCGGTATTTTTGGATTCTAAGCTTCGCTTACAAATCATAAAAAAAACAACTTTCAGGTTACGTTTATATACGAGAGTCGACTAATAAGTACCCGTGTTAGGAATGAAGACGCAGAATTTTCACAACTTTTCTGACATTTCTTTAACCCCTTCAAAATACGATTTGACAATTGGCCAAACTCATCAAAATACGCTCATTTGAGCTAAATGTTTTTCCTCCGAGTCACATTTTCATGTTGGGGAACAGAAAGAAGTCACGGGGGGGCAGGTCTGGCGAGTACTGCCCCGTGATCGTTCTTGCTATCAGCAAAAAGTCCATGAGGATTATTCCCTTCGAATCCCAAAAAATCGTGGTCATGACCATCTTTGCCTTCTTTGGAACAAATTCAAATTCATGCAACTATGATCTCACGGTTGTCATAGCTGGTGGTCCCCATAGACAACCTCTAACTTCGTTTTTATTTCTTCGCATGTTTTTCCATCCAAATATAAAAAGCGAATTACGGAAAGATATTGCTCTCTTTCCAATTTATGGTAAAACACAAAACACATATGATATAACTGGCAGCCAAATAAAAACTAATCTATGAATCAGTTTGAATTTTAGTATGGTGACGTTTGGCAGATGGCAGTACACGACGGTAATGCCAACTTACCTCAGCAACGTCACCTGTCTTCAAACACCGGTACTTATTGATTGACCCTTGTATTGTGCAAGCTTCATAATCATAACATTTTATTTCTATACTTCAAGATAATAAAAAATATATATAAAATTCATAATAAAGAACAAAGATTATAATAAGCCAAAAACTATTCTCCTAATACACTCGGCGTCAAAAAAAAGCGCCACTCGAAAAATCGCGAAAAAACTCGATTTCTCAAACCGTCGTAACTTCTTTATTTATTTATTTTATTCCCAACAGATAACACATCCAATTACAGGGAAAACTTAATACTAATTTACAAGTGTACATAACATACTAACAAAACTAACTTAACTTATAATCATCATTTATAACTTGGTTCAATTTGGTCGAAAATAGATTAATCTTTCAGTTTGGGAAAGATTCAAGTTTTATCTTTAAGAATGTGTTGTTGATTTTGACCCCAAGTTCAACCCACCCCCCGTAACAACGCGATGAAAAAAAAGTTTTTTATGTAAAAAATTGTCCAACTTTGACAAGCTGTACCGTGCGAAAAAAAAAATCGGCGGGAAATTTCACGACAATGGCAGAAAAATTTAATCAATTTCAATATCTTAAAAATTCGAGTCGTTTCGATGATTTGGAGAAAAGTTATGAATTTTTGAAAAAGAACCGAGATACACAAAATTATTGTTTTCGTAAATAGTGCTTAAATAAACGATTAAATTTAATTTATCTTCAAAACAATTTTTTTTACAATTAAGCCATTATCATCCCAAATTTATATTTTTTCTTGTGATTTATAACAATACTAACTATCATGGAATTAATTATGGAAATTTTAAAATTATGTACTTTTTGAAAAAAATTAAATTAAAATTTTAAATTAGGTTTTGGTTTTTTTCCCTATCTTAACATAATGATGTTATATTTCATAAAAAAGGGCATGAAACATGCTGAAACCTATCCCAGTTCTCTAGCTCATTTAGGTAAATTTCTACAGCAATTAAAAAAATTGTGTTTTCTGTTTCTGGGTTTATGAGAACTTTAAAGCTCTGTAATTTAAAAACGAATTGACATATCTCAGTAAAATTTCACATATTTCCAAGTCTGTACCAATAGTATGACTGTGCCAAATTTCAACAAAATCTGAGATGGCGAGGATGAAAATGGTCGTTTTTCATGTTGAATTGCCATGAAATAACCCAACACTAGTGTTGTTACATACAAGGTGTCTAAAAAAGACACCACCAAAATGATATGGTGTATTCCTGAGACAAAAAAAGAGCAAATTAACTAAATTTATCTATATGAAAAATTACATACCTTCCAAGACACAGCAAGTCAAAGTTTAAGATTTTTAAAATATTTAAATCTATATCTCGAAAATGGCAGATGAGAATGATTTGTTTATTTTTTTCTGACAACTACATTAGGTTTACTACATTGTTTAAAAATTTCAAGAAATTTCTTCAAGTACAAAGGTGCTCCAGAGGATATGCTGTTTACATTATTACATAGAACTTTTTTGTTCTTCACATTTTTTACGATTTAATATTTTTTTCAATGCAACTCACCACTTTTAAAGAATTTATAACTCTTAAAGTTTTTTTGTTTACGCCTTATTTTTAACAAAAAAAAATAAAAAAGAATTTATTGTTCATTGTTTAATTGCGCTCGTCCTGCAAGAATAGTCTTAAAAATAACTATAATCCAAAAACTGCTTTTATTTTAACATATTAAATTATTTAACAAATTACAAAAAATTCAAAATGACCCTCATAAAAAAATCACAGTACACATTGTATGCGCGTGCGCGCGTCGCGTCGATGCGCTTCAGCCACCGGCGATACTTCGGTCACCACCACTCAACGTGTTAACCAGTTTTACTTAAATTGAAAGTTTTAATTGCAGTGACACACGTTTTCAACGAATTGACACCCGCCTACTTATTATGTTATTTTTTAACACGAAATTTTCCAAAAACAATAAGTTCTTTTTTTTGTTAAAAATAAGGCGTAAACAAAAAAACTTTAAAAGTTATAAATTCCTTAAAAGTGACGAGTTGCATTGAAAAAAATATTAAATCGTAAAAAATGTGAAGAACAAAAAAGTTCTATGTAATAATATAAACAGCATGTCCTCTGGAGCACCTTTGTGCTTGAAGAAATTTCTTGAAATTTTTAAACAATGTAGTACACCCAATGTAGTTGTCAGAAAAAAATTAACAAATCATTCTCATCTGCCATTTTCGAGATATAGATTAAAACATTTTAAAAATCTGAAACTTTGACTTGCTGTATCTTGGAAAGTATGTAATTTTTCATATAGATATATTTAGTTAATTTGCTTGTTTTTTGTCTCAGGAATACACCATATCATTTTGGTGGTGTCTTTTTTAGACACCTTGTATATCTTAACGCAGCTCGTTGGCATAGAAACGTTATAGCTGTTTGACGGTTTTCATTAAACATTTTTTTAAATTAAAAAAAACAGAAATAGGATCAAATAAATCGTGTTATGAGATACGTCGCTCGTGCTTTCAAAATTTTCTCTAGTAATATAAAAAGCTTCATAACATACTTAGTATGTAAGCCTAAGTTCGGTTATTAACTTGATTTTCCGATTTTTGATCAGAGATTTCGCCATTTGGACCACTGTGCGGCGGACCGGTGAGATTTCTCTGCTCTAAACGACTTATTCGATTTTAGCAAACTCGCTTGTTTGAAAGAGAAATGTAGGTATCTTTAAATGTCATGTTTAGTACCACACGATAGTTCCGAACAAAATTGCTAGGGGACGCAATTTGCGATAACATTTTTTTTTTATTTGCCACGAAAACCTAAATCATACGGTATAATTCTGATAATCGGAAAGTAGGTGAAATTGCCAGACAAAAATGTGAAAATCGCAGTTCGATATCTTCGTTCGTTTCGGAGTTATTGCAAAAAGAATAATTTTTGACACTTTATTTAAAAAAAATATTGTTTTTTATTACTTTCGTAGGTATGTAAGTTGGATTAGTAATAATTAAAATTCATTCGGCACATTTCGTATCTCCATTCACACTTTATCTAAAGCATAGAACTAGTCTAAATAACGTTAAAAGCAAATTTTGGCCCGAAGTTGCTTTATTTTTAGATAAATAATCGAATATTTAATATCATACTAGCCATGAAATATAACAGAAGAAACAAATGCTCAAGATTAATTAATTATTAGTGTTCTGGCATTTGTCGTGATACTTTCTTTGCATTGGACGATTCACTTTTTCTGAAACGGTGCCTAAACTACGTTAAATAACCAAAATTTGTTTGATTGTTTCATACTTTACCTAAGGTGTAAAGTATGTTCATTAAAAAAAAACCTCAAGTGTGCCATTATTTTTTAATTTTAAAAATTTAAGTTGGTTACACATATTGAGGTTATGTTACTTTTAAAAATTAAACAAACAGTAGTCAATTTATAGATACGTTAAATTTTTCACTATAAAATTATATTAAATGTTGTATGTGCCTTCCTTCTTCTTGAACAGAAGCCTGAACTCTTCGTCGCACACCCTCCATTACGCCCCGCAACAACACTGGATTATTGTTAATTTCTATACATTTATCTCGAATTCGTTGCCGCATGTCTTCTAGATTGTGTACTGGTTGTGCATAAATACAATTTTTCAGGTATGGCCACAAGAAAAAATCGCATGGTGTTAAATCGGCCAGGGAATCCGTGCATTTCGACTTATTATTCGGTCCTCAAAAAATTCCTTCAAAATGGCCAAATTATCCACTGTGCAATGAGGAGTTGCGCCGTCTTGATGAAAATATCCACTTTGCAGTTCGTCATCATTTAATTCATAAAAGGCAATAAAAATTCTGTACGATAACGGTTTGCAGTTATCGTACCTAAAATTAATGCACGGTTATTGAATTTTTATTATTAATAATAAAAATAGGATTTTATCTTCAAAGAATATCGGTCCAACTAATCTTCTCCCACTAATCGCTGCCCAAACGCCAACTTTTTCTGGATGTAGTGGTTTCTCTCGATATATACGAGGATTTTCATCCGACCAAATCCTCATAGTTTGGGAATTAATGTACTCATCCTGGTAAAACCAAGCTTCATCGGTAAAAAAAGTAAT
Source organism: Ocypus olens (assembly GCA_910593695.2). Taxonomy (NCBI): domain Eukaryota; kingdom Metazoa; phylum Arthropoda; class Insecta; order Coleoptera; family Staphylinidae; genus Ocypus; species Ocypus olens. Next base: position 3,518,289 of record OU343064.1, read on the forward strand.
TTGTAAAACATCCTCGTTTACATTTTGTAAAAACCACTGAAAAAATTCCAGTTGTCTGGGGTAATCAACAGGTAATAACTCTTGCACCGATGTTATGCAATGTTCCTACTGATAAATTCATTTGCTGTGACAAATGACGCAGAGAAGTCGTAGCTTTATCTTCCAAAATTTCTTGGGCTGTGTTAATAGCATCTTGAGTTCGTTTAACTGGTCTACCACTTCCTGGTTTACGGAGAATACTACTCGTTTCAGGAAATAATACAACAGATCGTAATAAGGTATTTTTAAATTCATCATAAATAATGGGCACGTTTGGAAATTCTTCCTGAAACTCTGCTAAAGATGCGTTGAATGAATACACCCAATTTCCGTCCACTTTAGTCCCATTTCGGAAATAACTTTCAATTAGAAACGTTTTTTGCTGGTGGCTGTAAACCATTGTGAGCACGGAATAATTGTGACTCCTAGAAAGATCCGACGTTTATATGTCAATTCCTAATAAGTGTGCCAACTGAAATTTTTAAAACGATAAAGTCATGGCACACTTTTTTTTTAATGAACATACGATATTTTGTACCGTTTAACCAACGTATAATATCTCTCTATGTTGGAATGATTCTGACGGCACCCTGTCTATCATCAGCATATGCAGCATTGTGATTTTTCCCACTTACCATTACCCCTTCATCCTGTCTCTTTTCCAATATTTAAAATTAACATTAACATATTGTTTCAGAAGTCAGAAGGTATACCAGAAGGAGAAGCCACGATAGAAAACGAATACGACGATAAAAACGAACTATTTTACAATTCAGAAAGTTTTAATTTATCATCCACACATATAGTCGATTCTGTAGCAGAAGTATTACCTACAAAAAAGAAACGATTGGATCAATTGCCCGAAATATCCGAAGACACGAAACGGTCAAATTACAACAAAAAAATAAACGAAAGTGATGAATTTACTGTATTCGGTGAACATGTTGCTCACCGCCTTAAAAAAATTTTGGATCCGCGACGGAGGCTGATAGTGGAACAGAAAATAAGTAATTTATTGTTTTCAGCGATAATGGAAAACTACGAATCGACAGAAACAAAGAAAGTGGACAATAATGATGATTTGTTGAGTACAAATTCTGAAAGTGATAAAAACCACGTTGTTACAAATTAAGTTTTTGTTAAGTAAATAAATTAATAAACACATTTCAATAAGTTTTTATTTTTATACTATCAAATACTCAGAAAATCTACAGAGAATAAATCTGGAATGTGTAACTGGGCCCACCTTAACACCTTTCGAGCAGGCGCTTTGACCAAGGTGACTTGCCTGTTCCAACCCGCTGGATTTGCAACGCAAGCAAAAATATTGCGCGTGCCGCCGTGTATGATGAACTGTATGCAACCCATTCTGCATATTTGCGTCTAAAAATAGACGGCCCGCCTATAGCACACAATTCGCAAAGCGTCTACAAATAGACGCTCCCGCTTAAAGTGTGTTAACTATAGCAAATAGGGCTGCAGCCCGAGGGCACTTTTACGACGCCGAAACTTCCAGAGGCTGCCCGCACTTCCATTGAATAGTCGTACGACTCGGTCGTTTTATGGAAAACCATAACTTCGTGTTATTCTTTTCAAATAGATAGACGTAGGATCGTTGTATGTACCATTTAAAATTATTACCAGTTATACAGGGTGTCCCATAAAAAAGATCCACATCAAAGTTGTTTTTTTTTTTAATGGAACATTTTCCACAATTTTCTTTGCGAACATATTTTATACTGTTTACGCTGTCTGATCAAAAGTATCAGGATTAAACATCTTGCTTCACTTATGTGCCTGTATCGGTCCGCTACTCTCTCTCTCTCTCTCTCTTGCACATCATTAATATCAGCAATTACCCACTTTAAAATGTTATAATATAATTGTTGACATATTTCCTTCCTGTCGCTTCTAGTTGCATGTCTTTATTATTTTGTGATCTTGAATCCTCATTTTTGGTAGAACCAGTGATTATAATAATCAATGGCATAGTACAATCGCGCAGAGGTGACAGTGACTCATTGCTCCATGTTGCGTGAATTAAGTTTCTAGTAAACGTATGTCCATAAAATAATTAGATTCAGTCTAGGCGGGAAATTTAAAAATTCTCGAGCGTGCAAATATTTTCCCGACGAATGTGAGTGCATTTTTCGGCAGTCGGTAAAGACAACTGGAAATTGGTCATTAAATTTAACCTTTTTATTAATGGAATGGATACAATCAATTCTGCTCTTAATTAAATCGAAATCGGAGACTGTCAAAACCAGATACAAGCACGTGAATTTTGAGGTTAGAATAGATAAAATGAGAAGACATACGTTGCACTTAGTCCTTGAATTTACATATCGACATACGTTTCATATTTCATTTCGTTTTTCTTAAGCATGCAAACGAGTGTAGATATTTATCCAGACGCGATGATTAGATCGAAAAAGCATGAGTTACTGTCACGTCTGCGCGATTGTACTATAGAACTGCTGTTTTCTATATAAAAAAAGGGAACTATACTTACTTTGACTGAAGAGCTTCTAAATATACCAAATATGAAATAAATAATGATATAACAAAATAAACATATATTTTGCAATGAAAAATATTTACATATCAGATTGTAACATTAGCTTCGTCTAGACCTCGACCTTTTATCACTGCTTGTACTTCTACGAGACCTCGACGAACTGTTACGGTTATGACCATTACAACTTTTTTCCCGTGATCTTGATCTCCGTTTAAATTTATGAACCCTGCTTTTCTCATAAGTGTTTGAACGCCTTGAATTATGCCTATGTCTTTCCCGAGAATTGTTGTTGCTTCTGCCGTTCCTCTCCTTTGATGATGTATAATCTTCACTTCTATATGAGGATCTGTTTGAATGTTCACTCGATTCCCTGTTCTCCTCAGGATGAATTCGATCTGGTGATTCCGACCATCTCCATTCTCTGCTACTGTTCCTGCTGTTGAATATAATAAGCTGATATACCTTAGTCGAATAATTTAAATTTAAATTACATTACCTTTCAAAACTTCTCTCTGGTATGCGATGGAGGTCACGGTCGGCGTTTAAGAACATGTTTCTTGGATTTCGGAAGACATGCAGAAAGTTACAAACACTTCCTTTCGGACATCTTTGACGAAAGAATAGACCTGAAAGGTAACGCTTATTAAAATTTATGATAAAGTATAAATAGTATTGATGGTTTAGTGATTTGAGTCTACCATGAATGGCTATCAATATGAAAGAAAATTTTATTTTATGTCTGTCATGAAAATATAAACTTAAAATGAACTATCTTTCAACTATAACTGCATAACAATGAAATGATGGGTTAAACCCGTACGTGCCGAAGGACGCCCCGTCTGTTTTTCCTCGAGCCGGGCTTCGATGATACTCGGGCGCGTTGATTTGTTGACGTGGTCAACGGGCAAGACAGGCCAAGCCACCGTATTTGAGCGGGTCGGACTGTCGAGCATTTGCCGCTAATGCCGAAGAGGCTTTGGAAATTGGACGAACGAGGACTGTTCCAAGCCGCCCTTTACACGTTCGCACTTGGCTTGCGGGATTACCCCATTTTTAGACAAAAAATCACCGTCCCGTCGAGCGGCATGGCACGTTCATGCGAAAGGCTCTAGAGCAGTGGTTCTTAACCAGGGGTTCGGTGAGTCAGTCTCACGGGTTCGGCGATCGGCGGTTCACTCATATGATTCGTGATGACACGTCCCACTTGTCCATCATTGGCTGCAGGTGATCACGCAACATCGCTTGACCTATCTGTGCTACAGGGAATTTGGTGCGGCCAATAGTCGAACTGCGACTGTCGTGTGATTTCTTTCTTAATATTTTAATCCCTTCATATGTCGAGCAAAAAAAAAAAGTGGTTGGACGAATATGTACAATACGGATTCACGTGTATAACGGAACGTGATGGAAGTCAGCATCTTAACTGCATGATTTGCAATGCCAAGTTGAGCAATTCTAGTCTAGCACCGGCAGAACTAAGAGAACACTTCCTTAAGCTGCATGGAGATGAAAAATACAAGAACACAATGCTCGCTGAGTTCAAGGTAAAGAGAGCCAGATTCGATGAAAAGGCTACTCTGCCTGTTTTCGGCTTTGTACCCATCAACAAACCGATCCTCACAGCATCGTATGAAGTTGCCTACCTGATCGCAAAGCAGGGCAAACCACACACCATTCGTGAAACCCTCATAAAACCAGCTGTGTTGAAGATGGTGAATATCATACTGGGAAAGGCGGCTGAAGTTAAGTTATCCCAAATTCCTCTTTCAAATGACACCATCGGCAACAGAGTAGAGGACATGAGCAAAGACATCTTGGCTCAAGTTGTTGCAGATCTGATTTCAAGCCCGGAAAAATTCAGCCTCAACTCGACGAGACCACAGACGTTTTCAATCAAAGCCAGGTTGCAGTATTCGTGCGCTATGTGAAAGACGACGTGATAAAGGAGGATTTTTTTATTTTGTAAGCCTCTTACAACAACAACTAAGGCAGCGGATGTGAAGAAACTTGTGGATGACTTCTTCAAAGACAACAATCTTTCGTGGGATATGGTTTCTGCAGTTTGTTCAGACGGAGCTCCAGCCGCGCTGGGAAGAAAGTCTGGTTTTGGTGCACTGGTGAAAGCCGATGCACCACATATCATTGTTACGCATTGTATTCTGCACAGGCATGCGTTGGCAACAAAAGCCTTGCCTCCAAAACTGGCAGAAGTATTAAAAATTGTAGTGGAATGCGTGAACTATGTGCGAAATAGTGCTCTGAGGCACCGAATCTTCAGGGAGCTGTGTAAAGAAATGGAATCTGAATTCGAGGTACTCCTGTACCATTCTAACATTCGGTGGTTATCCCGGGGACAGGTGATGAATCGTATTTTTGCTATGTGTGTGGAATTAGCCCTGTTTTTGCAAATTAGGGGGTGGGCCTTGATAATGAAGGCGCTGACCGTCCCTTTAATAATAATAATAATAATAATAATAATAATAATAATAATAATAATAATAATAATAATAATAATAATGATCTTTATTTCCATAATTGCCACCTTGGTGTGTACATAGATTAACATAAACACAAAGTAACGGAAAATGCGTCAAAAAGAAAAGTAATAATTAGTACAAAAGAAACTAAAAGTGTTATTTGAAAAACTCTGTCATTGTATATGGTTCCATTTCACATAAATATGCAAATAAGTTGTTTTTAAACGATTTGATGTCTAGCATCTTTGATATGACGCGGTAGACAATTCCAAAGCTTCATTGCATTATAGAGAGAACTTTTTTCACTAATTCCCAATCGATGTATTAGAAGCGCATAATTTTCACCATGCCGTGTTGCATAATTGTGGAGATGTTTGAAATCTTTAAATAGATCCTTATTGTTATAGTGGAATACAAGTGTTTCATATATATATAATGCCGTGAATGTTAAAACATTTAATCGTTTAAACATCCTGCGACAAGATGCTCGAAAGTTTAAATTTAAAATTATTCTAATGACTTGTTTTTGACAGAAATATTTTGAAACAATTTACACTATTTCCATAAAATGTTATGGCAAATCTTATTTTACTCTCAAATAGAGAGTGATACATTAACGTTAATACCTTTGCATTTGCATAGGGTTTTATCGACCTTATCATGTAACACACTGTATATAGTTTATTCTCAATATAATGCACATGCGCTTTCCAGCTTAATTCATTGTCAATTATAACACCCAAAAGTTTACAATGGTCTTCAGCATCCTTTATATTTATAACATTTGGAGTGATTAATTTGGATTTATTTGTTGGAAAGCTTATTAAAAATTCTTTGCATTGGTGGCAAGATATATAGGGTGTTCCATTTGAAAAAGAATAGTTATCCATTATTTTGCGTATGTTGACACCCTGTATAGCAGTATGAACAAAAAAGAACCAAAGCCGATTTGTATTATTCTTTATGATGTGGAAAATTCTTTAGTGTATAAAAAAACGACGCTAGCATTCCAAGAAGCGCTTCTGCAACTTTTTCAATGTGTCATTGTTTTTGGCACAATTTTGCCCATAACTAACCAATCTTCATAATAGACCCATAGTATCTTATACTATTTTTATCAGCTTCTCAAGAGGGTTATAATAATAGTATAAAATATAGGGTGTTCCATTTAAAAAACATAACTTTGGTCTGTTATGTATATTGGGACACCCTGTACAAAAACATACACATTTTTAAAATATGTAGAATAAGTGTCCGTACCAGTTTAGGAAAGTCGATATCTCAAATAGCAAATAAGTTATGGGGCTTTTACAGATCCCTGGGTCACCCGGTATATAAATAAATTGCTTCAGTTTGTATTTAAAAAGTATTCCAAAAATGCTAAAAGCAGTCGAACATAAAGCTTTGTATGTAACTCATCCATCATAGCACTTCATGGACTCGTCTCCGTTATTAGACTCTCTCGCTTATGGCTCGGCCATAAAGTGCTATATTGTGGACTTGTTACATAAATAGCTATTCTATAGAAAAGTATCTATTTTTAGTGTAGAATTATAAGGAAGGCAATTATCGAAATCAAGTTTTGTAAAAAATTAATAAATGAGAAAAATATCCGGTATATAAATAAACGATCAACTAGAAAGAAATAATAAACAAGTTTGATAAAAATATAATTATAAAAATAAAGGCTACAGGTATTTAATATTATAAGTTTTGTATTATATCTAGTTTTCTACACTTGGATTTCTTCTTTACTCCAGATGTTTGAGCCGCTTGTTTTCTGTTTTTGTTATTTTGAGCTATTTTAGCATATATCTTCACCCTATAAGGCATCTAATCGATGTTTGTAGCACTTAAGTGTTGGATCATTGAAATAATGCGATACATTTTCTTTCGTAGCTGTTACTCCTATTTTCACCAAATCTTGTAATATATGCCAAGAAGTCCAGTATTCATTGTGATACATAGAAAATGCCTGTAATTTGCAAATAAATCCGTCGGTCTTTTCAACCACATGACATCAGGAGCATCTTCGTTGCATGATCGTATTCTCGCAATTGAAGGTACATTTCATTATCGATTAAATTAAAATCTGCCAATTGTGTTTTCAAAAACGTCATTTTACAATCTTCGCAATTATATTTCTTGACGATATATGAGCAAACATAAACTGCAAAATATATTACAGCATTGGTTTCATAAATTCCACTGCTACCATTTTCTAAGTTTAGAAATGAAAATGTTGAACTTAACACTCAAACACACAAATTTCCAACACTTTCATCGAGATATGCAGCGAGAGCTTCCGTAGCATTTTCAATTTTCTGAGTTTCTTCGTCTTCATTCTCGGTAAATGTTGGAACTAGTACTACATCTATCTGACTCTTTCTGTCATTAGTATTAATTAATGGGGGGGCGTGTGGACAAACTGTGTTTCCTTTTTTGCTAACTTGTAATTTGCTGGTAGATAAAATATGTCTTAAAGTTAATCGATACATTCTGCATGTTGGATTCATGTTGAATCCATCTCTACCACGCAGTTGAGAATGTCTGTGCTCAACCGAGTCTTGATTACAAAGGCCAGTGCACAGTTCAAAACTTGTAAAAGTTTCTTTTAGATCCCAGTAAATACTTAAAAGACCTTGGACCGTTTGGGGAAGGCCATAGAAACAAGGTGGTCTACTTTCATTGCCTTTATTATTCATAATGGTCCAATTGCGTGACCAATCTAGAAATAAAAGTAAATGGGTTTATATTTCAGGATTTCGCTCAGATAAAGGTATTTTCAAAGGTTCTTTGGAAGTAATGTAATACGAATTACAAGCATCTATAACAATATTCATGGTATTGATAAAATGTGCAGTATTTTCCCATGTACTAGATTTGAGTCCATTTCCCTTTTCGCCTGCTTTTCCAGCAACTTGCATAGCACATGTAACTCTACGAGTTAGCAACTGAAATGCTCTTTTTACATTCATGGCTTCAAATCGTTAGGATTAAAATGACTTGCATCCAAATGTGCTAAAAGTTGAGAAGTGCTTGTTCTATCTAACTCCCAAGTATGCTTCATGTCATAGAAGCTTGCGATGACTTTCCCATTTATATGAATATATTTTGTGTACGCAATTGATAAATAACTCTTTTTATAAGATGAGGCCAATCAAAGAGAGCATAATAAATTTGCCCATTTAAAGAAAATGATGGATTTTCTGCCGTTTTCTGCATCGAAAATGCTTTTGCGTTATATGAAACTTGATCACATACTATTCCTTCAACTATAGCACCAATAGCATGCAATTTCCGGAGAACCACTTTGAGCAACCACTATATTAACTGCATCGAATCCATTTCCAGTGAATACGTATCCTACTACTTCCCGCCAGGGGTTTTTCGTGTTAATACTAACCAAACAAAATAACAAAGCATCTGCAGCTATCTTCTTCCTAATGGCCCTAAATCAACAAGCCCCTCAATTAAATCATATTATTTCGAATACTCTTCAAATTTCTTAATCTTCATTTCATCAAATTCCAAAATTCAAATTCTTTCTGATGGAGCTAGCTTAACGAATTCTTCCTGAGGGCATGTAAAAATCTTATCATCGAAGCCTGGTTCAATTGAATATTCAGATATCCAATTGCGAACTGTTGATTCTGCCGGCAAATTTACACCGCATTCTCTTAAACATGTATATCCTGCCACAGAATGAAAAAATATGTTTTGCCAAGTCTTTCATATCATTTGTATAAGCAGTGTTGGGTTTATGAAGCTGCAATTGAACCATTGCTCTTGCAAATGGCTATTTGTGATTCTTGAAGTTTCTCATAATTTAATTTCAAGCGGTTCATATGACTTTTCATGTTTTTTAATGTGTCTCTCTTATTTTTACGTTTAAATTATTTCTAATTTTCTTACAGAAATTTTTGCATTTCGTTCCACGGCTAATTTTAGTAAGTTGCTTCATGCAGACGCTAGATTTCGATGGTTTTTCAATCACATTATCTCGGCAATGACTTCTTTCGCTAAGTAATGACTTATGTTTATCAGAAAAGTTAGAATAGGTATTATAATTCATCTCCCCATCTGCATCACAATCCTTCTCAAAATTAAACAAATCCTTCGCTGAAGAATAAGTTTTAGTAACTAGCAATGTAATCGTTAAATCATCCGGAGAACTAGTTGCTCTTATTTCAACGTCCACTGGTATATCGTCCACATTTACAGAGGTTTTTTCTGAAAAAGTTTTAGTACCGCATTCGTTGATGTGTTTTGAATCGTCTATGCTCTTATTATGATCACTTTTGTTAATCAAAACTTCTAGCCAATGAATCGGAACACAATTCCTATTAATTTTTGTTTTATCTTCGTTACAGAAGTCTTCAGATTTAAAATGTAAATAACATATTCCAGCACAAACTAAAGAGGATTTCATCTAAGCCTGCAGGTTTTTATTCCCTAAAAATATTGTTCTTCTCATGAATTTTATAAATAATGTATTTAATTAAAATATTTTTGAAATTGGAAATCTCTTACATGTTGCAGATTGTTTAAATATGAGTTTAAACGTACGAAAACATATCAACAAGGACACACAATGTACAACTTGTTGACATGTTTTCTAGCTTTCTTATTTTTGATATTAACTAACAATTCAATATTTATCGCGGCATTACCCAGGAAAATAGTTGTTTCAATAAGATATTTGTTATATACTCTTTGTAAGACTTATTCTTGTAGATTTTACGAATGTTTTGTACGTTTAAACTTATAAAATTATTTTATTAAATAAGGAAAATATTGACGTAACCATCTTGTAACTTTCTCCGAAGCAATTGTGTGAAGATTTTTTTTTTTGCTGTCTTATTTATTTTATTCATATTTATTTCTCTCAAAACCTAATGTAATTTCACGTAGCTATTATCATTTCATAACTGGGCATGGATTGTTCATCACACGCATGATAAAATAATTTGATAGAAATCAGTAAAGTAAAAACCAAAAATTACCAAATCGGAGAACGTAACTTGGTGGCTATTTTAAATTTATATACCGGGTGTTTCAGACCACCCGTCCCAGGCCTTTTTCTTGAAAACGTGATGTCATAGAGCTTCAAGAAAAAAAATAGCACTACCAATGCCTACCTGAAGAATTTAATGGAGGTAGTTTGGACTTTGGAAGTCGAAACTGTCTCCATTAAATTATTTAGGTAGGCTTATGACATGTGATTTTGTTTTATGAAGCTCTATGATGTAATACTATTGAGAAAATGGCCAGGGACTGGTTATTTAAAACATTAATTTTTATTTCGTTACTCATATGTTTTAGAAATAGATTTTTCAAACAAAAGTTATTTCTTTTTAAAATACCTATCCAACGATACCCCACTTGACCTAGGTTCCCATTTGAAATTCTAAAGTTGAGTGTAGTTACACCTACTTCTGGTAACTTCCGGAAGTCGAAACTACCTCCATTAAATTCTTCAGGTAGGTATTGGTAATGCTATTTTTTTCTCGAAGCTCTATGACGTCACGTTCTCGAGAAAAAGGTCTGGGACGGGTGCTTTGAAACACCCGGTATACTAAAAGAGTAAGGACAGAATTACGTTTTTTTTTTAATATTTCAAAAACCCTTATAGATAGCGATTTTAAATTTTAATGAAAAATCTGAAATAATTCAAGACATCTACCATTAAAATTTCAACTTTCTCCGACCACTTCTTTCAAAAAAGTGTTGCCAACCCCACAAAAATACAATTTTTATTTTTTTCCTGAAAGCCGAAAATGTCCTCTAGGGGCCCGTGAAATTCGCAATATTCCATCTCACCCAGTAACCCCGGGGTGAATTTTTGAAAATCGATTTTTCGCGATGCAGAGGCTCGCGCCAAAGCCTAAGGCTTTTTGGGTTTTCGAGTTGGAACGTTCGGAGACGGCTCAAAAAATCCACAATGCATGGGGGCATAACGGCCACGTATGTAGGGTTCGGTGCTCCTCTCCGTTCGCGAGCTGCAACCCTTTCTCTGCAGAGGTCGCTTTTTTCGTGCTTCGGCGAGCGGGGCCGCGCCCCCTTTACAGTCGCGACTAGAATTTTCATTGAGTTTTGTAGAACGAGTCCGTCTCTGCATTTTATGTCTCTTACGAATTTTTGAAATCTCCAAACCTTGAAGAGTTATTCACAGAAAACCACCCCAGATTTCAATAAAAAAATTTAGAGCGGCCATTTTTAATCTGACGCGAAAAATTTAAACGCAGTGCCATTCGGAATTTAATTTTGCGTCGAAACGGTAGGGGCTATATTTTTTGTGGGGAGCACCGTTTACGATCTACGGCCGATTTTCGATTGTTTTCCGGGAATTTTTCGAAGAATTTTACGATTTTTTTTTCGAAAATTAAAAACCTGACGACGGCATTTCAGTCGTCGATTTAATCCGTATCAAAGATCTTCGTAAAGTTTTTCGATCCGATTTTTAGTTTCCGAGATATGACGTTGTATACGGAACGGGGAAGCGAAATTGACCAGCGGGCACAACATTTTTTTTTGTCCGATCGGAAATCTGATTACACCACCGGAACGCCCTTCTCAAGCCCAACAGAAAATCCAAATAAAATTTCCCGATCCGACCCCTCCTTCTAATTTTAAAAATTCATTAAACTTTTATTTATTTTGCCGGTAAATATTTTCGATAGTTTTAAAATGAATTTTTCTTTCACTTCTTAAATCACGAATCCAACGACGGATTATCATTGCGGTGTTGCGTGTACGAAAAACAAACATTGAATTTTTAAAATCGCCCCGTTATTAACCGAGATATGGATATTTAAATTATTGTCGTTTTTGAACGTTGAAAATTTTTCTCCGGAAAATCAATTTCGAAAAAAATATATTTCCGGGAGGGTTAGAACAATGAAACTTTGGGAAATCATTAAGAGTTCCGTTTGAAGCAGACCACCAAAGTTTGGTAACATTTCGGTCACCCCGTCGGCCGCATCAGGTGCAAAGACGGGGTGCCAAAGACCAAAACACCTCTGTCAGTACCGCTCTAAATTCTGTTTGTATGTCGGTTTGTAATGTGTATACGCTTCTCAGACGCTCACCAAATAATTTTTAGAGGCCCAAAGTTGATGAAAAAAAAATAAGTTTCTTTCTGTTAACGTCCGAGTGGTCTCCAAACAGCAAATTAAGAAATGCATTGTCACATTTGACAGATGTCAGATTCAGAAACTGGAGTTACCACCAGATTACATTCTCGAAGTTCCTCAACGCACGTGGTTTGAGCGAAACGATTTAAAATAGTGTTTTTTATTTTTTTCACCCCCTTCATTGCTTTTGGGCAAAGTGGTGTCTATCAATTGTCATCGAATGCGGAGCCGTCGTTCGTCACCGGTTACTTTGTTCTATTTTTACAGGTTACGCACGGACGACGGCGCAGCGTTGCGGAGCCGTCGTTCGTCATCAGTTACTTTAATATTTAAGACAATTTTACCTAAAAGTAGCTTTAGCTTGAAAAACTAGTTTATTATTCTAAATAGGTACCTGAATGTTCTATCCATATTTTTAGTCTTCTGTCATTCTTCGGAAAATGGAATAACTTCACAACATTGTTCAAACTATTTACACAACTTTGATATTGGCAACATTTATAAACATTCCCGAATAAACAATAAATTGAAATAACTCTTTTAATAGTTGTTCCACAAATTTACTATTTTAAACGTGCTTACTTTAAAACGTACAGGCAAAACGACACCATGAGAAAGGGACGGCCAGCGCCTTTATTATCAAGACCCACCCCCTAATTTCAGCGGGCGTGGAAAACAATGTTGCAAGAGAGGCAGACTTATGGTATAAATTAAGAGTAGTAAGAGAAAAGCGCTTCGGATACCTGATTCAGATTTTCTCCTATTAGGTGTCACTGGTTTACGGACGAAAAAAGTCGGCTCGCCTGTCTGCATTGGCATTGGCGATCTTTCTACTAATCTCTGATAAGAGCGAGTGACGCGCTGTGCGTATGTACCGCGAGGCCGAGATGTGTTCCGCGGAAGAGCGTTTCTTCTCTGACTACCGCGCAAATGGCGTGTCTAGAGGGTTGTCGAACTGTTAAGCAGCACTACAAGCGCTAAACAGCCACGTGGAAAGCAAAATGGCGGTCGAAAAATGTGAAATGTTAACAATTCTTGAATTTAAACAAATGGGACCCATAAAGGGCACGAGTCCGGTTCGAGGGACCAATATGTAGGGTGCTGTGGCTTCGGTAGCAACAGTGGACTGAAACTATTTTCGCGAGAGCTACCGACAGCGTGTGGTGATCAATAAAATGCACTTATGTCGGGAAAAATGGGAGCACAGAAAAGTCAGCCGACTAACCTGGAGATGTGGTTCCTCGGCGTCCGTCTCCTTCCCGGGAGGTACTAAATGCCCGACACTTCGTACAATGATTGAATTTGGCGATGGATGATTTTGTGAATAAGCGAAGCACAAGTACATGTTAGTCGCACGGTTTCTTGGACGACTCTTTCCGCACTCAATTGTTCAAATCGGCTATTAATTAACAAAAAACAGGAAAAATTGTGCGCATGGAAATAAAGGATGGAATTAAATGGCAAAAAAGCATTCAAACAAACTATCAATTCCTCTCGCGTTATTTGCACCAAACAATTATTAATACATAGTTTTGATTGTGTTTTTTTGTTATATTCCATCGTGATAGCATAAGTTGTGTAGTTTTATCGTTGTAGGTTCTTTCCTGTTATATTTTATTTTAATTGTGCAAGTGTATTATATTTTTCTGTGATACTCGCAATGTACTTTCAGCTTTGCTTTTATGTTACATTTCATTGTGATTGTGTATGTGTCAATTAATTCAAATGGCTAGATATCGTACTTGTTCGCTTAAAAATTGTGAGGTTAAAACATCAATCAGGCATAGATTTCCAAATCCACAAAAGAATATGGCAAGATTTAAGTCCCGATTGAATTTATTCAAATAACAAAATTTGCCTTATTCATTTTTCTAACAAACATTGTGCATCTAATAACTTGTGGGTTAAGTAATAGTTTTTATTTCATACTGTCCGGTAGATGTTCGTTTACAATGTCAATTTAAGTCTGGTAGGTGAGTTATAACAGCATCAGAGCCGGTAAGTGTTGCTTAGCAACGGTTTTCTTTCTTCCACTGGCAAAACAGTTTGTATTCTTTTTCATACCTTGCCGCAGACTTCGAAGGAATTAATTTTTCATTTGCTTCATGCGATTTCGCCATTATTGTGTCGGGAAGAGTCGAGGAAAGAGAAGAACAGCCAGCAAAGTTCATGGCGTCCATTTTAAAGTGACAATGATTGAATGTAATACAATAACAACAACCGTTGCCACGGGAAAAAAGGTAATGAGATTTTTAAAATCTCTCATATTTTAATTTTTGACATTGTAAACGAACATCTACCGGACAGTATGAAATAAAATTTATTACGACACACATCCGGTAGTACTTGTAACAGTACTCGTCTAGACATTCTAGACATAATGTCTGACTCGTCCTGTTACAAGTAACCTACCGGACTTATGACGTTAATTACTATTACTGATCAACTAAAAAATCATGAATGAAAAACTTCATGACAGCAAAAAGTTTTTATTTGTCAAACCAGATGCAGAACTGGACGAGGTTCCTTTTTTCTATACCGAGTGTCTGGGATAAGGGGCGAACATAGGGATTTAACATGTAAAATGAAATATGTGTAATTATTAGCTCCCCTATTCATTTTACAGAAAAATCGTAAAAGAATATTTTTTAGAGAATTAAAAATTGTAAATGTATCATCCATTTAATTTACGTTTGTACTAGAATACACCTCAGAAATAATAAAAATAAGTTTAACCATTTACAATTTAATAAAAACCCTTGCCATGACTTTGACAAATGTCATGTTATGGTGAGAATAATTTTGCTAGTCAAATATCAATTCACGCATTGTAATTACTATGAACAATAATCTGAGTTATTCCAATGAAGAGAGCGTATTCATTATCAAAACATTTTGCAGTGGCGTCAGTTTACTCTTTACTTTAGAGTTCGTGATATTACATGCAAACGGAACAGAAGAAACAACGATGATTTGGAAGAAACAGTTTTGGGTTTGATAAATGCTGAACCAACAACTAGCATACGATGCATTGCTAGTGAGTGCAACGTGTCTAAATTCTCTGTACAAAAAATACCGAAGAAGCATGGTTATCATTCCTACAAGCATCAATGTCATGAGGAGATACCTAGTGGATGATGAAAATAGGCGTGTATTCTGTGAAATAATGCAGGATCGATCAAATACAGACCGAAACTTTTTGCAGATGAATGTTCACATTTAATATGAACAACGAGCCCAACGTTGTTGTTTATAATAATTACAATGCGTGAATTAATATCTGACTAGCAAAATTATTTTCAACAGTAATTGCACAAGTGCATTGAAAATTATCGGTAACAAGTTTGTGCGATTTCGACAAACGAAGTCGTAATGTTTCGTAATGTCGCCCTTCCGGGCTCGGGACTGTTGCCTAAAACAATGCGACTGAGTTTGTCGAAAGAGTGCAAACTTGCGATAATTTACAATGCACGAGAGTAATTTATCAGACTATATCCCGCCAAACGTAGCATGCCGAAATTCAAATGAATTAGAACCAATCAGATTCTATATAACTTCTATTTTCAGGAAACATATCATGTAGAGTTCGAATGCGGCTTTGTGATTAGTTCTCTACTCGCATTATGTTTCAGCACATGATTGGTTTCAAGAAAAACAATGTTCAATGTCAAACGTCAGTTTGCAGGTAGAACGCTATTAAAATTAGTGAAAACTCCGCATTGGAAGTGTTTCTCTTGAAGTAATTCAAGAAAAAGGGAAAGAGGCCCAACCAAAAAGTTTGGGCGGAGTCACTAACATGACCTGTACTCGGGAAATCATTTCTACAATATTGGAAAACGGGGCACATAACGTGCGAAACGCGAACGGTACGTACTGTAAAGAAAATGTAAACTCCATATGGAATACCAGTGCTAAGTTAGTGCAAGAGAAGTACGTTTCTGATTTTTAAATTTTGTTTGATCCATTTAAAAATGTAATATTCAAACCGGCACGACCCCGCGATGACAGTAAATGTCATTCTATTTTGTTGTAATATTTTTGTTGGGATATAGTCTGATAAATTGCTCACGTGCATTGTAAATTATCGCAAGTTTGCACTCTTTCGACAAACTCAGTCGCATTGTTTTAGGCAACAGCCCCTCGCCCTTCCGGGCTCGGGACTGTTGCCAAACAATACGACTTCGTTTGTCGAAATCGCACAAACTTGTTACCGATAATTTCCAATGCACTTGTGCAATTACTGTTGACTATATCCCAACAAAAATATTACAACAAAATTGAATGACATTTACTGTCATCGCGGGCGTGTAGTGCTGGTTTGAATTTTACATTTTTAAACGGATCAAACAAAATTTGAAAATCAGAAACGTACTTCTCTTGTACTAACTTAGCACTGGTATTCCATATGGAGTTTACATTTACTTTACAGTTGGTACCGTTCGCGTTTCGCACGTTATGTGCCCTGTTTTTCAATATTATATCTTATAAATTATAAATTATATTTTCAGTATAAAATATTCATTAAGTCATTAACATACCAGTTCACTTTTCAAACCACTCCTACACACTTCCCGAGTACAGGTCATGTTAGTGACTCCGCTCAAACTTTTTGGTTGGGCCTCTTTCCCTTTTTCTTGAATGACTTCAAGAGAAACACTTCCAATGCGGAATTTTCACTAATTTTAATAGCGTTCTACCCGCAAACTGACGTTTGACATTGTTTTTTCTTGAAACCAATCACGTGCCGAAACATAATGCGAGTAGAGAACTAATCACAAAGCCGCATTCGAACTCTACATGATATGTTTCCTGAAAACAGAAGTTATATAGAATCTGATTGGTTCTAATTCATTCGAATTTCGGCATGCTACGTTTGGCGGGATATAGTCACTATGACGACATTTGTCAAACTCATGGCAAGGGTTTTTATTAAATGGTAAATTGTTAAACTTATTTTTATTATTTCTGAGGTGTATTCTAGTACAAACGTAAATTAAACGGATGATACATTTACAATTTTCAATTCTCTAAAAAATATTCCTTTACGATTTTTCTCTAAAATGAATAGGGGAGCTAATAATTACACATATTTCATTTTACATGTTAAATCCCTATGTTCGCCCCTTATCCCAGACACTCGGTATACCGGGTGGACCATTTAATGTGTTTTCAGGAAATATCTTCGAAACAAGAAACTTTAGAAAAAAATGACCCAAACAAAAAATGATTGTATTGAAGGGGGCCATAATAACATAATTTTGTTTTTTTCATAGATGGCGCTGTTGTTGCTAAATCGAGGTCAACTTAGTTTTTTTAAATGGAAACCCCTACTTTTTATTACAGAATCAGAGTCCTTGTTAAAAAATGAGAAGAATTCACTCAGCTAACTTTTTCGTCAGAGTGATAGATGGCGCTGTAATCACGAAAAGAAGTTGTTGCATTTAGACGCTTGCGTATTCGAACTTCGCGCGCATGTGTGTGTGTGTGTGTGTGGTGTGTGTGTGTGGTGTGTGTGTGTGTGTGTGTGTGTGTGTGTGTGTGTGTGTGTGTGTGTGTGTGTGTGTGTGTCAAAACATGACGTCGGCCGTATTTCCATGAATTACAATTTTAAATTAAAAAATAGCTGGATTTTGATGCTTTCTTTGACTGAACAAAAGAAAATTTAGTTTGGTAATCAGTCGGTCTTCTGCATTGATGGCGAAAACGTTACAATGGTGCGGTATACTATCGCGGAAAAGGTCGACATGATTTTCGTGTATGGTGAAGCTAGACGCAATGCACTTGATGCGTGTGGCTTGTACGCGGAGAGGTATCCTGATCGAGATCATCCGAGTCACATGACTTTTCTTCGGATCGTCAACTCATTTGTGGACACTGGCAGCCTAAAACGAACCAGACACCGAAGACGCACCGTAACCCAGGAGAATGCCGAAGTTGATATTTTAGCTGCAGTTGCAGTCAAACCCAACATAAGTTCTCGTCAACTGGCGCGGAGTTCAGGCATCTCCAAAACGAGTGTTCTGCGAGTTCTTCATCGGCATAAATTTCATTCTTACCACGTATCATTGCATCAAGAACTTCATGGTGACGACTTCCAACATCGAGTGCAGTTCTGCAATTGGGCTCAGCAGCAAATACGCAACAACCGGAACTTCGTTTCCATGATTCTATTCTCGGATGAAGCAAGTTTCACGAATCGTGGCCAAATCAACCGGCATAACATGAATTATTGGGCGGAGGAGAATCCACATTGGATCCGACAAGTGGACCATCAACGACCATGGAGCGTCAACGTTTGGTGCCGAGTTCTGGGAGATCACGTCATTGGCCCGTACTTCATCGACGGAAATCTGAATGCTGAAAAATACGGTGAAATTCTGACGGCTCATCTTCCTGCTTTACTCGAAGACGTCCCTCTGCTGACCCGATTGAGACTGTGGTATCAGCACGATGGCTGCCCTGCACATTTTGCCCGTGTCATCCGAAATATTTTGAACCGCCAATTTCCGAACAAGTGGATTGGTCGTGGAGGTCCGGTGCCTTGGCCGGCACGTTCGCCGGACTTGACAGCGCCCGACTTTTTCCTGTGGGGATTGCTGAAGGACAAATGCTATGCCGACATACCGTCGACGCCTGATAACATGAAGGAGCGTATTCGCAATGCTTGTGCGAACATCAACAGAGACACCCTACGAGAAGTTCAGAGATCGTTTCAAACAAGGATCGCAAAATGTCTCGAGATGAACGGCCATCATTTTGAGCACCTGCTCTAGAGATGATTTCAAGTAAGTTAAACACAAGTGCGCGTCTACACACACTTCGACCCAATCGACTTCTTCTAACCTGCCATTTCTTTTCAGCTTCCTACAAATTACGCTCCAGCCGGACATCGACAACATCAACCTGCAGAGCGACATGGGGCTGTCAAAGCTGTCAGCAGCGCTCACGCTGAGCCCAGAATATAAAAAGCAAAATTGAAGTTATTTGTTTAATTTGAAATTATTATAAATTTTGAAATATCAACTTGGAAATGGATCAAAATTATTTATTTTGCATTTCCAAGTCGGTCGATCATACAATTACACTCTTGAATAAAATACTAGTTAAGTTTACGTCACATTCATATCCTTTACAAAAATAATAACAAAATAATGTAACGAACATTATTGGTGATTTTAGACGGGCATGTTCGCGGGTGCGCACACACACACACGCGCACACACGCGCACACACACACACATGCGCGCGAAGTTCGAATACGCAAGCGTCCAAATGCAACAACTTCTTTTCGCGATTACAGCGCCATCTATCACTCTGACTAAAAAGTTAGCTGAGTGAATTCTTCTCATTTTTTAACAAGGACTCTGATTATGTAATAAAAAGTACGGGTTTCCATTTAAAAAAACTAAGTTGACCTCAATTTAGCGATAACAGCGCCATCTATGAAAAAAACAAAATTATGTTATTATGGCCCCCTTCAAAACAATCATTTTTTGTTTGGGTCATTTTTTTTTTAAGTTTCTTGTTTCGAAGATATTTCCTGAAAACATATTAAATGGTCCACCCGGTATATATTTACTTGAAAATAAATATTGGAAAATTTAAATTATTGTCCTAATAAAAAAACATGAAGTTTTATACAATTAACACTTTATTGCATATATTCGTAAATCCCGCCTGGTCCGCTGTCCCCAAGTTTCGTTGGAGACAACGTCACAGGTGGTGCCAAACGCAGTTTTGGCCAGCATATGGGAGTGGGCCTTCTATAGATATATCTTATCTATGAGTGCGCTTCCGAACTACATGCTTTGTCCAAGTGGGCAGTTTGAAAAACACTGATCTACATTACTTAAAATTACTTACCACATATTGCAGACTTCCAAGACTCAATATTGCAAAACTCCACATTCACCTGTTTCCCTCCGTACCACCTCCCCTGAAAGACCCGGTAACTCTTAATAGCCTGCCTGCAATTCTCGTATTCGATATAAACATTCCCCCGTAAATGGCCCTCCCTGTTGCAGCAAACTTTGAACTGCACAACGTCTCCCAATTTCTCCATTTCGTGGAATACATCGAAAAAAAACTCCTTGAAGTGCTTGTAAATTTCATTCGACTCAAACTCCAACATGGAATCGCTCCCGTGTTCGTTCTCTGCCGTTTGCTCCAAGCTGTAGTGCGAATAAAAGTTCCTAAACAACAACACCGTGCTTATGGTGGGTCTGATGTGATTCCGCGAGCACGAGTCGCTAAAGCGGCACGCTGCTGTTTTCTTGAAGAACGGACACACCATTTTACCGGGATTGCTTTCCAGCGTCTGGTTCAATTCGTCCGGCATGTCGGTATTGGTGTTGATAAACTCTTCGATTCGCTGTTGTAATAAATCCTGTTGCCTCCGTTTCTCTTCTTCTTGCCTTAGCTTCTCTTCCTTCGCCTCTCTTAATTTTTTCTGTTCTCGGTCCCACTCTTCTTTGATTTTCGCAATTTGCTTAGCCCGCTCTTCTTTCGCCAGAGCTAGTTTCTCTTGTAGTTCTTCCCATTCTTTGTGCGCTTGCTTTTCTCTTGCCAGGTATCGTTGTTCGGCTTCTGCAGCGAGCCTCTTTTCCTCTCTCGCTTGAAACTCTCCTTGTATTTTCTCCTCTTCTAGCCATTGTTTGTAGGTGGGCGATTTTTCCCGAAGCCTCTCTTCTGAAATTCATGTAATAAATGATCTTATATTAAAAATATTCTTATTAATAAAATTAGTTATGGTTTAATTAATGGATCGTAGCGTGTGCGTCATTATCGAAGACTGAGTTTTCTCGCCTTGGACGACGTACGTACACATATGATTGCGTCTAATTTAACTTATCGGAGAGAGAGTAAACGCATAAAAATGTTGTCGGAGCTAGGTTTAGTTATCTATGACGTGCACGCAAAGATCCATTGATCAAAGTATATCAATAGTCTTGATATAACTGTGTTATTAATATTAAATTAATTGTATATATTTGATAAGATACAGGGTGTCTACGCTAAACCGTTCGTTAATAGTTGACGGGGTTGCCGTTGTACTAAAAATTTGACAAGAAAAGAACTCATCACACCTACAAACAATTTGTAGGTTCCAAAGAGTGGCAGGACGAGGATTTTGTATGGGTTGTTGGTAAGTGCCCGGAAGTATTTAGCTCTTGCTCTTACTTGTGCCTTTTAATGGCTAATGTGTGTCCTTAAAAGTGAGCTTATTGTCCACAAGTGTACCTAAATATTTATAAGTTGGGCTTGATAGGATTGTAATGTTGTTAATTTTAATGGAATAGGGAGTAGGAGGTATACGATGGTAGGGTATAAGAAACTGGGATTTGGTGGGATTAATTTTAAGTCTTCATTTGCAAAACCATAGCTTAAGGGCATTGGATACCGACGAAGAAATAGAAATGTAAACAAACCAACCCCTTGCTCTTGCATCTAACCCGCGAAGCCCCTAGAAGAGCATCATATGTGATATTAATGTAGCGAGACAAGGATGTGGTCGTCAAGAGTGGACCAGCCACTTGAATGAAATATCGGCGCTCAGCACTATTATACTTATTTGACTTGACTGACTATTAAAATCTTGTGTATGTTTGTAAATGGGAGGGACCGTCTTATCTGAAGTGACGAGAGATTTGTGTAAATTCATTATCGAAAAATCTCAGCTCCAAGCGCGCTTGTTCAGAGTATTTCCTTAGTGTTGGCTTCGATGATGAATTCACTATTCTTGTTATTTTTTGCAAAATTGACGTATAATTTTTTTAAGGAAGTTTTTTATTATTTCCGATATTTTTCTAAATATGAAAAATATTACAAAAACATTCTAACCAAAGTTGAACACAAAGTAAAAATTAACAAATTAATAAATATTTAAATTAACTCCTTAATTCCCGAATAAACAAAAAATTATAACATTTTGTTTTGGTACAATTATGAAATTGTAATAGTTGCATGAAATTTTAATAAACAATTGTAGAAAATTAACGATTTATTAGTAATTAGTATTTTACTTTAAGTGGCTGAACGATCCTCCCTCCGTATTTTAACTAAACTCCGACACCCTCAAAATCCTCTCCATAATCCTTCCAATACGTTCCTGTACGAAACTACAAATATAACCCCGATAAAAGAAAGAATTCGATTTCTCGCAGAACGATACGCATGCAATGAAAGCAATTTTGAAATTTTGAATAAAATGTGCTTCCCTAGAAACCCCACTATTCCTGCAAAATTTAAAAACATATCCTCACTTCACCCCCCTTACCTACCTTGAATGAGGAAAAAAAAAAGAACAAGAGAGCAAACCTGGGCAGAAAGACCGATGGTCGGTAGCCCTTTATCTAATTTACTGTAGGTAAAATAATTTAGTGTAACATAAACATGATAATAAAGATTTACTACTACTACTAGTATTTTACGAAATCTCACCAGTTTTTGTATAAAATCGATAAATATGAAAAATATCTCGAAAAAACAATACTAAATAGTATATTAAAAAACGAGTTCAATAACAGCGAAAACAGTCCTTATGAATGAATTTTTTACAGTATTTTTTCTATTTTGCCCCTTTTATTCCATTTCTAAATTAAAAAATCGCCCATACATATTTCAAAAATTGTATGCTGGTTGGTAGCACTAATAATTGACATTTCAATTTGAAATTAAATTTAGCACAGGTTGACGGCTCTGAATTTCAACGGTGCCAACCTTAAAAAAATAAATTATTAAAGCACTCGGCGAGCCATTAACGAACCCATATGAGTAAAAAAAATATATTTGTTCACGAAAATGTTATAATGTGCGCATTATTTAATTGTATGGGCAGCATTAAAGGGGTACATTTAACACTCATTTCATGAAACACGCGTGTTTAATAAGGTTATTAAACACGCTAATTCGCGCTTTTATTCACAGAACGCGATTTATGATAATATTTTGTTTACCCTGTTTAATACTAATTTTAATTTTGATTTTTAATTTTTTTCAATTGCAATTGTAATTACAACTTTAATTTTGATTTTAATTTTAATTTTTATTGTAATTGTAATTTTAAATTTAATTTTGATTATAATTTTAATTTTCATGAACAAAGTATAGTGTGCAACTCGCATATAATGGCTATTAATCACTCAAACGATTTGCTCCACTCGCCTACGGCTCGTTCCGCAAACATCGTTCTCATGATGAATAGCCGTCATTATATGCTCGTTGTACAATATACTATTATATAATGACAGTATACCTTACTCGTTTTTACTTAAAAAATAACCATATTTAGTTTTAAACTTGATTTTCATTGATCACTTGACGAAACATGATTTAATATTAAAAAAACGATTAAATTTAAGAAAAATCACTTGATATGTACATTCCTTGAAAATGGCTTGCAGCTGAAAGTACTCGGAATTAATAATCTAATAAGTGAAACATATCAAGTGATTTTTCTTAAATTTAATCGTTTTTTAAATAAAAAAAGAACATATTTAATTTGTATTTCAGAAGAGAATTAGAAATTGATTTATCTAGCTTTTATATAATATAATATAATATGTAATATGTTTATTCACGGTATAACACCTTTTACATGAAATTAACAACAGTTCAAATAGATTACTCAAACAAAAAAAATACAACATAAATTTGAACAACATGTGCGTATTATGATAGTGGTTTTATAAATGAACAAACAATTTGTGTTTAAAACCTGCGGTTGCACTGTTGAATAGGTCAAACCAGTGATATTTATAATATTCGTTGGCCAGGTCCATCAAGCGGGCTAGGGAATTATGTTGGCCCGATTCGGTTCTATAAGTATTGACGTGAAATACGATGTTGGATCGTGTGCTTCGCTGACGGACATGGAGGGTGAGTTGGTCCACTAGATTCGGGGAATCCATTGTTCCATTTATAACCTTTTCTTGAGTCTATTCATTCTAGTGACGTGACTAAGGAAAAAGTCTTTTAAAAGTTTTACCATTTTGTTACTTCATACCTCTGGCATTCTATAATAAAAAAAAATACGCAAAAAATTTTCATTTTAAATAAATATACCTCTACGAAATTTCCTTGATGAGTATGAATAATAAAATAACAAGATCACCCGTCCTGTTATATTAAGCTGTCCCTGATTTTGGTAGTAATGATAATTCCTATTTAATTTTATTGTATCATCATTTGTTCTGAAAACGAAACGTTGCTGCTGCTTCACATCGTGTTTCATATTGCCTACGTATTGAAAAATGTACTCTTTTCCCACCAATAAATTTGAAAACAATTGAAGTATTCTACATTATTGGCGTCTACATGTGATACCATCATGGCCGACTTTTCCAAGTGAACAATAATAGTAGATTGTGTATCAAGGTGTCTACGCTGAACCCTTTGACTATATACTATTGGACTGCTAGCGCCGCTTCATGTGTGTCTCCAAGCAACGGTGGCGCGGCGGGACCCTAAATGGTTGCGGTATGTTACTAAATTGGTAACTATTTTGTGTCTATGACATATGACTCTATGAGCTCGCATTGCATATTGTGATACCCTGCAATTTATTCACACCTTTGAATATATAAACATTTATATTGTCAAATATTCACACTATGTCAAAATATTGCTGCAATACGTCCACGTATATATGCCAACGCGGTTATAATACTCGTCAGCTGATTTACACGTCAGTTGACTTTTGACTTATAACCTAAAATTCTGTATTAGATTTCCATCAAATCCGGAACTTCGCAAATTATGTGTTGATGCTTTGCTTGTAAAGAACAGGCAGGAAAGTGGACTCGAGTTGCCGAAATATGCTAGCATTTGTATTCTCCACGTTGCTGATGAATACATCGAGAAATATTTTTTTTGCTTTCCGGTTTTTAAATTACGCTCCATTTTCGGCCCTGGGCCGGGACTTATATCGGGCTCCAGCTTGTGGACAACTTTTGGAGCAGTGATCATATGGAAAATGGAGGGGGACTAGCAGTCCATTAGTATATAGTCAAAGGCTGAACGGCTCCTTAAAAGTTTACGAGATTGTCGTTGTACTAATAAATCAGTTCTCCTCATGTAAAATATTTTCAACTCTCTAGCACCAAATTTATTATTTTAAATGGAACATATATTATTATAATTTTGGATTCCTCGTTTAAATTGCAACATATTTTGTGGGAACGTTTGTACACTTATATCTTTTAGTTTTTTTATTTTTTTTATGAGCAATGTAATTGGAAACTGTCAAAGAAATTACAGGGAGATTTAAAGTTGCCCTTTTGAGGAAAACATTTCAGAAATAATTAATTTTCTTGAAAACTAAAATAGATAAGTGTACAAACGTGCCTACAAAATATATTGAAATTTAAAAGAGGAATCCAAAAATGTACTAATATATAAGGTGTTTATTTAAATAACAAATTTGGTGCTACTTTTTAATTTTTAATTTTGAATTTTTAGTTTTTAATTTTTAATTAACCTTGTTAGCACATTTGTTAATTGACCTGCAACAGTAGGCCCATGAAAGTTTCATAATCTAATTGACTCAATCTGTCCGTCACCGCGATAATCTAAACATACTTTTTGGATTAATGCATGAGATACAAATTATTAATTTCATTTCTTAATTTTGTAGTACATTACAAATAGTTTTTTTGGGTGTATCCTGTGTAGTAAGTAGCTTGTTGCCGCTATTGTTTGGATCCGTATTGATTTCATTTGGAATTTGTGAATTGAAACTGTTTTTGAGGTTATGTTCGTCTCGCGGCACGCGTTGCAGCCCCAGAGAACTATTTCACTTAGGTTTCCTAAAGTCATTTTAGCGCACTTTAAGTGGAACGACGAGTTACACTTCATTTTATATTGTATTTTATCTTCATATTTGTTTATCGCATTTTTGCACGCTCCGCACGACGTCATGGCCGCAGTGGCAAAGATTTCGAAAAAACACTTATTCTTTATAAATTGTTCATTTTGGCATTCTCTACAATTATTATTAACATAAATTTACTGTAACTATTATCGTTTCATAATTATAAACCAAAAATGAAAAAAAAACGATTTTTTTTTCGAATAAATGATTTTATGAAAAATATTTTCAAACAAAATAAGCTCATTTCTTTGTTGTCTTCAATATTTGTTTAAATGTTTTTGTGACATTTTTCATATTTAAGAAAATATTGGAAAAAAACAAAAAACGGTTAAGGTAAACCCACTTCCGGTGTACGAAATTTTACCAAAAGCTTTTCAGTTCTTCGGATTAACAAATAAAACTTATGTTCAAAGTTTCATATCAATTGGTCTATTAGTTTTTGAGATACAGCGCGCACAGTCACACACACACAATTTTCTTTTTTCAGAAATTGTTCAAATGGCATCTAGGGACCCCAAAACGGATATTTCCGTAAAAATTTTTTTTGAAAAAACAATCACGATCACAATACTTTCTCATAATAATAATAATAATATCAATTTATTCCCAACATACTTCATAACGAGAAAGTAATAATTGAATCTGCCTGTGTGCTCTGCAAATGTGAAATATTTTCAATGGAAATCAAACTGGAGGCATCAAAAGTGCATCTTTTGGTACAAAATTGCGTTTCTGAAAAAAATCTGTCAAATCATTGGAGCTTCATGCAACTGTCAAAAGCACTTTATAATACAACATTCATTTATTTTCAGAAAGAAACCTTTAAATACATTCCCTGAAAATTAAACTGGAAGCATCAAAAGTGAACCTTTTGGTACAAGATTGCATATCTCTGTCAAACATATCTGTCATTGTAGCTAACTGTAACTGTCAAAATTACTTTATAATACAACCTTATTTTATTTTCTCAAAGAAAATTTGAAATATTTTTGATTCAAATGAAACTAGAAGCATCAAAAAATAATCTTTTAGTACAAAATCGCATATCTCTGAAAAAAATTCTGTCAATCGTCCATTTAACATTGGAGCTACGTGCAACTGTCAAAATCACTTCATAATATAACGTTCTTTTATTTTCCCAGAGCAAAGCTGAAATATTTTCAAGTGGAAGCATCCAAAATGACACAAAATTGCATTTCTCTGAAAAAAATTCTGTCATTGCAGTTACGTGAAACTGCCAAAATCACTTTGTAATTTTACGTTCTTTTATTTTCCGAAAGCAAATTTGAAATTTAGCATCGGAAAAAATATACCGTGTGTTCGATAAAAAACGCCCAACGCCATAACTCTGTTATTTATTGACCGATTTGAATGAACTAAAAACCAAAGTCAATGGTGGTTTAAATACTAACAAATGGCATCAATATTGATTTTTTTCAATAATAACTTCATTGTCAAATGAAAGCCAACTTAAAATTTTTAAATGGCTGCCTATATTATAATTTTTTTACATTCGACATTATTTTTCTGAATTCAATAATGCCCAATATGTTGTTTTTCATTCAATATTTAAGACATTATGTTTTTGTGAATCACTTATTTTCATTGGTGGAAATATGGGAGCCGTATCAACTTTATTTGAACGTACAAATCCCATTGGGTTAAAGGAACTTCTTTGGCAAATAATTGGAAAAGTTGAAAGTCCACAAAATGCGATTTTTTAGTTTGTGGGCCCTGTCCCACCCTCCAATTTACGGATGATAAATAAGAGTTAACATGTAGAAATTAATTAATAAGACAAGAATAAGAAAAAAATTTAAGACCTTATGTTTTTTTGATTCACTAATTTATTGGATGAAATATCGGAGCGTCGGCAACAGGTTGGATTGTAGGATAGGGTTTATGTTTTCGTCCGATAATTTTTCAACGATGGAAAATATTACAAAAACACGTTTCTTTCTAACTGTCAAATACAAATTATCCAAACAAAAGATGGCTGCTGGAAGATACATTTTGATGACCAAAAATATACTTTCTCCAGAAATTCCTCTGCAAACTCCACAATCATTTTGACAGAGAATTAAGATTTTGACAGCACGATCTTGAATAATGTGCCTTTCTAGCTGTCAAATAAAAATTATTCAAACAAAAGATGGCAGCACTGGAAGATACATTTTGATGACCAAAAATATACTTTCTCCAGAAATTCCTCTGCAAACTCCACAATCATTTTGACAGAGACTTAAGATTTTGACAGATCGATTTTGAATAATGTGCCTTTCTAGCTGTCAAATAAAAATTATTCAAACAAAAGATGGCAGCACTGGAAGACAAATTTTGATGACCAAAAATATACTTTCTCCAGAAATTCCTCTGCAAACTCCACAATCATTTTGACAGAGACTTAAGATTTTGACAGATCGATTTTGAATAATGTGCCTTTCTAGCTGTCAAATAAAAATTATTCAAACAAAAGATGGCTGCACTGGAAGATACATTTTGATGACCAAAAATATACTTTCTCCAGAAATTCCTCTGCAAACTCCACAATCATTTTGACAGAGAATTAAGATTTTGACAGCACGATCTTGAATAATGTGCCTTTCTAGCTGTCAAATAAAAATTATTCAAACAAAAGATGGCTGCACTGGAAGATACATTTTGATGACCAAAAATATACTTTCTCCAGAAATTCCTCTGCAAACTCCACAATCATTTTGACAGAGACTTAAGATTTTGACAGATCGATTTTGAATAATGTGCCTTTCTAGCTGTCAAATAAAAATTATTCAAACAAAAGATGGCAGCACTGGAAGACAAATTTTGATGACCAAAAATATACTTTCTCCAGAAATTCCTCTGCAAACTCCACAATCATTTTGACAGAGACTTAAGATTTTGACAGATCGATCTTGAATAATGTGCCTTTGTAGCTGTCAAATAAAAATTATTCAAACAAAAGATGGCTGCACTGGAAGATACATTTTGATGACCAAAAATATACTTTCTCCAGAAATTCCTCTGCAAACTCCACAATCATTTTGACAGAGACTTAAGATTTTGACAGATCGATTTTGAATAATGTGCCTTTCTAGCTGTCAAATAAAAATTATTCAAACAAAAGATGGCAGCACTGGAAGATACATTTTGATGACCAAAAATATACTTTCTCCAGAAATTCCTCTGCAAACTCCACAATCATTTTGACAGAGACTTAAGATTTTGACAGATCGATTTTGAATAATGTGCCTTTCTAGCTGTCAAATAAAAATTATTCAAACAAAAGATGGCAGCACTGGAAGATACATTTTGATGACCAAAAATATACTTTCTCCAGAAATTCCTCTGCAAACTCCACAATCATTTTGACAGAGAATTAAGATTTTGACAGATCGATTTTGAATAATGTGCCTTTCTAGCTGTCAAATAAAAATTATTCAAACAAAAGATGGCAGCACTGGAAGATACATTTTGATGACCAAAAATATACTTTCTCCAGAAATTCCTCTGCAAACTCCACAATCATTTTGACAGAGACTTAAGATTTTGACAGATCGATCTTGAATAATGTGCCTTTGTAGCTGTCAAATAAAAATTATTCAAACAAAAGATGGCTGCACTGGAAGATACATTTTGATGACCAAAAATATACTTTCTCCAGAAATTCCTCTGCAAACTCCACAATCATTTTGACAGAGAATTAAGATTTTGACAGCACGATCTTGAATAATGTGCCTTTCTAGCTGTCAAATAAAAATTATTCAAACAAAAGATGGCTGCACTGGAAGATACATTTTGATGACCAAAAATATACTTTCTCCAGAAATTCCTCTGCAAACTCCACAATCATTTTGACAGAGACTTAAGATTTCGACAGATCGATCTTGAATAATGTGCCTTTCTAGCTGTCAAATATAAATTATTCAAACAAAAGATGGCTGCACTGGAAGATACATTTTGATGACCAAAAATATACTTTCTCCAGAAATTCCTCTGCAAACTCCACAATCATTTTGACAGAGAATTAAGATTTTGACAGCACGATCTTGAATAATGTGCCTTTCTAGCTGTCAAATAAAAATTATTCAAACAAAAGATGGCTGCACTGGAAGATACATTTTGATGACCAAAAATATACTTTCTCCAGAAATTCGTCTGCAAACTCCACAATCATTTTGACAGAGAAGTAAGATTTTGACAGCACGATCTTGAATAATGTGCCTTTCTAGCTGTCAAATAAAAATTATTCAAACAAAAGATGGCTGCACTGGAAGATACATTTTGATGACCAAAAATATACTTTCTCCAGAAATACCTCTGCAAACTCCACAATCATTTTGACAGAGACTTAAGATTTCGACAGATCGATCTTGAATAATGTGCCTTTCTAGCTGTCAAATAAAAATTATTCAAACAAAAGATGGCTGCACTGGAATATACATTTTGATGACCAAAAATATACTTTCTCCAGAAATTCCTCTGCAAACTCCACAATCATTTTGACAGAGACTTAAGATTTCGACAGATCGATCTTGAATAATGTGCCTTTCTAGCTGTCAAATAAAAATTATTCAAACAAAAGATGGCTGCACTGGAAGATACATTTTGATGACCAAAAATATACTTTCTCCAGAAATTCCTCTGCAAACTCCACAATCATTTTGACAGAGAAGTAAGATTTTGACAGCACGATCTTGAATAATGTGCCTTTCTAGCTGTCAAATAAAAATTATTCAAACAAAAGATGGCTGCACTGGAAGATACATTTTGATGACCAAAAATATACTTTCTCCAGAAATACCTCTGCAAACTCCACAATCATTTTGACAGAGACTTAAGATTTCGACAGATCGATCTTGAATAATGTGCCTTTCTAGCTGTCAAATAAAAATTATTCAAACAAAAGATGGCTGCACTGGAATATACATTTTGATGACCAAAAATATACTTTCTCCAGAAATTCCTCTGCAAACTCCACAATCATTTTGACAGAGACTTAAGATTTCGACAGATCGATTTTGAATAATGTGCCTTTCTAGCTGTCAAATAAAAATTATTCAAACAAAAGATGGCAGCACTGGAAGACAAATTTTGATGACCAAAAATATACTTTCTCCAGAAATTCCTATGCAAACTCCACAATCATTTTGACAGAGACTTAAGATTTTGACAGATCGATTTTGAATAATGTGCCTTTCTAGCTGTCAAATAAAAATTATTCAAACAAAAGATGGCTGCACTGGAAGATACATTTTGATGACCAAAAATATACTTTCTCCAGAAATTCCTCTGCAAACTCCACAATCATTTTGACAGAGAATTAAGATTTTGACAGCACGATCTTGAATAATGTGCCTTTCTAGCTGTCAAATAAAAATTATTCAAACAAAAGATGGCTGCACTGGAAGATACATTTTGATGACCAAAAATATACTTTCTCCAGAAATTCCTCTGCAAACTCCACAATCATTTTGACAGAGACTTAAGATTTTGACAGATCGATTTTGAATAATGTGCCTTTCTAGCTGTCAAATAAAAATTATTCAAACAAAAGATGGCAGCACTGGAAGACAAATTTTGATGACCAAAAATATACTTTCTCCAGAAATTCCTCTGCAAACTCCACAATCATTTTGACAGAGACTTAAGATTTTGACAGATCGATTTTGAATAATGTGCCTTTCTAGCTGTCAAATAAAAATTATTCAAACAAAAGATGGCTGCACTGGAAGATACATTTTGATGACCAAAAATATACTTTCTCCAGAAATTCCTCTGCAAACTCCACAATCATTTTGACAGAGAATTAAGATTTTGACAGCACGATCTTGAATAATGTGCCTTTCTAGCTGTCAAATAAAAATTATTCAAACAAAAGATGGCTGCACTGGAAGATACATTTTGATGACCAAAAATATACTTTCTCCAGAAATTCCTCTGCAAACTCCACAATCATTTTGACAGAGACTTAAGATTTTGACAGATCGATCTTGAATAATGTGCCTTTGTAGCTGTCAAATAAAAATTATTCAAACAAAAGATGGCTGCACTGGAAGATACATTTTGATGACCAAAAATATACTTTCTCCAGAAATTCCTCTGCAAACTCCACAATCATTTTGACAGAGACTTAAGATTTTGACAGATCGATTTTGAATAATGTGCCTTTCTAGCTGTCAAATAAAAATTATTCAAACAAAAGATGGCAGCACTGGAAGATACATTTTGATGACCAAAAATATACTTTCTCCAGAAATTCCTCTGCAAACTCCACAATCATTTTGACAGAGACTTAAGATTTTGACAGATCGATTTTGAATAATGTGCCTTTCTAGCTGTCAAATAAAAATTATTCAAACAAAAGATGGCAGCACTGGAAGATACATTTTGATGACCAAAAATATACTTTCTCCAGAAATTCCTCTGCAAACTCCACAATCATTTTGACAGAGAATTAAGATTTTGACAGATCGATTTTGAATAATGTGCCTTTCTAGCTGTCAAATAAAAATTATTCAAACAAAAGATGGCAGCACTGGAAGATACATTTTGATGACCAAAAATATACTTTCTCCAGAAATTCCTCTGCAAACTCCACAATCATTTTGACAGAGACTTAAGATTTTGACAGATCGATCTTGAATAATGTGCCTTTGTAGCTGTCAAATAAAAATTATTCAAACAAAAGATGGCTGCACTGGAAGATACATTTTGATGACCAAAAATATACTTTCTCCAGAAATTCCTCTGCAAACTCCACAATCATTTTGACAGAGAATTAAGATTTTGACAGCACGATCTTGAATAATGTGCCTTTCTAGCTGTCAAATAAAAATTATTCAAACAAAAGATGGCTGCACTGGAAGATACATTTTGATGACCAAAAATATACTTTCTCCAGAAATTCCTCTGCAAACTCCACAATCATTTTGACAGAGACTTAAGATTTCGACAGATCGATCTTGAATAATGTGCCTTTCTAGCTGTCAAATATAAATTATTCAAACAAAAGATGGCTGCACTGGAAGATACATTTTGATGACCAAAAATATACTTTCTCCAGAAATTCCTCTGCAAACTCCACAATCATTTTGACAGAGAATTAAGATTTTGACAGCACGATCTTGAATAATGTGCCTTTCTAGCTGTCAAATAAAAATTATTCAAACAAAAGATGGCTGCACTGGAAGATACATTTTGATGACCAAAAATATACTTTCTCCAGAAATTCGTCTGCAAACTCCACAATCATTTTGACAGAGAAGTAAGATTTTGACAGCACGATCTTGAATAATGTGCCTTTCTAGCTGTCAAATAAAAATTATTCAAACAAAAGATGGCTGCACTGGAAGATACATTTTGATGACCAAAAATATACTTTCTCCAGAAATTCCTCTGCAAACTCCACAATCATTTTGACAGAGACTTAAGATTTCGACAGATCGATCTTGAATAATGTGCCTTTCTAGCTGTCAAATAAAAATTATTCAAACAAAAGATGGCTGCACTGGAATATACATTTTGATGACCAAAAATATACTTTCTCCAGAAATTCCTCTGCAAACTCCACAATAATTTTGACAGAGAGTTAAGATTTTGACAGATCGATCTTGAATAATGTGCCTTTCTAGCTGTCAAATAAAAATTATTCAAACAAAAGATGGCTGCACTGGAAGATAAATTTTGATGACCAAAAATATACTTTCTCCAGAAATTCCTCTGCAAACTCCACAATAATTTTGACAGAGAGTTAAGATTTTGACGGATCGATCTTGAATAATGTGTCTTTCTAATTGTCAAATTAAAATTATTCAAACAAAAGATGGCTGCACTGGAAGATAAATTTTGTTGACCAAAAATATACTTTCTCCAGAAATTCCTCTGCAAACTCCACAATAATTTTGACAGAGAGTTAAGATTTTGACGGATCGATCTTGAATAATGTGTCTTTCTAATTGTCAAATTAAAATTATTCAAACAAAAGATGGCAGCACTGGAAGATAAATTTTGATGACCAAAAATATACTTTCTCCAGAAATTCCTCTGCAAACTCCACAATAATTTTGACAGAGAGTTAAGATTTTGACGGATCGATCTTGAATAATGTGTCTTTCTAATTGTCAAATTAAAATTATTCAAACAAAAGATGGCTGCACTGGAAGATACATTTTGATGACCAAAAATATACTTTCTCCAGAAATTCCTCTGCAAACTCCACAATAATTTTGACAGAGAGTTAAGATTTTGACGGATCGATCTTGAATAATGTGTCTTTCTAATTGTCAAATTAAAATTATTCGAACAAAAGATGGCTGCACTGGAAGATACATTTTGATGACCAAAAATATACTTTCTCCAGAAATTCCTCTGCAAACTCCACAATAATTTTGACAGAGAGTTAAGATTTTGACGGATCGATCTTGAATAATGTGTCTTTCTAATTGTCAAATTAAAATTATTCAAACAAAAGATGGCTGCACTGGAAGATACATTTTGATGACCAAAAATATACTTTCTCCAGAAATTCCTCTGCAAACTCCACAATAATTTTGACAGAGAGTTAAGATTTTGACGGATCGATCTTGAATAATGTGTCTTTCTAATTGTCAAATTAAAATTATTCAAACAAAAGATGGCAGCACTGGAAGATAAATTTTGATGACCAAAAATATACTTTCTCCAGAAATTCCTCTGCAAACTCCACAATAATTTTGACAGAGAGTTAAGATTTTGACGGATCGATCTTGAATAATGTGTCTTTCTAATTGTCAAATTAAAATTATTCAAACAAAAGATGGCTGCACTGGAAGATACATTTTGATGACCAAAAATATACTTTCTCCAGAAATTCCTCTGCAAATTCCACAATCATTTTGACGGAGAGTTAAAATTTTGACAGATCGATCCCGAATAATGTGTCTTTGTAACTATCAAATAAAAATTATTCAAACAAAAGATGGCAGCACTGGAAGATACATTTTGATGGCCAAAAATATACTTTCTCCAGAAATTCCTCCGCAAACTCCAATCATTTTGACAGAGACTTAAGGTTTTGACAGATCGATCTTGAATAATGTGTCTTTCTAACTGTCAAATAAAAATTATCCAAATTTGGCAATAACAAAAGATGGCTGCGCTGATGACCAAAAATTCCTCTACAAATTCCACAAAAATATTAACAGAGATTTGAAAAATTAAAATTATCATAACGCGATGCTTTCGTGAATAAAGGGTCTTCGGTTTGTGATAAAGGGTGGATATATCGTATACGCATCATTGGTCAAAGATGGGTTAACATATTTCATAAGTGTAAGTTAAAATGTCCGCTGCCAATTTGTCAAGCAGTGTAACATTATCTCCACTGCACAAAAGCAGGTGTATCATCACATGATACACCGGTCATAGCAGTTTTACATGGTCGAAACTTTTAGTGGCTCCTAGTGTATTGTATGAGAAGCAGCGAATGTATTGTAATATCGTACAGTAGTGATCCATAACAGAAAAACTTAAAACACAAACGAACGCAATGGAAAATTAGATCAAAACAAAAAATAGTATAAGGAAATTAACGTACCGACAAAACTTGCAGTTGGTGTGTAATAAAAAAAAATGTAATAAGAGACAGTTTGATGTTGGTTTGGATATGCATGCCACATCCAAGATAAGAGTATATGAAACATACATATACAGGGTGCTTCAAAAAAATGTATACACACTTTGAACTTCCATAGAAAATTTATTTACCGTTCTACAAAGTTAAATTTCAGGAAATTAGAAAGCTGAAAGTCCAATGTAAATGAAACATAAATAACAAATGTTAATACTGTTCAAATTGGTGACCTGCAGCATCAATACAATTCTGAGTACGAGTCACCACTGTTTCTGTACATCGTATCAAAACGTCCAATGAGATTTCTCTACACACCGCTTGAATCTCATTCCAAAGAATGTCTAGGTTACGTGGTTTACGTTTGTACACCTCATTTTTTACTGTGCCCCATAAGAAGAAATCCAGTCCTATCCACTGGCCAGGCAAATTTTGATATTACAACTTCCAACTGACAATATAACATAGAGGGACGATTATGCTGCCACCTGGCGAAGAAATATAACATTAGCCTTGTAGAGTGGGAAAACTACGATAGTTTAAAGTGTGTATACATTTTTTTGAAGCACCCTGTATATCGGAGAAAAACTACAAGAAAAGAACATGGAATGACGGAATCAGAGAAAAATCAGAATACGGGTAGAAATTAAACAATTAACACAAGCGTAGAGAAAAATTTACAAATGGACAATTCACAAATTTAACCTAATCTCTAATTTATCGTATAAGCTAATCTCGATGGTTCGACAATTTGTATGGAAATATTATTCACTACCATTTAAATTGATTAACATCCTCTGGTAGTTCCGAGACGGTAAAAATACACTTCGATCATTCGAACGCAAGAAATTCAACAAAATCTTACCTTGATCTACTGCATCTTCTCGAAATTTCGCGACTGCCTGACGCACCCGTTTTCTTCTCGCCTTTTTAGCTAATTTTCTCCACTCAGTATGTCTAAATAAATCATTAAGAAAACATAACCTCTCATTCGCCAACGCATACTTACGATTTAACTCGGACAATGATCGTTACGTGTATTTCTTTTAAAAGGATACCTACTTCCCCATGGTTTATGTTTCGTGGCAATAATCTGTACGCATTGAGCAATTTGATGTTTAAGATGTGTTTTTAGCTTGAGAAACTGGCAGCAACTCTTCCAAGGCGAATCAAAGCGAATCAAACAAGAAAGTAGGCAACTCTAGGCGCTCGCGCTAGATTTTAGAAATCAATAGTTTCTGATTTTAAGAAGAGTTTTAGTTTTTTTTTTTTAATTAAGTTTACATACAATAATAAATTAGAATATTGTCGAAGATTATTTCAGCTGTAATATTCCCGTAGTACTCATTAATGAAGATAATAAATTATTTTGGGCAAGGAGACGAAGGTTGGGAATTTTTTATGGATTGTAAAATTATTATTCAACGGTCCAGATTTTATATTTAAACACAGCCGTCGCTTGAGTGGCCCCTAAAAGTGGTGTGGATTTATTGCGACTCATTATTATTATGGCCCGTCTATTGTATGCTTTCTACTTTCACGTTTCTGGATTTATAAATTTCTCACAAACGCTCCAAGAAAAAATTAAATTGTTTGTTTGCCAGTATTGGAAAAAAATTTTAGTTTAACGGTAGGGTATCCATCAAAAGTACGGTAAACGCCCGCGACAGGGGGATTAAATCAAATTTGTATGACTATAGGCAACCCAGCTAACAGCGAGAGTAAATTAACTCAGTGCTATTTCCGTATATCTTATGGGAGAAAAAGAGGCAAGTTTTGGAAGCCTCCGTATGAGGCGCTACCGCTGCGATATAAAATAGCTATTAAATTGATTTTACTATGCCCTCATAGATGGCTATGAAAATAATATGCTTACTGAGTTGCCTGAATTTAATATGAAATTATTTGTTTTTGTGGAGAATGACTAATAACACGCGTCCTAATTTACATTTTCGGTCGCACAGCGTTGAGAGATTTACTGTTGATAAATGCTCTGGGATTGTTTATTTTTTTTCTGCAGCCGTCCCGAAAATAAAACTTTCGGTATGATTTATTAAATCGAAAGTGCCACTTTACATAAATCGTACCGAAAGTAGTTATTTTCGGGACGATTTTGTTTCACTTTCGGAACGATTTCTTTACTTTCGGGACGATTTTGCGCATATATGTAGGCGGGCTTGACAAAAACATGAACATCGTATTTAATTATGACAGCGCATGTCATATAAAATTCGTGTGTGTTTTAGGTTTTTTAACATAAAAAAAACGGCTGCAGAAAAAATATTGTACGCAACGCGTTCCAAAAGTGATTTTACGGGACTCGCAGGATTCCTACTCATCCCGTAAAATATCACTTTCGAAGGGCAGAAAGACCGATAGGTCGATAGCCCTAATAAAACATTGTTTACTACTACTATCACTTTCGGAACTTGTTACGTAAATTACTATTATACCTACTCGGTGTGTTTTACGATACTTTTTTTATAATGTTTCGTGTTCCACTACACCCGCTGATTTTGATTATATTTTCGGATGCATGAATTCTTTCTAAATATAATTAAATGGACTATTTTTATTTAATATAAATGTTTAATCATGCCATTAATAAATGCACACTTTTTGGGGGTACATCAGGGATTTTAGCGAATTTTACATATATTATAAAGGCTATCAAGACATGGCTGTTGGTCTTTACTAGAGGCTCAGAAAATTATTGTGTCAAAAGTTATAACAATATAAACTTTCAGTACACTTATTTTGGACTCAAAAATATCGTAAACCATTACGGATACGAAAAAGTTATTCTATACTTTTTTATGCTTGAATGTTTAAAGTTTAAAAAAAAATTCCAAAACCAAAAAATATACTTAGATAGTTAGTATTGATTACAAGATAATCTCACTGGAACGTCCTTGTGTAATTTTCAAGTTACATTTTTTGAAATTCGGTAAAAACAATTCAAAACTATTTGCTACAAAAATAAAACTGTCTGAAGTTACTTTAAATAGATGCTACCACAATGATTACATAAAAATCCCAAAATACTTCCACCTTCAATTACAAGATAATCCCAGTAAAAAGCGTTAATACCGTAACTTTGTTTTTTGTTAAAAGATTTTTATGTTCAGTTGTCAAATGACGCCTTAATTTAGCGGGCGCCATCGCCTTATTGGCTAATTTCTTTCCGCATACACTGCAGAGAGGAGTTGGACAACCTGTATTTCCGGTCCAGGTAAATCGAAATTTTAAGTATTCTTCGTCATACAAACGATTGACATTTCGAGTTGATTTCACAATTTTTCAATTTTCTTCAATTCTACTAGAGCTAGCAGTAGCATTGTCATGATCGTAATTAAGGCAAGGTTTCTTTACGCAGAATTTTGATAACTGCAATAATATTTTATGTTTCCAAGAAGTAATTTTAACCCGAAAGATATTTTTATTCATACAAAGCCGAATGGTACGTGTAAATTTGACATTGAATTGATTTTTATTTTCAAACAATTGTTAATTGAATTGTAGATTTGTTTTTTTTTGCGGAACGCTTGAAAGTACAACACCAGTGTTCCACGGAACACGCTTTGAGAACCAAGGGTATAGACGACTACACATAATTGCTAAATTTGAAGATTTGGTATATCGTTCTTCTTTTACTGGCGCTGAAACATTGATTTACTGAGGGTATATTAAGAATACATTTGATTTGGTCACTTTTATTTATTAACAAACATAAATAAATATACTATTCATAGTATTTATAAATATTATAGGATATAAACGAGAAGCACGAATATATAGTCATGCCAACGAGAGCTTGGGTATGATTGGGTATCATCTTGTCTGAGATATGCTCTTTAACTATATATCTTTTAGTATACCGGGTGTTGACTTTGTGGACGCAACATAGGAAATCACATGTTAATTTCGAAGTGTTCAAATATTGCCTTCCTTATTTACTTTAGAGACAAAATGTATGTAACTTTTTAGTAGAGGGCAAAATTCTGGTTTTATTAATGTTCACACTTAACACTTTACGTTTCTCTAAGTTGAAATAATTAAGAAAAAGTAATGTGATTTTATAAAAATAATGACATGCCATGGAATTGAAACAACAATTGCGGATATCAAAATGGCACAACATATCGCTGTCATCTGAGTAAAGTAAACATTGTCAAAATGATTTACACTACACAAGAAAAAATCCTCATAATTAAGTGGTATTATACAGATCACAGTTATCAGGATCTTTGCGATATGCTTTCTATCCAGTTTCTTGACAGATCAATACCTGATGAATCAACTGTTCAACGATTGGTAAGCAAATTTGAAGCTAGCGGAACAATTTTGAAATAAGGACATACAAGAACAAGATCCAGCGAGACAAAATCAAAAGGAATTAGATATTTTGCTGTCCGTAGAAGGAAATGTGGATATGAGTACAAGAAAAATAGGAGTCCAGTTGAATATAAACCATACAAATGCTTTTACGGTTTTAAAGACACACAAATTGATTTCTTTTAAGTATGAGTGCCATTAAGAAGTGTAAATCATTTCGAAAACATTTACTTTAACGAAATGAAAGCGCTATATTGTGCCATTTTGATATCCATAATTGTTGTTTCAATTCCATGGCATGTCATTATTTTTATAAAATCACATTACTTTTTCTTAATTATTTCAACTTGGAGAAACGTGAAGTGTTAAGTGTGAACATTAATAATGTCAGAATTCGTCCCTCTACAAAAAAGTTAAATACACTTTGTCTCTCAAATAAATAGGGGAGCCAATATTTGAACACTTCAAAATTAACATGCGATTTCCTATGTTGCGTCCGCCAAGTCAACACCCTGTAGATATGTAGTTACATATCTTTTCCTACGACCGCTCCCGAAAACAGTCATATGTCGCAATACCTTTGAATGTGATCAATTTTATATTTATCACTTTTGATAGCCGTGCTTGAAAATTGAACTTTCAAAACAGCCCTTTTGAAAGTGAGATCCTCAAACTTCAAAAATGTGTCAAAATAAATAAAATAGATGCGGGCAAATTCGAGAAAAATTATGATTGAAACATACGTAAGAAAATGTTTGGTCGTAGGAAAAGCACAGTGTTAAACATGTTTTGAAAGCTACATTGCGTGCTCGTACCTTGTATTTATTCGACATACGGGCGCGTAAATGCAAATTGGTACTCGCATGCAAAACGAAGCTTCCAAAACTTTTCAAACAATCTACTATTCCATATCATATTTGTTACAAATAAATAACAATGTTGCACATACTTCGACTGTACAAGTCAATGGGGCATTTGAAAACGTACGTCGTGTCGTAGTACCACAGCACTGGCGCCATCTAGCATGTAACGCACATTAGGTAAAATAACATATAAAAAGGTATAGTACAATCGCGCAGAGGTGACAGTGACTCATGCTTTTTCGATCTAATCATCGCGTCTGTATAAATATCTATACTCGTTCGCATGTTTAACCCTTTCGGTGGCAATTGCCACCGCAACATTTACATGTCTCTACTTACTATAACAATCCATATTTTGCTGTTTATCACTAGATGTCACTTTAACAAAGCCTCACTAATTAATTCCTATACTAATTAATCAAATGAGTTAAAATTTGGTATTTAAGGTCTTAAGAAGCTCCCCATGAGTAATAATAAACAAAAATTTTTTTTTTCCAATTTAAAAATTCAGGGCTGAAAGGGTTAAGAAAAACGAAATGAAATACGAAACGTATGTCGATATGTAAATTCAAGGGCTAAGTGCAACGTATGTCTTTTCTCATTTTATCTATCCTAACCTCAAAATTCACGTGCTTGTATCTGGTTTTGACCGTCTCCGATTTCGATTTAGTTAAGAGCAGAATTGATTGTATCCATTTCATTAATGAAAAGGTTAAATTTAATGACCAATTTCCAGTTGTCTTTACCGATTGCCGAAAAATGCACTCGCAAAGTTTCGTCGGGAAAATATTTGCACGCTCGAGAATTTTTAAATTTCCCGCCTAGATTGAATCGAATTATTTTATGGACATACGTTTACTAGAAACTTAATTCAGGCAACATGGAGCGATGAATCACCGTCACCTCTGCGCGATTGTACTATATGTTGGCATTAGAGCACGTTCTAACATTAACAATTGCACCAGAAACGTAATTGGTTTTCTTGTTCCTAGCAATTCCAATTTTTCAATCCTGATTGAATTGCCAATATGCAACCCTACTTACGTTTATATTAACAATTTTTTACTATACCTCATTTAATAACCAGGCGGACTAAACGCGAAAGCCACATTTACACTATAAAATATTACCAGAAAAATAACCAGACATGTTTTGGCGGTAAAAATAAAATCATTTCAAATTCGTTTATCCATAACATTCATCCAACAATTATATCAACTCATAAATAAATCTCCACATACAGAATTTTTGCTGCTTTCATTGTAGATATCTTCTGTAGTTGGACGTCCTTCTAGAAGTTTGGGACTTGTTACTGCCCCAATCTCCTTACACTCCCTAATTGTGTGAACGTGCCACACTTACCTAATGAATCGAAAATTGTGCGTACAACGGAAGTAGGTTTTAAAGCCTCTTGTATTAAAACTCTATATAAGATAATTTTGAATTGTTTTTCCTCGAGCATTAATGCTCTAAAATCCAACCATTTCCGTTTCTTGGGGGGCGAAAATGACACCAAACTTGTGCTGGGTATTTATCCGTAGTTAAAAATAAAACAACTATTTCCACGAAAATCGCGGGATGAGAGGAATCGATTCTTACACTATCAACAGTAGAAATAACTGGCTAAAAACACAAAAAACTGAGGCGAAACGTGTGGAAACGGTGGGACACAAGGATCGGTTAGAGATCAGCTGATCATAACAACGGCCATTACTGTTTTAAGCAATTTGGGCCTGTGTAAGAACGGCGCCCGATTAGCCAATCACAACAACGTATTTCGGCGGCAATAATTTGATTTAGTCCGCCTGGTTATTAAATGAGGTATAGAGTTCCGACGTATATCCTCTAAAAATTAACCCATGCGTTTATAGGCAATAAGTCATACTCAGCTCTCATTGGCATTACTATATACACAGTGTTTCTAAAATAAAGGGGCAAACTTTGCAGGTGTATTTTACTGTCAATTTTTTTAAATAATTCGCAAATAAAATTGTCAATTCTGGAGTTATACTCCATCTACTCATAGATTAGACTTTTTTGACATCCACAAAAAGTAGTACTTACGAAATTTAATTTATTACGAAAGTCGCAATTAAGAATCTTGCTGCAAAATTATAATTTTCTCATAGCTGTGTTGGTACCAGCGACGGCTCGTAGATGTTCGGCGGTGAGGCAACGGTAGAAAATTTGATCGAAACAGCAACGGAATATAAGAGTAA
The DNA here is from genome assembly GCA_910593695.2 of Ocypus olens. Taxonomy (NCBI): domain Eukaryota; kingdom Metazoa; phylum Arthropoda; class Insecta; order Coleoptera; family Staphylinidae; genus Ocypus; species Ocypus olens. The sequence continues at coordinate 3,561,353 of OU343064.1, forward strand.
ATAATGCAGCACTAGCGGCTTCTTTGTCTTTGCCTCCCCTATGGAAATCCACGAGCCGCTGCTGGTTGGTACTTTTAATTTTCTAGTGTTGTCACCAAAGATGTCAAACAAGTTTAATCTCTGAGTAGATATGGTATAGGTTAGTAGTTTAAGCCATCGATATGCAGGCACGGTTTTTCAGAAAACAAAAAATTAATCGTAAAATACACCTACAAAAATATCCTCTTATTCATTCATCAACTTATTTTCTAAAAAAATACTAAAATGTATTTACACACTTAATTTGGTTTATCTAGCATAAACGTACTAAAAACACTACTTGTTATTCTTATGCACATAAAATCCTTTCTCCTTCAGTTTCCTATAGAGGGAAATGTATTTCCCCGCAGAAGTGGTCCTCGGAACGATGAATTTCTCGCAAAACACCGTTCTGTTGTTGGCGGCGGCGCTCAAGTTTCCGTATCCCAAGCTCCTCAAAAATGTCAGTACGAACGAGTAGCAGTTCTGTTTGTCCTCGTTGTAATTTTTCGAAGTCCATTGGGTTTGTTTGCATATCGCCATCAGGGTGTTGTCCCAGTGTTCCGTCCACGGAGAGCTGGCCTGGTCCAAGAGGAGGCACTGGTTCCATTGCGAGCTGCGATGTCGGCGCAGACCGTGCTTATCGAACTCGACGATGGTGCCCGCGGATGTGGTCACTCCGATGTGCAGATCCATTGAATTGTAATAGTCGCTGTAAATAGAGAGGAAACAAAATTACGACACTAAAACGGGTCATACACGATGACATTTGTTGAACCGCGTGCGGCGCTACATTAGCATCAGAGACAAATCTCATCGTGAATGGCATGGTATCAACTGAGGCATGTATCTTTGAGACCGTATCGCTGATACCGACTAAGGCGGGATACGGAGACAGACGGCGCTACGAATTAGAACAATAAACCGAAATCGACTGATGTCTTAAGCGACAGATTGAGACCGTCTCAATGTGTATGGTCTGATGTAACTTGCGACCATGCTGCATGATACATGCGCAGCGCCGCATGCGGCGCAGCTAAGTTTCATCGTGTATGGCCCGTTTAACAGGTGTTAATAATAATATCTAGAAGTCGATATGTCCTCTTCTCTTAGACATGGTGAATTTTTTTTAAACCCATCCACTTAATTTGATATTTATAGCGACCCAGTAAACGCGCTCAGTCGTCAAAATCACTCGTCGCCGTTGCACTATCACTATTGCATTTTAAATCTTATATGCACGAGAACAATGACCTTGAGGCCGATTCACAACAATCCGGGACCGGGAACCAAAAGTTAAATGATTCGCACACAGATTCGCATGTTGACATACATAACTAATAATGGTAATCTTCCAGTTACTGATACTAATGAATGGACTGAAGTAAACGCAACAACTTCAGACCAATATTTGCGACATTGCCGGATTTCTTGTCTCACTATAACTAACGTAAAATAAAATAAAACATAATTAAACTACTGGGGGTTAAACTACCAGTCGGTCTAAGGGGGGGGGGACTTAAACTAACCCTATCCTAAGCATAAGCACCTACTATTTGCAACCATTAATTTGCATATAGTATAAGCACCAATAGTTGCAAATTATTGTAAATGAAAATACCCAGATTAAAATAAGGAGACCTGACAACATACCATACCGTCCGCATGATTTTCGCGCATGCGTATTGTTTAGTATCAGTAACTGGAAAATTACCCTAATAACTAATTTCCGGTGACGGGAACGAGAAGCTTGGTATATTTTCGGCCCCGTTCCCGTCCTCGTTACTGTCCCCGGGTTGTTGTGAAGGCTCGTTTATTATGAGGTTAGGGTTTTGACACTAGATGGGTTGTCAACTTTACGTTGCCAACAAATTATTAATATCTACTTATAAATAAGAAGTACTTAATGGAGAGGATGGTTGCGACCGTTATTACGTGGTAATCCATAATTAAACTGAATTGTAAAATTCAGACTGAGCGTATGATTGATATCAATTTGACGTTTATATAAACTGACAATTGACTGTTTCTGTACTTCGAAATAGAGGTTCGCAAAATGTTTCTGTACCTCGAAATGGACGTTAGCAATAGAATATTACCCACCTCGAAGAGGGAATCGCTAATATCCCAACTTTTTGAAGGTTAAAAATATGCACATATTTGATTGTGAATAAACGATTATTATTTGTATGTTGATGTGTAAAACCTCTTAGTTGATGTGGTTAAGTTACAAGAACGATGTTGTTAGATTGTGCAATGATTATCTCGCCTGATGTGTAGTATCTGTGGTCACTGGAGTCGAACTGTTGCATTCAAGATAGAAAATGTAGTAATACTTACTTGAGGAAATCGCCGGAAGTGGGTTTTATAATCACTGCACATGGATACTGCGATGCTCTGACAAATGGGTAAGGAACTCTGTAATAAAGCAGAACGAACATTCACTTGAATCATAAAAACATGAGTGAGATAGTAAAAATCAATATCAATGATAAGGCTAATAACAATAAAAACGCAAAGAACTCGGGACCAAAAATGAATGCAAATAATGGAGAACAAAGAAATTCAACAAATAAAGTAAATCCAGTACTTTCAGAAGCGGAAACACAAAGCAAGTTACGGGATATAATGAATCTTACTACTGAACCTACCGAAAATCGGAATGAGAACTGGAAAACACAGAAAAAAAGAGGCTTTAGAAAAAATATTAATAAAATTGCGACCGGCGAAAATTGTGAAAACCATGTAAACATTTCTAAACTAAAAGTAATTCAGAGAAAATCATGTATATTTCTGGCAAACCTGAGTAAAGACGTTACATGTGATGATATAATAGCCTGCTTAAACGAGAAAGAAAAGGCAGACTACAGCTGCGAAAAACTAAGTCTAAAATCCGAAAGAATGGGGGGTGCATTCAAAGTCGAAATTCCATTCCACCTTGAGACCACTTTCAACTCACTTAGCTTTTGGCCCAAAGGAACTTTTGTCGACAAATATTTCTCGCCTAGGCAAAACATATTACATAGTGAAAATTTTCACAAGGACAAAACATGAATCACAAATCTTTAATCAATAGCAATAAAATACATACATCGAGTGAAAAACATTTCAAAATTATGCATCAAAATATGCAATCGCTACAGAACAAAACAAATCAATTATTAAAATTCGTGGAAGATGAAGAAGACATTGAAATTATCTGTGTGACCGAACATTGGTGCGATGAAAATTTAATTAAACGTGTAAATCTGCAGAACTACAAACTAGCGGCATCCTTCTGCAGAGCAGAAAAACACGGAGGCGGAGCTGCAATCTACGTCAAAAAAGACCCAACTGCCAATTCACTACAGTGCATCAACATCCAGGCTCAAGAGTCAGTGTTTGAGTGCGCGAGCATCGTGTGCAGTGTTAACGATCAAAAGACAGCAGTTATTGCAATTTATAGCACACCAGATCGGGACATCAAAAACTTTTTCTTAAAATTGTCTGTCATGTTAGACACTTTAGCGGCCATAAAAATACCGTACTTAATTTTAGGAGATTTTAATATTAATACAATAAAAAATAGCAACGATTCTCAAACATTCATAAATATTTTAAATTCATATGGGATTAGGCTGCTAATAAATGAACCTACTCGAAAAGCTAGTTGTTTAAACAATATTTTAATAAATATCAATTATGATTGTTCGGCAGAAGTGATTCACTCAGGTCTATCTGATCATTGCGCACAAGTAGTCAGTCTTGAGAAAGTAAAAAAAAAAACAGTCCCAAAAATTTACAACGAAGGTATTTAATAAATGAAGAAAATATTGGCCTATTTTGCAATAATATCAAAGACGAGCTGTGGGAGTTCGATTCGGATTCGTCGGATATCGACAAAAAATTCAATAATTTTATGGCGTCATTCTTGCGGTACTTCTGGGGTGCATTTCCCCTCGTAAAAATCAAAAGAAAATCAAAAAAGAATATATTCTGTACAAAAAAAATTCAAACCTATAAAAATAAAATGTCAATTTTTAGTTTGTTATCTATTCACCATCCGGAGTTCAAACATTTATACAAAAAATATAAACACAAATATGATACTGAATTAAAAGACGAAAAACGTAAATTTTACGAGAGGAAAATAATTAATGCAGATAACAAAGTAAAAATGACATGGGAAAGAAATTACGGGGCATGATGTAGAAAATACTGTGCATATGGAATCACCGAATATTTATAATCTAGCAAATGATTTTAATAATTATTTCACAAGAAAAGCCGAACAATTAGTCGCGGAAATACCAATAGTGGAATATACAAATATAATCCCAGTGCAAACCAGGTCTATATTCTTTGAGCCCGTAATGGCTAACGAGCTGATGACAAAAGTAGCAAATATGAAAAACAAAAAGAGCTGTGGCATCGACAATGTATCTAATTACTTATTAAAACGTATCATCCATGTAATAGCTAATCCTTTGGCAGAGTTATTTAATATATCCTTACAAGAGGGGGTATTTCCCGAAGTTTTTAAATTGGGCTTAATTAAGCCACTACACAAAAAAGGCAACAAGCAAAAAATAGAAAATTATCGGCCAATTACCATGTTAACAGTATTTTCTAAGTTGTTAGAATCAGTTATCGCTGGTAGGCTGTTGAATTTTCTGTCTAAAAACAAGGTACTAGACACGAGGCAGTATGGTTAATTACCAAATAAGAACATTGATCAAGCACTTTTTACGTATGTGAGGTACATAATGACGGGTTTAGAACATGGAAACTTAACATGTGGCGTCTTTTTAGACTTCTCCAGTGCCTTCGATTCCATTAACCATAAAATTTTACTAGATAAATTAAATCCATACGGGATACGGGGAGTTGCTAATAGATGGTGTGAGTCATATCTAGTGAGCAGACAACAAATTGTTGAAATAAAAACCAGCAGTTCATCAGCAAGATCAAGCAGTTTGACCCTCAAGAGAGGGGTAGCTCAAGGAAGTGTTCTAGGGCCAATACTCTTTGTAATGTATTTAAATGACTTTTTCAAGTTGAAGAGCATTAATAAACATCATGTAACTTGTTATGCAGACGACACAAATTTAATAATTTCATCAGATAATTTAAATAACCTACAAACTGAATTAAGTCAATCATTAAAAAAAATTCAAGAGTGGTGTCTAGGCAATCAAATGATTCTTAATAAAGAAAAAACCCACTACATAATGTATAGAGCAAGCAACAGGCCAGCAGTTGACAATTCTAATGATAATAATAATAATAAATACAGTTTATTGAAACTCCTAAGAGCTACAAATGGCCATCGACCGAAGTCTTTCAGCCTATTAACACTAGCTACATTTGTTGTTAGTTACATTGTTCTTAAAATAGTTATGTTATAAATGTTAAATTACATTACATGGTATTTTTAAGATATTAAAGAGACTTGTTAGTTAATGCTTATAACTACTCTCTCGTGCACTCTTTGATCATTTCGAAAATTGTTTTTTCCGGAAATTTATATGCATGATGCATATTTCTATCTCTCTGCAGCATTATTTTGTTCAATATTTCGTGATTTGCGTTACGAGCAAATTTGTTTATTAATTGTTGCGATCTTAATTCGAATTTTGGGTCTAATGATATTTATTCGGATCAAAACAAAATTATATTAGATAAATGTGTAAGATTTTTAGGGGTTCACATAGATGGAAATCTTAATTGGAAAGTACATATTGAAAAACTGTGCAAAACATTAAGTACCAAATGTTACTGCTTACGTAAATTAACTGAAACTGTCTCGTGGAAGATCGTGATTGATGCGTATCATGCCATTTTTGTATCAAATATAAGATACGGAATAATTCACTGGGGTGGGTCGACAGATCTAACCCAAGTTTTTAAAATCCAAAAACGTGCTTTAAGAATCATGTTTGCGATCAAGTACCAAAATTCTTGTCGAGGCTATTTTAAAAAACAGCGCCTGTTAACTGTGCCAGGGTTGTATGTGTTCGAATGCCTTAAATTTTGCCATAAACATAAACATTTATTTGAAGAGCATGGGAGAGATGTTTCCAGATATAAACGTAATTTAATATATCCCATTCACAAACTTACACTTACAGAAAGATCCGCATATTACGCATGCATAAGATTTTTCAATATTTTACCTTCGAACGTGAAAAATATGGCAAATTTTAAGGAATTCAAATCTGAAACGTTTAATTTAATTGTAGGCATCGAGCCATATTCTGTTACAGAATTTATAGAATTTTTTTCGAGTTAAAAATATTGTATGTGTAAATTAAATTACTGTAACCAATTTCTGTACAATTAATTACTTTAATGTACCTATTTCGCCACTGACCATTTCAATTTTGTCTCCATTTATTGTGTATAAACATGTAGATGTGCCATCTTTTGAATACATTATTATTATTATTATTATTATGGTATGGGCTAATCTTCTGGGGGCATCACTTTATATTTGTTGTTGTAATAAACAATTGTTAAAATTTGATGGTATCATAATTATATATAAGTATATTTACATGATTTATTTTTAATTTAAGTCATATTTTAAATGTATATCGAGCGTTTTGTAGACCCGGATGAAACTGACGTTTTAGACGTCAAAATTATAAAAGATGGAAATGGTAAATTATACTTCAAATTCTGATAGTTTACTCAAAAACTACAGAGTTTCGAAAAAACTTATTCTTTATAAGTTATTCATTTCGGCGTTTTCTACAATTATTATTAATATAAATTTGATGAACTATACGCACGCCGTTTTGAGAAGTCGCCTGAGGTGATTAGCGAAGGATCGGAAGGACTGCCCTCATCAGAAGTGAATGGATATTTCGTCACGTTACACTCAAAGATGTTTACACTTTACTTGCTAACTATTGGTGCACTGTCGGCTTCCATTTATAAATCAATAAATCAGTGGTTCTTAAAAGGTTACAGATAAGTTTCGAAATAAATATGCATTTTATTGCACTTTTAAAATGGTTTGGCACATTTTTAAGTAATGACGTTGTTGCGAATTTACTTGATGTCCCTCCGTATTTGCATATATTTGTTTAGGTCAGTTCCGAATAACATCCCTTAATTTATTTTATTGTGAGAACATCATAAATGAATATAATCTGTAATTTTATACCACGTTCAAATGTTTAACATATTTTTAAGTAATGGCCTTGTTGCGAGCCGATTACCTGAAGTAGATATTCACTACCACACAAAAATATAATTTATTTTGGTCGAGCTAAAATTGTATAAATGTGTTTATGTTGATTTCATACTGAAAATAGTTATTTCTGATAATAACTATATCAGAAGAGTTTGTTATTGAAATTGCATTACTTAATGTTGTTTATTTTAATGTTTGCCTATTGAGAATTGTTTTTTTCTGCTAGAGGACGTGGAAATAAAGTATAGTGCAATTAATTAACAAAAAATTTGAGAAAAACGCTAAAATGCATATACGGTCACGATTTTGCGCACTCTGGCGAGCAATGCACGCATTATTAGAAAAGTCGAAATACCTATATCAATCGAAAATTCTCCGCTCTATAACTTTGGTCTCTTATTATTTTTTCAGAAAATGCATAGTTTTGGCTGAAAATCCAAAAATGAGCAGGAGGTGACAAAAGAAAAATATTTTTATGGATAAATCTTAAGAATACTTAATATTTCATTATACAAATTGTACATCATTGGAAAGCTCATTAAAAATTCTATGCATTGGTTGCAAAATATATAGGGTGTTCTATTTGAAAAAAATAGTTATCCATTATTTTGCGTATGTTGACACCCTGTATAGCAGTATGAACAAAAAAGAACCAAAGTCGATTTGTATTATTCTTCATGATGTGGAAAATTCTTTTGTGTATAAAAAACGACGCTAGCATTGCTAGGAGCGCTTCTGCAACTTTTTCAATGTGTCCTTGTTTTTGCCACAAATTTGCCCATAACTAACCAATCGTCCATAATAGACCCATAGTATCTTATACTATTGTTATCAGCTTCTCAAGAGGGTTGAAAATAAAGTATAAAATATAGGGTGTTCCATTAAAAAAATAACTTTGGTCTGTTATTTATATTGGGACACCCTGTACAAAAACATACATATTTGTAAAATATGTAGAATAAGTGTCGGTACCAGTTTAGGAAAACTAGAAGTCGATATCTCAAATAGCAAATAAGTTATGGGGCTTTTACATATCCCCGGGTCACCCGGTATGTTTCGCCACACAGTGGCTTCATCAGGCAGATGATTAATGGTAAGACAATGGTACAATTGCGACTTAAATACTATATTGTTAGGGGGTGGGGAAGTTAGAGGGTGTATAACGGGTTGGGAAACATTTACAATTTAATTGATTGACACTGGAGGCGTTTACTTCGTGATACATTTTGAATTATAAATAAAACACTTTCTTTGTTAATATCACTCGATTTATTAGATAATGTTTGATAATGATCAGAACGTGATCGAAACTATAGTCGCTACTAATAAATCGAGTGATATTAACAAAGAAAGTGTTTTATTTATAATATTTACAATTTAACTGCTTAAATTTGCAGCTGACAGTAGTTGTGGTTTTTTACTATCAAAAACGGCATTTTTTTAATATTAAAAAAAGTAAATTGTAACTGCTAAAAATGGCAATTTCGAATTGTCAAAAATTCTGCATTGCTGCCACCACAAACGGCACGATTCATCAGTAAATAAAGAAATTTGCAGCTGCCAAAAATTATGATTGTTTACTATCAAAGGCGGCATTTTTTGATATGAAAAAGGTAAATTTCAATGTAAAAATGACATTTTTGAACTGTCAAAAATGGCACTACTATCACAAATGGCACATTAGCAGTAAAAAGGAAATTTTCAATTGCTGAAAATAACTATTCAATACTGTCAAAAATTGCTCATTACTGAAAACACGTTTCAACAATAAAAAGAAAATTTTCAAATGTCAAAAATGTGAAGCCCATTTGCACCGCACTCGGTTAAAATCTATGATTACTAAATCAATGATTAAGTTAATTATGCCGCTCCGTTTGCACCGTCCATCGGTTAGTATCCGATGATTAAATGGTTGTGATCAAAAATACGGTTGGCAATTTGTGGGGTTATTTTATTTTTTGAGGTGGGTGCCACTGAAATTGACGCCTTTGCGCATGCTTCAGATGCCCAATGAACAGCTGTTTACAGTTTCCTATTATTTAGAAAATCTATTTTATGTTCAAATGTTTAATTACTTGTAACAAATTGAATGTGAATTGTTTGCTTAATCCATACCTTCTCCTAAAACACGCTTCATCTAATAAATCAAAATTTTTTATTCGCATATTCACTTGGATTGGCATACCGACATTTAAATCTAGCGCTTGAATAAATAAAATAAATTGTATTTGATCTCCGTAATGATTTTATATCACTTAACGTCGTCCTCAATATAATAAACCTTTATGTTCCTTTATTTTTAACACGAACGCACGTGTATTTCCTTAACTGGCTTCCTAACCGCCCAAACTCGGCCGGTTAAAAATTAGGACTTTAACCCGACTTTAATCAATGATTAAATGGCGTTGCAAACGGATTAACTTCTAATCAATGATTAAAGAGTTAACCAGGTGCGGTGCAAACGGGCATTAGACTGTCAAAATTTGAGCATTTCTACCATCACTATCAGCATTTTTCAAAATTAAAAAAAGGGAAATTTCCAACGGCCAAAATAAAAATTATAAATTGTCAAAAATTGTGCAATTCCACTGCCAGAAACGGCATTTTCCAATAGTAACAATAGTAAAAAGATACATTTTTAATCGTCAAAAATGAGAATTTCGAATTGTCAAAAATTCTGCATTTCTGCCATCACAATATCATACATCTGCAGGCTTTATGTTTCATTCTTATGAGCAACTTTATTTTCTCCTCAGGCTCCTAAAAAAATTAAATAATTCTGTAAAAATGGCAAACGCACCGACAATCAAATTATTGAAATCGCACTCGTTATTAAAACGTGTTTGATACGCTCGATAAATGTTGCTATCGCGAAACTAGTTTGTTATGACTAACAGTACGAATTAAGAAAATCGCCGGTGATAAACGTTAACGAGATTTACTGCTCCAGATTGTACGACCGTTAGTTTTTCACTCCGCAGCATTAGCGGTTTACGGTTATATTGCGATATTTGTGTGCTTACCTAAATGGTAGTAATGAGAAGTCTGCCTCGGAGAGGTCTGCGTTGCAGGCTGGGCACGTTTCTGGCAGGTTTAGACAAAACACTTTCGGGCCGCAATGTTGGAAGCATACAATGCCCGGGTCCATCTTCATGTATTTCAAATACATCACACCGATTGGTCTACAATACATACAAAAAAAAAACAAATTAATAATGAATAAATTGGAAACAAACTTACTTGTTGCAGAAAAAAATAATAATGGATTTGAATCGTAGTAAGTTATTGTAATAGACAATTGGATTTTCTAAACAATCTTTGCGAAAGGGAATAATATGCAATTCCCGCGAAAGTATAAACATAAAATAATTAGAAAACATTATTCAAACAAGTATTGAAAAAAATGGTGATGTGGCCATCATGTTACTTTCTCCGACTTTATATTTACGTTTTCATGGGTTTATTTTCAATTCAAATCATATTTTAAATGTACATCGAGCGTTGCGTAAACTCGGATGAAACTGACGTTTAAAACGTCAAAATCATGAAAGATGGAAAAATTATACTTCAAATTCAAAAACTGGGTTTACTCGAAAACTAACGAGATTTCGAAAAAAACTTATTCTTTAGAAGTTGTTCATTTTGGTATTTTCTACAATTATTATTCACATAAAATTGCTGTAACTATTATCGTTTCATAATTATAAACCAAAAATTAAAAAAAAATTAATAAATTTTTTTCTCGAATAGCAATGATTTTATGAAAAATATTTTCAAGCAAAAGCTATTCATTTCTTTGTTGTCTTCGATGCTTGTTTAAATGTTTTTGTGATATTTTTTATATTTAAGAAAATATTGGCAAAAAACAAAAAACAGTTAAGGTAAACACCCACTTTCGGTGTACGAAATTTTACCAAAAGCTTTTCAGTTCTTCGGATTATCAAATAAGACGTATGTTCAAAGTTTCATATCAATTGCTCTTTTGGTTTTTGAGATACAGCGCACACAGAGAGACACACACACAGACACACACACACACACACACACACACACACACACACACAGACACAAAAATTTTTTTTCCAGAAATTGTTGAAATGGCACCTAGGGACCCCAAAACGGATATTTCCGCAAAAAAAATTTTTGAAAAAAAAATCACGATCACAATACTTTCTCGTACTTCGTAACGGAGAAAGTAAAAATGAATAATATCTCGTTTGAAAGTGTCACAGAATTTGACTGTTGTTTCTTCGCCATCTTGGATGTCATGACAAATGCAATGCCATATTTGGTTTCCTTGTCAAATAGGTCCATAATATTGTAATATTAATAAAAGTGCCTATTATAGTTTGATTATGTTTCAATTCAAAAACTAAAAATGATGATGTGGCCATCATGTTACTTTCTCCGATTTTGATTGCATAATAGTTACTTATATTTATACTACCATGGTTTATTTTCATAGATCAGATGATATTGTATGTATGTATTTATTGTTTATTCCTCGTATTTAAATAACATCAAATTGTACAAAAAAAATGGTGATGTGGCCATCATGTTACTTTCTCCGACTCGATGGTGTCATAGCCATTTATATTTACGTTTTCATGGTTTGTTTTCAATTGAAATCATATTTTAAATGTACATCGAGCGGATAAAATTGACGTTTAAAACGTCAAAATTATGAAAGATGGAAAAATTATACTTCAAATTCAAACACTCAGTTTACTCAAAAACTAAAGGGATTTCGAAAAAAACTTATTCTTTATTTAAGTTCTTTATTTTAGCATTCTTGACAATTATTATTAACATAAATTTGCTGTAACTATTATCGTTTTATAATTATAAACCAAAAATTAAAAAAAATATATAAATTTTTTTCTCGAATAAAAATGATTTTATGAAAAATGTTTTCAAGCAAAAGATGTTCATTTCTTTGTTACCTTCAATGCTTGTTTAAATGTTTTTGTGATATTGTTCATATTTAGGAAAATATTGGCAAAAAACAAAAAACAGTTAAGGTAAATACTAGGGCTGGGAATCGAATACGAATAGTACGATTAATTCGAATATTCGAATACGAATAAATCTTACAAAGAATTACTTGAATATTCGAGTAATAGAATTATTCAAATATTCGAGTATTTGAATATTCGAGTACTCGAATATTCGAATTATTCAAATATTCGAGTATTCGAATTATTCGAATATTATTCGAATATTCGAGTATTCGAATTATTCGAATATTCGAATATTCAAATTTGCGGAAAAAATGAGAAGAATTAAATGTAATTCTAAAGATATTTGTATTCTTATCTTTTCTCATCAAAGTGATACTTTTTGAAAAAAAAAAAACAAGAATCACTTAGAGTGTATACACATTGCCGTGTGCCCTAGCAAATATGGTATGAAAATAATTTGTATGAAAATTAGTTCTAAACACATTTGTATTCTTATATTTTTCTCATAAAAGTAATGAAATTTAAAACATTTTCCAAAAACAAAAAAGAGCGTACCGACTCTACTGCATCTCTTACAAAGAAAATGGTTATTTATAAGAAATTTAATTCTAAACATATGTATTCTATTGTTATGTTTTACTTATAAAACTAATGATTTTTGAGATATTTGTAAAAAAACAAAAGGAAGTGTACACTTTTCAGACATTGCCGTGTGTCCTAGAAAAAATGCTATAAACATAATTTATTGAAAATTTAATTATGAACATTTGTAATCTTAAGATTTTTCGAATATTTCAAACGTTATAACGTTCATTGGTAGTCTAGTAATTGAATATTTATTATAACCTGTAAATTTATTCGTATTCGATTCGCAGCCCTAGTTTCTTTTATATCATTTGATTATCAAAAAATACGTATGCTGGAAATAAATACTCGAATTTATTCGAACTATTCGATTATTCGAATATTCCAACTATTCGAATACTCGAATATATGCGAATATTTCAATACATATTTCAAATATATTCGAATACTCGAATACTCGAATATTCGAATACTCGAATTATTCGAATATTCGAATAATTCGAGTATTCGAATAATTTTTTGAACGAATATTCGAATACTTAAATCATAAAAATTCCCAGTCCTAGTAACTACCCACTTCCGGTGTACGAAATTTTACCAAAAGCTTTTCAGTTCTTCAGATTATCAAATAAAACTTATGTTCAAAGTTTCATATCAATTGCTCTATTAGTTTTTGAGATACAGCGCGCGCAGACGGACACACACACAGCCACATACAGACACACACATGCACAGCACAAAAAAAAAATACAGAAATTGTTGAAATGGCATCTAGGGACCCTAAAACGGAAATTTCCTTAAAAATTTTTTTTGAAAAAAATCACGATCACAATACTTTCACGTACTTCGTAACGGAGAAAGTAAAAATATGGGGTTTTGTAAAACAAAGTTGACCTTCGTTTGACCTTGAAAATTAACGCCAAGGTCATTTTCAAAGTCACCTCCGAACCCTACAACTTTTATCTGAAACATTTTTTGTCATGCTGCTCAGGTTTCGAGATACTTGGGGTGGCAATTTAAAATAGGACACCCTGTATACCACACTGACTCCTTTAATGCCATCAAATCGGCGAAGTAATAAAAAAAATGGTGATGTGGCCATCATGTTACTTCCTCCGACTTGATGGTATCATTTATATTTACGCTTTCATGGTTTATTTTCATAAATAAAACCACAAGAGGTTTATTTTTTCCGGAAAAACTTCGAAATTTTTCACGATAACTTTGTTGTTTATTAATTTCACGAGAGCAAAATCACGTCTTAAATCGCGAGACCGCAGGTCGAGTGATTTGGTGATTTTGCTCGAGTTAAATTTTAGAAAACAACAAAGTTTGAGTGAAAAATTTTGAAGTTTTTCCTGGATAAAAATAAAACTTGAGTGGTTTTTGGCATGATTATTTCATGAAAAGCAATTTCCTTACACATTTCTTACAAATAAATAGGACATATTTCTTAAACGGTTTTATTAATTGGTTTTATTAGTATTTCAAAAATTTGATAGATCGAACAGTTTCCAATGTTAAACACTATTTGTTCATCAATCATTTTTGAAGATTATGTGTTTTTGAAGTTTTTTTAGGTACGGTACCTGCTATTATATCGTCGATTTCACTATTCCTTTTTGTATCGAAACCCAAAATCTTGAATTACCTTAATTAATTTCACTGATCCACAAGATAATAAATTGAAAAGTTGGTGGGTTAATTTGACGTTTATATGTTTGTATTCCTAGTTTGCGTTACCAACGAGACACAGGAAAAACTTTTACTGGGCCTGTTCGGACTTGCCCAATCTGTCAGAAAATTGTCTCATTTGGCAGTCGATCAGAGAGAATTTCCGCCGTTGGGATCGAAGCATAATTTCCACGTTAATGATAGTGCAATTATTATCACTGTATTATATTACTATATGCTTTCAGTTATCAAACATTTTTAATACCAGAAAGGTGACAAAGTCCAACTCTGACTAGCATGGTGAAGTTTTTCCGGAAAAACTTCGTGGTACGATGCGGTTTTTCCGTTTATTAAAACAAGTCACCTGGTACAATTTGGGGGTTCTGATTGGTTCTAAATGATTTGAATGAAATAATCAATTTAAATCATATTTTAACCCTTTGCACTCGTATTTATTAGTGATAACACGTATTGTGTCGACAATAAGTCGACATACGAGTGCAAAGGGTTAAGTGTGCATCGAACGTTTCGTAGACTCGGATAAAACTGACGTTTAAAACGTCAAAATTATGAAAGATGGAAAAATGTACTTCAAATTAAAAAAAACTCAGTTTACTCAAAAACTAAAGAGATTTAAAAAAAAACTTATTCTTCATAAATTGTTCATTTTGGCATTCTCTACAATTATTATTAACAAAAATTTGCTATAACTATTAGCGTTTCATAATTGTATACCAAAAATAAAAAAAAAATTAATACATTTTTTTCTCGAATAACAATGATTTTATGAAAAATGTTTTCAAACAAAATAATTGAATTTCTTTATTGTCTTCAATATTTGTTAAAATTTTTTCGTGATATTTTCATATTTAAGAAAATATTGGCAAAAAACAAAAAACAGTTAAGGTAAACACCCACTTCCGGTGCACGAAATTTTACCAAAAGCTTTTCATTTCTGCAGATTATCAAATAAGACGTATGTTCAAAGTTTCATATCATTTGTTCTATTAGTTTTTGAGATACAGCGCACACAGACAGACAGACACACACACACACACACACCACAAAAAAAATGGTGATGTGGCCATCATGTTACTTTCTTCGACTTGATGGTATTATTTATATTTACGCTTTCATGGTTTATTTTCAATTTAAATCATATTTTAAATGTACATCGAGAGGATGACACTGACGTTTAAAACGTCAAAATTATAAAAGATGGAAAAATTATACTTCAAATTCAAAAACTCTATTTACTCAAAAACTAAAGGCATTTCGAAAAAAACTTATTCTTTAGAAATTGTTCATTTTGTAATTTTCTACAATTATTATTCACATAAATTTGCTGTAACCATTATCGTTTCATAATTATAAACCAAAAATTTTAAAAAAATTAATAAATTTTTTTCTCGAATAGCAATGATTTTATGAAAAATATTTTCAAGCAAAAGATATTAATTTCTTTGTTATCTTTAATGT
This sequence comes from Ocypus olens, assembly GCA_910593695.2. Lineage (NCBI taxonomy): Eukaryota > Metazoa > Arthropoda > Insecta > Coleoptera > Staphylinidae > Ocypus > Ocypus olens. The sequence continues at coordinate 3,577,250 of OU343064.1, forward strand.
TTGTTTAAAAATTTTTGTGATATTTTTCATATTTAAGAAAATATTGGCAAAAAACAAAAAACAGTTAAGGTAAACACCCACTTCCGGTGTACGAAATTTTACCAAAAGCTTTTCAGTTCTTCAGATTATCAAATAAGACGTATGTTCAAAGTTTCATATCAATTGCTCTGTTAGTTTTTGAGATACAGCGCACACAGACAGACACACACACACACAGACACACACAGACACAAAAATTTTTTTTCCAGAAATTGTTGAAATGGTATCTAGGGACCCCAAAACGGATATTTCCGCAAAAAAAATTTTTGAAAAAAAAATCACGATCACAATACTTTCTCGTACTTCGTAACGGAGAAAGTAAAAATCAACTAAAATTCTGATCACACGTGAAAACGGCAGAGTTCATTCCATTGATGATCTTCCCCGTTTAAAACGTCAAAGTTATGAATAACAAATTATACTTCCAATTCAAATAATGTTAAGTAAGTTTATTCGAAAACTAAAAAAAATCCTAATAAATTCTTGAAAAAAGTCTTAAAAATAAGTCTTGATAAATCAAAAAGTCCTGAAAAAAATTTCTGAAAAAGCCCTGAAAGAGTCCTGGTTATAAAGTTCTAAAGAGAATACTCGAAAAAAGTCTTGAATAAAACAGTCCAGAAAAAACCTGATAAAAAAAAGCCCAGAAAAAGAGTCTGGAAAAAAGTGCTCTGACAAATAAATGTCTTTAAAAACAGGTCCTTGAAAAAGTCCCGAAAACAGAGTCTAAAAAAGAGGTCCTAGAAAAAGACCTGATAAAAAAGCCTGTAGAAAAGTACTGAAAATAGGCTTCAAGAAAAGTTCGAAAAAAGGCCTTAAAGAGCCCTGAAAGAAAGCTTGAAAAATAGTCCTAAAAAAGCCTGCAAAGAGTCCTTACAAAGGTCCTAAAAAGACCCGAAAAAAGTCGAGAAAATAGTGCTAACAGAAGTCGTGAAAAAAGCCTTAGAAAAGGCATTAAAAATTTTGAAGAAATAATCGTGAAAAACGTCTTGAAAAAATAATCTTGATAAAAAAATTCCTGAAAATGAGGTCCTGATAAAAAGGCCAGAAGAAAAGTACTGAAAAAGCCAACAGAAAAAGTCAGAATAAAGACCTTAAAAAGTCCTGAATAAAGCCTGTGAAATAGTGCCGAAAAATAGTCCTGGAAAAAGTCCTAAAAAGAGTTCTGAAAAATAAAGTCCTGAAAGAGATTTCTGAAAGAAGTCCTGCAAAGAGCCCTTAAGAAGGTCCTTAAAAGACGTGAGAAAATTTCAGAAAATAGTAATGATTAAAAAGTCTTGAAAAACATAACCCTGATAAAAAATGTCTAAAAAAAGTCCCGAACAAAGTTGTTTTTAAATAGCCCTGAAAAAAGGGCCCTGAAAAAAATTCGAAAAAGAAAGATTCTGAAACAAAAGTCCTGAAAAAACGTCGTGAAAAAATCCAATCGTTTTGTCTCCTTCTTCTGATGAAGAAAAAGTGCTCTTTGATGATCAGGGATGGTTATTAAAAAAGTTCATTTGTTTTTTTCCATTTTAAAATTTTCTTTGCGAGCGCCTCACGCCGTTGATATTAACATTTGTTCTGCGGGTACTTTTTCTGAAGCGTCTTAATGAGATCTTTCGAATGACGTATAGAGATCCCGAATCAAAAACGAATTCTGAAAATGAAGTCAGGAAAAAGTTCTGAAAAAAGTCAAAAAAGTTTTTAAATTATTGTCCTGCAAAAAATCCCAAAAGGAGTCTTGTAAACGCCTAAGAAAAGTCCTGAAAAAAAAGGCATTAAAAAAGGTCCAAAAAAATAATCCACATTAAAAATCCTGAAAAAAGTCCCTAGAAAAAGGCCCCAAACAAAAACTTTTTTTAAATAAAGTCCTGGAAAAAAATTCTGCAAAAGAAAAGTCCAGAAACAAAAGTTGTTAAGAAAGAGTCCTGGAAATAAAGTCTTGAAAAAAGTTTTGAAAAAACTCTTAACAAAAGTTTTGAAAAAATTATTCTGCAAGAAAAAAACCCAAAAGGAGTCTTGCAAAAAGCCTTTGAAAAGACCTGAAAGGGGCATTAACCTCTTCACGCCCAGGTCGCCACATTTAACTACAAGCGAAAAAATGGTGATGTGGCCATCATGTTACTTTCTCCGATCTTGATTGTTATTGATAACAGTTATTTATATTTATACTACCATGGTTTATTTTCATTTTAGATCAGATGATACTGACGTTTAAAACGTCAAAGTTATGAAAGATAATAACAAATTATACTTCCAATTCAAATAATCTTATTATTATGCAATAAATAAACAGTGGTAAAAAAACGTCGAAAGTTGTTTAATTCAAAGTTACCTGACAATGGACTACCACATAGTAACGGTCGCAACCATCATCTTCTTAAATTAGTTTATTAGAAAACTCAAAAGATCCTAATAAATTCTTGAAAAAAGTCCTGAAAACAAATCTTGATAAATCCTAAATAGATTTCTGAAAAAGCCCTGAAAGAGTTTTGATTATAAAGTTCCAAAGAGAATACCCGAAAAAGTGTTAAATAAAACAGTCTTGAAAAAATAATCGTGATAAAAAAATTCCTGAAAATAAGGTCCTAGAAAAAGATCTGATAAAACGGCCAGAAGAAAAGTACTGAAAAAGCATATAAAAAAAGTCAGAATAAAGACCTTAAAAAGTCCCGAAAAAAGTCCTAAAAAATTTCTGAAAAAAGTCCTGTAAAGAGTCCTTAAAAAGGTCCTAAAAAGACCACAGAAAATTCCAGAAAATAGTCCTAACAAAAGCCTTAGAAGAGATGTGATAAAAGGCATTAAAAAAGTCCCAAATAAAGGTAGTTTTTAAATAATCTTAAAAAAGGCCCTGAAAAAAAAATCGAAAAAGATAGGTTCTGAAACAAAAGTCTTGAAAAACTTCTGAAAAAAGTAGTAACAAAAGTTTTGAAACCATTGTCCTGTAAAAAGCCTAAGAAAAGACTTGAAAAAGGGCATTAAAAAAGTTCCAGAAAAATAATTCAGATTAAAAATCCTAAAAAGAAAAAGGCCCCAAACAAAAACTTTTTAGTCTTGAAAAAAGTTCTGAAAAAACTCTTCACAAAAGTTTTGAAAAAATCGTCCTGCTAGAAAACCCAAAAAGAGTCTGCAAAAAGACTGAAGAAGGCATTCAAAAGTCGTGAAAAAAGTTCCTGAGAAATAATCCTGATAAAAAAAATTCTAAAAAGAAGTCTTAAAAACAAAAAGTTATTTATTTAACGAAATCTCTATATAAAATAATAATAGTGGCTGAATGGTCAAACCTATGCCAAAAACAAACAAAAAAAAAATAATAATAATACAAAGAAAAATACATAAATTACATGAAATGAACTTGAATTAAATTTGAAAATAAAGTCTTGAAAAAGAGTCTCGAAAAAAAATCAGAAAAGAAAAGTCCTGAAAAAACATAGTTAAAGATGATTCCTGAAAATATGATCTTGAAGAAAAGTCCTGCAAATTAAGTTCTAGAGGAAGGTTCTTAAAAAAGACCTGAAAAAAAATGAAAAAATCCTGAAAATAAGGTCTTACAAAAATGACATGAAAAAGAGTCCTAAAAAAGTCGTGAAAAAAGTTCCGAAAAAGTCCTGAAATTTTGATTTATACTTTCATGATATTTTTTTCAATTTCAATGTACATCGAACGTATTATAGTATTGAATGATTCTGACGTTTGAAACGTCAAAATTATGAAAGATGGAAATGAAAACTGATAGTTTCAATTCTAATAATCTTTATCGATGATTTACTCAAAAAGTAATGAGATTTCCAAAAGAACTTATCTTTAATAAGTTATTAAATTTATCATTACCTACCAATATTATTAATATAAATTTGATTGACTGTTATCGTTTCTTAATTATAAACCAAAAATGACAAAAAAATGATAATTTTATTTTTTCATAAAATTGAAAAATATTTTCAAACAAAGGATGCTCATTTTTTTGTTACCTTTAAGATTTGTTTAGATGTTTTTGTAACATTTTTCATATTTAAAAAATTATTGGAGAAAAACAAAAAAACGGCTAAGGTTAACGCATACTTGAGGTGTATGAAATTTTACCAAAAGCTTTTCAGTTCTTCGGATTTTCAAGTAGGGCTTATGTTCAAAGTTCTATGTTAATTCATGTTGTAGTTTTTGAGATACGGCGCGGCGCGCACAGACTGACATAGATCTCAATAGGAATGCATATTGAAAAAATGGTGGCCATCATGTTACTTTCTCCGACTTGATGGTATCATTTATATTTACGTTTTCATGGTTCATTTTCAATTGAAATCATATTTTAAATGTACATCGAGCGTTGCGTAAACTTGGATGAAACTGACGTTTAAAACGTCAAAATTATGAAACGGAAAAAATATACTTCAAATTCAAAAACTCGGTTTACTCAAAAACTAACGAGATTTCGAAAAAAACTTATTCTTTAGAAGTTGTTCATTTTGTTATTCTCTATAATTATTATTCACACAAATTTGCTGTAACTATCATCGTTTCATAATTATAAACCAAAAGTTACAAAAAATTAATAAATTTTTTTCTCGAATAGCAATGATTTTATGAAAAATATTTTCAAGCAAAAGATGTTCATTTCTTTGTTGTCTTCAATGTTTGTTTAAATGTTTTTGTGATATTTTTCATATTTAAGAAAATATTGGCAAAAAACAAAAAACAGTTAAGGTAAACACCCACTTCCGGTGTACGAAATTTTACCAAAAGCTTTTCAGTTCTTCAGATTATCAAATAAGACGTATGTTGAAAGTTTCATATCAATTGCTCTATTAGTTTTTGAGATACAGCGCACACAGACAGACACACACACACACACACAGACAGACAGACAGACACACACACACACACACAGACACAAATTTTTTTTTTCCAGAAATTGTTGAAATGGCATCTAGGGACCCCAAAACGGATATTTCCGTAAAAAAAAATTTTGAAAAAAAAATCACGATCACAATACTTTCTCGTACTTCGTAACGGAGAAAGTAAAAAAAAAGAAAACAAAAATATTTTACAAAATAAAATGTTTACCTCTTTAGCGCCATCTATGGAATTTTTTTTGCACAAATGAGTAAGTTTGCTATAGTGGAATAATATTTCGTAAAAAGAAAAACATAAGTAATTTTCCAATAATTCTGAGATTATGATATAACCCAATCAAAGCAGCCTGGGCGTGAAGTGGTTAAAAAAGCAGTGAAAAATAATCCCGAAAAAAGACTCAAAAAACGTCCTAAACAAAAAGTTTTTAAAACAAAGTCCGCGAAAAAAATTTGAAAAGAAAAGTCCTGAAAAAACATCGTTAAAGGAAGAGTATTGGGTCCTAGAAAAAAGTTCTGAAAAAAGACCTGAGAGAAGAAATGAAAAAAATCGTGAAAATAAGGTCCAAGATCTGAAAAATCAATCCTAAAAAAAAGTAGTGAAAAAAGTCCTGAAATTTTGATTTATACTTTCATGGTATTTTTTAAATTGAAATCATGTTTTAAATGTACATCGAATGTGTTGCAGTATTGGATGATTCTGACGTTTGAAACGTCAAAATTATGAAAGATGGAAAAATTATACTGCAAATTTAAAAACTAAGTTTACTCAAAAACTAAAGAGATTTTGAAAAAAACGTATTCTGTATAAGTTGTTCATTTTGGCATTCTCTACAATTATTGTTAACATAAATTTGCTGTAACTATTATCGTTTCATAATTATAAACCAAGAATAAAAAATAAAGTTCTTCGAATTTACAAATAAGGCTTATGTTCAAAGTTTCATATCAATTGCTCAATTAGTTTTTGAGATACAGCGCACAGCCAGTCAGACACGCATACAGACACAAAAAATGGTGATGTGGCTATCATGTTACTTTCTCCGATGGTATCATCTTTTATATTTACACTATTTTCTATTTAAATCATATTTTAAATGTACATCGAGCGTTTTGTAAACTCGGATGTAACTGACGTTTAAAACGTCAAAATTATGAAAGATGGAAAAATTATACTTTCAATTCAAAAACTCAGTTTGCTCAAAAACTAAAGAGATTTCGAAAAAAACTTATTCTTTATAAGTTGTTCATTTTGGCATTCTCTACAATTATTATAAATATAAATTTGCCATAACTATTATCGTTTCATAATTATAAACCAAAAATGAAAAAAAAAATGGTGATGTGGCCATCATGTTACTTTCTCCGACTTGATGGTATCACAGCCAATTATATTTACGTTTTCATGGTTTATTGAAATCATATTTTAAATGTACATCGAGCGTTGCGTAAACTCAGATGAAACTGACGTTTAAAACGTCAAAATTATGAAACATGGAAAAGTTATACTTCAAATTCAAAAACTCGGTTTACTCAAAAACTAACGAGATTTAGAAAAAAACTTATTCTTTAGAAGTTGTTCATTTCGGTATTTTCTACAATTATTATTCTTACAAATTTGCTGTAACTATTATCGTTTCATAATCATAAACCAAAAATTGAAAAAAAATTAATAAATTTTTTTTTCGAATAGCAATGATTTTGTGAAAAATATTTTCAAAGAGAAGATGTTCACTTCTTTGTTGTCTTCAATGTTTGTTTAAATGTTTTTGTGATATTTTTCATATTTAAGAAAATATTGGCAAAAAACAAAAAACGGTTAAGGTAAACACCCACTTCCGGTGTACGAAATTTTACCAAAAGCTTTTCAGTTCTTCAGATTATCAAATAAGACGTATGTTCAAAGTTTCATACCAATTGCTCTATTAGTTTTGAGATACAGCGGGCACAGGCAGACACACACACACACAGACACATTTTTTTTTTCCAGAAATTGTTGAAATGGCATCTAGGGACCCCAAAACGGATATTTCCGTAAAAAAAATTTTTGAAAAAAAATCACGATCACAACACTTTCTCGTACTTCGTAACGGAGAAAGTAAAAATAATGTTTTGAGATTATCGATGGGGATTAAATTACGCAACGTTGCAATAATTTAAATGACTTCCACAGATTCCCCTGATTAAGATATTTTTACTTAAATTTGAATATAGCTTTAGACCTTCACAATTGTTTAGTTTGCCACGTTAATGTTTAATGCATTTATTGTGTGAAAGAAACTGCAATGGAAGAACTTTACATCAAATAACATTTAAAAAATTTACGAGGCAAACCACAGACAATAGCCAGTAATTGTTTAATTGTGTTGTACCTTGTTTACATCTCGCTAAGTTGATTGATGTTAGATGTTACGTGTAACAATGTATTGAATAGAAAATGCATGCAAATTTACTACGTGACATACATAACAGCGTTTTAGTTTTATAGTGCTAAATCATTTCTTTAAATGATCTCCAGCGTATAATAACAATTTGTTAAAGTGACGTCGCATCCTCTAAATTGCCGTTTGCAACAACATAAAGTGGTTTACGACTTTTGCAATGTGGCCCACATATTCAGTGAATGTATCTAATAATTATATCATTCTATGGAAAATTATACAGTTGTTATTTAAATAATACAGTTGAAGACGGTTACATTTTAAGATTGAGGAGATTTCTAATTATGGTTTTAATTACCGTGATATTTGGTGGAACTAGTATTTCCCATCATCTCCACCGTACGTAATAGAATGTATTATTCTATTTCCAATGGTAGGTATAATAAATTTAGTAAATAGTAGTAATAACATACAGGGTGGAGGAAAAGTATCCAAATTTTGTAATGATGTTGCTACCAAATAGAAGCATTGATAGTACACATTTAAAATTTGTACTGTGTACCCCACTGGAGATACAGCTTTAGAAAAATACGAATTTTGTTGAAAATGCCAATTTTCTCCAGTGAAAACCATTTGGAAGAGTTTAAAACACTTCAGATTTTTTGCCTCAGGTAAAATCTATTGTTACTGTTGTATTTGCAAAGTAAATTTGGTTTGAGTGTATTGCCCCCTTCCCAGTCGAAAACAGCATCGAAAAATGAAAAAAAAAAAAAAATGCAAATCTCAATGGTAAACTTTGACGGCCAATAAATTTGAAAAAATATATTGTACAACGAGCATATAATGATGGCTATTAATCACGAGAACGATGTTTGCTGAACGAGCCGTAGGCGAGTGGAGCAAATCGTTCTCGTGATTAATAGCCATTATATGCGAGTTGTACAATATACTTTGTTCACGAAAATTAAAATCAATATCAAAATTAAATTAAAAATTACAATTACAATCAAAATTACAATGAAAATCAAAATTAAAGTTGTAATTACAATAGCAATTAAAAAAAAAATAAAATCAAAGTTAGAATCAGTATTAAACAGAGTAAACAAAATATTATCATAAATCGCGTTCTGTGAATCAAAGCGCGAATTAGCGTGTTTAATGACCATATTAAACACGCAAATGAGTGTTTAAGAAATTGAGTGTTAAATGTATCCTATTAATGCTGCCCATAGAATTATATAATGCGCACATTATAACATTTCCGTGAACAAAAGAAAATTAAACCAAAATATTCACCACTTTAATCTAAGTTAAGAGATTTTTAATTTTTAAATTTTCTCAATTGGAAAGAAAGTTATACCACTTTGCGCAAATGCTTGTAATCACAAAAATGTACATGTTTCAAGCTCCATCTGGGGACATATCTGCCACACGGCAAGAATTTTTTTTTTCTAAAATTACTTTTGTACTCTAGAAACATGTATAAATATCTGTGCTAAATATAAACAAACCAAAAAATGGTGCACCACTACCTTTTATTGAAATAGCATGGAATGACCCTATCTCCATTTTTACTTTCTCCGTTACGAAGTACGAGAAAGTATTGTGATCGTGATTTTCAAACATTTTTTTTACGGAAATATCCGTTTTGGGGTTCCTAGATGACATTTCAACAATTTCTGAAAAAAAATAATTGTGTCTGTGTGTGTGTCTCTGTGTGTGTCTGCGCGCTGTATCTCAAAAACTAATAAAGCAATTAATATGAAACTTTGAACATAAGTCTTATTTGATAATCCGAAGAACCGAAAAGCTTTTAGTAAAATTCCATACGCCGGAAGTGGGTGTTTACCTTAACCGTTTTTTGTTTTTTTCCAATAATTTTACTTTATCCGTTACGAAGTACGAGAAAGTATTGTGATCGTGATTTTTTTTTCAAAAATTTTTTTTACGGAAATATCCGTTTTGGTGTCCCTAGATTCCATTTCAACAATTTCTGGAAAAATTTTTTTTGTGTCTGTGTGTGTGTGTGTGTGTGTGTGTGTGTGTGTGTGTGTGTGTGTGTGTGTGTGTGTGTGTGTGTGTGTCTTTCTGTGTGCGCTGTATCTCAAAAACCAATAGAGCAATTGATATGAAACGTTGAACATAAGTCTTATTTGATAATCTGAAGAACTGAAAAGCTTTTGGTAAAATTTCGTACACCCGAAGTGGGTGTTTACCTTAACTTTTTTTTGTTTTTTGACAATATATTCTTAAATATAAAAAATATCACAAAAACATTTAAACAAACATCGAAGAAAACAAAGAAATGAATAGCTTTTGCTTGAAAATATTTTTCATAAAATCATTGCTATTCGAGAAAAAAATTTATTATTATTTTTTTAATTTTTGGTTTATAATTATGAAACGATAATAGTTACAGCAATTTTAAATGAATAATAATTGTAGAGAATGCCAAAATGAACAACTTCTAAAGAATAAGTTTTTTACGAAATCTTGTTAGTTTTCGAGTAAACCTAGTTTTTGAATTTGAAGTATAATTTTTCCATCATTCATGATTTTGACGTTTTAAACGTCAGTTTCATCCGAGTTTACGCAACGCTCGATGTACATTTAAAATATGATTTCAATTGAAAATAAACCCATGAAAACGTAAAGTCGGAGAAAGTAACATGATGGCCACATCACCATTTTTACTCTACATAACATACTGTCTGTGTGTTTTTAGGACTTTTTTCAGCCTTTCTGAGACAATTTTTTCAGAAACTTAAGGACATTTTGAAAAGAACTTTCTACGAGAATTTTTTTAAGAACTTTTCTTAGGACTTATTTTAGGACTCTTTAGATGACCTTTTTCAGGTCCTCTGGTATTTTGAACGAAGACTACTTTTCAGGACTTTTATGCAGGACGTTTTTATGACTAAATCGTTGTTTTTTCAAAGTTTGAAACAAGAGACGTACTTTTAACTTTTACAGAATTTTTCGTAAAACACTGGGCTTTCATATTTTAGAAAAATCCAGACTTATTAATCGCATAGTTATCCAAATAATCACTGTCAAATTCAAGACTGACCATTTTATGCGCTAAAAAAATAGAAAAATCGTTGTTTTTTCTTAAATTTCAAACAAGTACTTACTCTTAACTGTTATAGAATCATTAATAAAACACTGGGCTATCATATATGAGAAAAATCCAGGCTTATTAATTGCGCAGCTTTCCAAATAATCACTGACAAACTCAAAATTTACCATTTTTGCGCTCGAAAATTGAAAAATCGTTTTTTCAAAATTTGAAACAAATACAGACTCAACTTTTACAGAATTATTCGCAAAATACTAGGATTTCATATTTTAGAGAAATCCAGTCTCCTGAATCGCGCAGTTTTCCAAATAATCTTTGTCAAACTCAAGAATAATCATTTTATGCGCTCGAAAATCGAAAAATCGTTGTTTTTTCAAAAGTTGAAACAAGTGCGGACTTAACTTTTACAGAATGATTTGTAAAACACTGAGCTTTCATATTTTAGAAAAATCCAGACTTATTAATCACTTAGTTTTCCAAATAATCACCGTTAAACTAAAAAATAACCAATTGCTGCGCTCGAAAATCGAAAAAAACGTAAATTTTTCAAAATTCAAAACAAGTGCTGAGTCTCAACCTCTACAAAATCATTCATAAAGGAATTATCAGGACTCTTTCTTCAAGATTTTATTTCCAACATTGTTTCTACAGGACTATTTTTAATTGTATTAACAGGAATTCTTTTTCAGGAATTTTTTTTTGGGGAATTTCTTAAGTACCTCCTTGTTTTTAAGACTTTTTCTTGGTATTTTTTTCTAGAACAACTTTTTCAGAATTTCTTCATGACATTTTTTTCGGTCTTTTTCATGAATTTTCTTTCACGACCTTGTTTGAATTTTTTTTCAGGACTTTTTCAGAATTTTCTTTTTCAAGTTGATTTTAAAAACATTTACTTTCAGGTATTTATTTTTTGGGGACTTTTTTCAGGCCTTTTTGCTGGATTTTTTATAGGACTCTTTCTTAGGACTTCTTATTAAGAACTTTTTCAAGACTCTTTTTGGGAAAAAAAATTTTTAAACAATTTCTTCGGAACTATTTCAAGATTTATTTTCAGTACTCTTTTTTACAGATTTAGGATGTATTATCAGGACTCTTTTTCTGAACCTTTTTCAGAACTGTTGTGCAAGACATTTTTTTGTCAGGACTTTTTATCAAGACTTTTTTATCAGGACTTTGTTGTTCAGGACTTTTACTAGTTTATTTAGGACTTTTTAATTAGGACTATTTTTAGAAATATTTTTCAGTATTTTCTCGTTCAGGACTTTTATTAGGTTTGTTAGGACCTCTTAAGCAGGACTATTTTAGAAATCTTTTTTAGGACTTCTTTCAGGATTTTTTGTTTGTTTTTGAGTAAACTTACGGTAAAGATTATTAGAATTTGAAGTATAATTTGTCACTTTCATCTTTCATAATTTTGACGTTCTTGCGAAACGCTCGATGTACATTTAAAATATGATTATAGTTCAAAATAAACCATGAATGTGCAAATATAAAACAATTATACCATCAAATCGGAGAAAGTAACATGATGGACACATCACCATTTTTTTAAATATGGAATATATCACAAAAATATTTAAACAAACATTGAAGACATCGAAGAAATGAACATCTTTTGCTTGAAAATATTTTTCATAAAATCATTGTTATTCGAGAAAAAAAAATGGTGATGTGGCCATCATGTTACTTTCTCCGACTTGATGGTGTAACAATTATTTATATTTATTTTCAATTTAAATCATATTTTAAATGTACATCGAGCGCTTTGTGAACTCGGAGGAAACTGACGTTTAAAACGTCAAAATTATGAAATATGGAAAAATTATACTTCAAATTCAAAAACTCGGTTTACTCAAAAACTAACGAGATTTCGAAAAAAACTTATTCTTTAGAAGTTGTTCATTTTGGCATTCTCTACAATTATTATTGACATAAATTTGCTGTAACTATTATCGTTTCATAATTATAAACCAAAAATTTAAAAAAATTAATAAATTTTTTTCTCGAATAGCAACGATTTTATGAAAAATATTTTCAAGCAAAAGATGTTCATTTCTTTGTTGTCTTTGATGTTTGTTTAAATGTTTTTGTGATATTTTTCATATTTAAGAAAATATTGGCAAAAAACAAAAAACAGTTAAGGTAAACGCCCACTTCCGGTGTACGAAATTTTACCAAAAGCTTTTCAGTTCTTCGGATTATCAAATAAGACGAATGTTCAAAGTTTCATATCAATTGCTCTATTAGTTTTTGAGATACAGCGCACACAGACAGACACACACACACACACGTACACACAGACACAAATTCTTTTTTTCCAGAAATTGTTGAAATAGCATCTAGGGACCCCAAAACGGATATTTCCGTAAAAAAAATTTTTGAAAAAAAAATCACGATCACAATACTTTCTCGTACTTCGTAACGGAGAAAGTAAAAAATGGTGATGTGGCCATCATATTACTTTCTCCGATTTGATGGTATCATATTTATTCATATTTATATCATATTTTAAATCGAGCATTTCACATGATCGGATGATACTGTCGTTTGAAACGTCAAAGTTATGAAAGGTAGAAATAACAAATTATGTTTCAAATTCTAATAATCTTTACCGTAAGTTGTAAAAAATCTAAAAAAAAGTCCTGTTAAAAAGTCCTCGAGTTCTGACAAAAAATATTTAAAAAAAGTCTTGGAGAAACTGTTTTTTAAAATAAAGTCTTGAAAAAAGAGTCCAGTTAAAAAGTTGTGAAAGAGTCGTGAAAACCGTCTTGAGAAAAGTACTGCAAAAAGAGTCATGAAAAAGTATGTCTTTATATAAAACACCAGAAATAAATGTCCTTAAACAACCCAGAAAGAAGCCAAAACAAGAGTCCTAAAAAAGTCCAGAAGGAACGTCTTTAAATAAGTCCTGAAAAAAGTCCTGAAGAAAGTCCTTATAAAATATCCCGAAAAAAGACTGAAGAAATTGTCCCGAAAAAAATCCCAAAAGGGGTCTTGAAAATAAGTCCTGAAAAATAATCCTATAAAAAATGTTCTGAAATATTGGATCTAAAAAACTCCTGTAAAGAAGGCTTCCCGAAAAAATTATTCTGAAAAAAAATGTAATGAAGAGAATTCTGAAAAATATCCTGAAAAGAAGTCCTGAATAAGGAGTTCTTAAGAAAGTTTCGAAAGAGTCTCGAAAAAAGTCGTGGAGAAACAGTCTTGAATAAATAAAGTCTTGAAAAGAAGAGTCCTGATAAAAAGCCGTGAAAAGAAGTAAAATAAAATTTATTTATTTATAAAATTTATTTATTTATTTACTTTTTAGAACTCTTTTTCGGCACATTTAATGTGCCGAAAAAGAGTTCTAAAAAGTGCTGAAAGGAAGTCCTAAGATAAGTCCTGAAGAAAGTTCAGAAAAAGAGTCCTGATGAAATATAGAAAAATTGTCTTGAAAAATTGCTCTGAAAATTACATCTTTAAAAAATTAAAAATTAAAATTTCTGAAAAAAGCATTGTAAAAAGTCCTTACAAAGATCTGAAGAAATTGCCCTCAAAAAGAAATCCAAAAAAAAGTCCTGAAAAAAGTCCCGCAAAAAGGCCTAAAATAATTCCTGAAATTCCTTTTTTGAAAATGTCTAAAATTTCTGAAAAAGTCCTGATAAAAAGTTTTAAAATTTTGATCAAAATTGACCAATAAATAAATTCTTTGTTGTATGTCTTTTTATTGTAATCATGTCTCTTTTATTCGGTAGATTTTAAGTTTTACTTGTAGATATTGTTTTAAATAGGCTATTATTTTTTTAAATTTTTATTTCATAATATTCTACACGTAAACATAATAACCTGACTAACCCATGGATGTTGTAATCATTTTTCTTGGAAATTAAATAAATTTCAATTTGAAAAAGGTCCAAAAAGAGGTCATGAAACAAAATCCTAAAAAATGTCATGAAGAAAATTCTGAAAAATTTTCTCTGAAAAAAATCCCGAAAATAAGTTCTTGAAAAAGTCCCAAAAAATTCTCGAGAAAAAATTCCTCAAAAAAGAATCCTGTTAATAAAATTTTAAAAAGAAATCCTAAAATGAAGTCCAAAAAAATAAGTCTTTCTTAAAAAGTCCTGAAAAAGAATCGTCGAACAAAGGTCTTTTAAAAATGTCCTTAAAAAAGACATAAAAAAAGTTCTGAAAACATTGTCCTGAAGTCCCAAAAAAGGCTGATAAAAACAAAAAAACTGGTAAGGAAAATATTCGGAAATACGAAATTTTACCAGAAACTTTTCAGTTCTTCAGATTATCAAATAAGACGGATGTTCAAAGTTTCATATCAATTGCTCCATTAGTTTTTGAGACACAGCGCGCACAGTTACAGACAGACGGTTATGTAGAGCCATCATGTTACTTTCTCCGACTTGATGGTATCATTTATATTTACGCTTTCATGGTTTATTTTCAATTTAAATCATATTTTAAGTGTGCATCGAGAGGATGACACTCTGACGTTTAATAAAACGTCAAAATTATAAAAGATGGAAAAATTATACTTCAAATTCAAAAACTCAGTTTACTCAAAAACTAAAGGGATTTCGAAAAAAACTTATTCTTTAGAAATTGTTCATTTTGTAATTTTCTACAATTATTATTCACATAAATTTGCTTTAACTATTATCGTTTCATAATTATAAACCAAAAATTAAAAAAAAATTAATAAATTTTTTTCTCGAATAGCAATGATTTTATGAAAAATATTTTCAAGCAAAACATATTAATTTCTTTGTTGTCTTTAATGTTTGTTTAAAAAATTTTGTGATATTTTTCATATTTAAGAAAATATTGGCAAAAAACAAAAAACAGTTAAGGTAAACCCCCACTTCCGGTGTACGAAATTTTACCAAAAGCTTTTCAGTTCTTCAGATTATCAAATAAGATAATTTTTCCTCAAAAAAAATTTTTGAAAAAAAAATCACGATCACAATACTTTCTCGTACTTCGTAACGGAGAAAGTAAAAAGGTTGCCCATGCCTGCCCTAGATCGTTAAACTCCGTCCAGTAAGCCTGTGATCTATCTGCATTGATATTGTAATATAAACACATAACGAATGTGAGCTCTCCTCTTAGTGGGCGAGTAAATAAGCAACTAGTATTCCGGTTATCATCTTTTCATTGTTAATCATCACTAGAGTCCGGATTTATATTTTTTTGCATGTTTTATTTGCTCTTTCGTATTAAACTGGCGAATTGTATCTATACGTTTCTCTCTGATATAAATCAAAGTACCAAGTTTTATTTCGCATATAACTTAATATTTCGAGGTTTTGTCACATTAAACTTATTTGAGCATATATCCGCATATAACTACATATAAAGTCAATATTTCCATTAATTGTAATTGATTTTGTTGAAATTTATTTATAAATTTGCGAGCGTGGAAATCTTTTTTATAACATCGTATAAGATAAATTTAAAGGTTTCCCCTAACTAGCGAACGTAACCTTGTGTTATGTATATATCAGGGGCGGCTCGCTATATAGAGCCAAGGAGCCATGGCACTACCTGTAGTAGTTTCAAGCTCGCAAGAATTTCTAATTAATTCTTAAAACACTTTTTCACCTGTTACTTTGGTCTAGGAAGATAAAAGAAGTTGTCAAAAATGTTATTTTTCATCTGTCAAAAAAGGTATTTCTCATCTATTAAAATGGTATTTTTCAACATTTTTTTATTTTTGTTGTCAAAAATTGTATTTTTTAGACAGCAATAATGATTTGTTACAATTGTCAATAATATTTTGTTGCAATTGTCAAAAGTCGTATTTTTCAGCTGTTAAAAATGGCATTTTTCAGCTATTAAGAGCTGTCAAAAATGATATTCTTCAGTTATCAAATATGTTTTTTTTTATGTCAAAAAAATGTATTTCTCACCTATTAAAATGTTATTTTTCAGCTATCAAAAACAGCTTTTTGCGACTTTTTTTTAATTTTCAAAAATGGCATTTTTCAGCTGTCAAAAATTTACTTTTTGTAGTCAAAAACTGTATTTTTTAGCAGGCAATAATGGTATGTTTTAGTTATCAATAATGTTTTGTTGCAGTTGTCAACAATGGTATTTTTCAACAGTTAAAAAGTGTATTATTCAACTGTCAAAAATGATGTTTTTCAATCTATAAAAATTTTATTTCTTAGCTATCAAAAGCAGCATTTTTTTAACTGTCAAAAATAGCATTTTTCAGCTGTCAAAACTTTTATTTGTATTTTTTGTGTTGTCGAAAATTGCATTTTTTAGCAGGCAATAATGGTTTGTTACAGTTGCTAATAATGGTTTGTTGCAGAATGATATTTTTCAGTTGTCAAAAATGGTACTTTTCAGGTGTCAAAAAGGTATTTCTTACCAATAAAATGGTATTTTTCAGCTATTAAAAGCAGCATTTTTTTACATTTTTTAACTGTCAAAAATGGCATGTTTCAGCTGTCAAAAATTATATTTGCTAACAATAATGGTATGTTACAGTTGTCAATAAAGGTTTGTTGCAGTTGTCAAGAATGGTATTTTTCATCTGTTAAAAATGGTAGTTTTCAGCTGGTAAGAATTGTATTTATTCAACTGTCGAAAATAATATTTTTAAGCTGTCAAAAAAGGTATTTCTCACCTATAAAAATCGTATTTTCAGCCATCATTTTTGGTTATTTTTTTATTGTCAAAATAGCATTTTTTAGTTGTAAAAACTTGTACTTTTTGTTGTCAAAAATGGTTTGTTGTAGTTGTCAAGAATGGTATGTTTCAGCTGTTAAAAATGGTATTTTTCAGCTGTTAAGAAGTATATTAATCAACTGTAAAAAAGGTTATTTTTCAGCTGTCAACAATGGGGTATTTTTTAGCTATTAAAAGCAGCATTTTCGATATTTTTTTAATTGTCAAAAATGGCATATTTCAGCTTTAAAAAAATGTACTTTTTGTTGCCAAAAATGATATTTTTTGTTTTCAAAAATTGTATTTTTTAGCTGACAATAATGGTATGATACAGTTGTCAATAATAGTGTGTTGCTGCTTATCAAGAATGGTATTTTTCAGCTAATAAGAATTGTATTATTCAGCTGTCAAAAATGTAATGTTTCAGCTGTCAAAAATTATACTTTTCAGCTGCAAAAAATGATATTTTCCACCTATATAAATAGTATATTTTAGCTATCAAAAGCAACATTTTTGACATTTTTTAACTGTCAAAATGGCATGTTTCAGCTGTCAAAACCTGTATATTTTGTTGTCAAAATTTTTTTTTGCTGTTGTCAAAAATTGTATCTTTTAGCTGCCAATAACGGTATGTTTCAGTTGTCGGGAATGGTATTTTACGGCTGTCAAGAGTGGCAATCCCCAGCTGTTGAAAATAGTATTTTTCGAGTTGTATTTTAAAGTTGTAGACAATAGTATTCTTCAGCCACCAAATATGCTATGTTTGAGCTGCCAAAAACAGTATTTTTCAGCTAGTAAAAATAGTTTTTTTCGACATTTATGAATTGTCAAAAATTGTATTTTTCAGCGGTCAAAAGTAGTATTTTTTACTGTCAAAAATAGTACTTTTGTCAAAAAGAGTATTTTTCCTGTGTCAGGAATGGTATGTTTCAGTTGAAAAATGGTATTCCTCGGCTGTTGAAAATTAGTATTTTCCAACTGTCAAAAATAGTACTTTTTTGCCAAAAATAGTATTTTTTGTGTGTCAACAATGATATGTTTCAGCTGTCAAAAACAGTATTTTTCAGCTAGTAAAAATAGTTTTTTTCGACATTTATGAATTGTCAAAAATTGTATTTTTAAGCGGTCAAAAGTAGTATTTTTTACTGTCAAAAAAAGTACTTTTGTCAAAAAGAGTATTTTTCCTGTGTCAGGAATGGTATGTTTCAGTTGAAAAAAATGGTATTCCTCGGCTGTTGAAAATTAGTATTTTCCAACTGTCAAAATTAGTATTTTCCAACTGTCAAAAATAGTACTTTTTTGCCAAAAATAGTATTTTTCGCATCTTATTAAATAATATAAACGTTGTTAAATCGTTTTTGAATAAGAAAGTTGTCCATTATTCGGCAGAATCATTTTCTCCACAGGTGACGTCCAATCAAATGATAGCGGTTTCATTACCCAACAGGTGACGTCTAATCAAATGATAGCGGTTTCATTGCCCAACAGTTTACTTGTTACTATGGTTACGATTCGTTTTTTGTCAGCGAATTGCCGCAGTTTCCAAATAGAAAAATTATTATTGTTATAATTTAATACAAACAGAAAAATCTTTAGGTAATTATTTAATATGATACGAAAAAGTATAGTATTAATTTCGTGAACAAGTTGGCCATTGCCACTCGGGTGAATTGAAACTTCACCCTCGTGGCAATGGCCAACTTTCTTACTCGTTTAATAATATGCTATTTTCGTGTGTCAACAATGATATGTTTCAGCTGTCAAAAACAGTATTTTTCAGCTAATAAAAATAGTTTTTTTCAACATTTTTGAATTGTCAAAAATTGTATTTTTTAGCTGTCAAAAGTAGTATATGTTGCTGTCGAATGCAGGGGCGGCTCGTTATATAGAGCCAAGGAGTCATGGCACTACCTGAAGTTTCAAGCTAAGCAAGAATTTTTAATTAATTCTTAAAACACTTTCTCGCCGGTTACTTTGGTTTAGGAAAATAAACCGTTCTTCAAAACAAGAGGGGGAGGGGGCATATTGTATATGTGGCTCTACCATCAACATGATTCACGAGCCGCCACTGGTAGATATGTATATATTATATTATGTATATAGAATACGGGGATAAGCAAGTTAAGCTAGTACGCCTATGCAGATGATACTCGATGCAACCGTACCCGGTAATTGTGCTTGGCTGGAAGCTGCTTTATTTTACGCCAATAATTTTGAAAAATTACAAAATATTCTTCTTAATTTTAATGATGAAAAATCGGCAGCACTTAAAAAATGTAAAGATTGAGACTGAGGAGGACATAATAAATTTTAATATTCCAATAAATAAATTATCAATAGTTGCTATTTGTATATTTTTTTTTATTTTGCAACATTATTTTTAATTAAACCGCATATAAAATCCATATTTGAATCATTTTGTCGTGTATATTGGCTAATTTTAAGCGCATATAAACAAATTATAATGCCTTTTTAGCGCATATAAAAAAATTATAACGTCTTTTTTTTAGCGCATATAAAAAAATTATAATGCCTTTTTCAGCGCATATCAATCCGGACTCTAATCATCACCAATTCATTTGAACACCTACATACAACCATTTCTATTATTGGTATTTTTTACGATCTACATATTTGGATTTTTATTAAAAACCACTTCCTTACAGTTAACTGTAATATTAATTGCATTGTTGAACGCTCGTGAGTTCAATTAAGCCTCAAGGATTTGACGCCATTATGAATGGAGTGAAGGAACGTTCCAAATCACTGAATGAAATAAATGGACGCTCTACAATGATCGATTTTTGATGTTGATTGTATCGAGAGTGGAATATGCAAATATGAATTTTATGTAAAGATTAAATTGAATATATAAATTATGCTAAAGTTCGTCGAACTGTAACTTTTTTTCGAGACAAGAAAAAATGTACGGAATTCTATTAAACTGGTTCAGGTGTTTATTTTTTGCGTGTATATTTATCGTTTTTTAACGCTGGCATCTTTATGTATGAAATAAATTATTGTATACGTAATTGGCTATTAGTTTAAAAAATGGTGATGTGAGCATCATGTTACTTTCTCCGACTTTATATTTACGTGTTCATGGGTTTATTTTCAATTGAAATCATGTTTTAAATGTACATCGAGCGTTTTGTAAACTCGGATGAAACTGACGTTTAAAACGTCAACATCATGAAAGATGGAAAAATTATACTTCAAATTAAAAAAACTAGGTTTACTCAAAAACTAACGAGATTTAGAAAAAAACTTATTATATAAATTTGCTGTAACTATTATAGTTTCATAATTATAAACCAAAAATTAAAAAAATATTAATAAACTTTTTTTTCGAAGAGCAATGATTTTATGAAAAATATTTTCAAGCAAAAGATGTTCATTTCTTTGTCGTCTTCAAAGTTTGTTTAAATGTTTTTGTGATATTTTTCATATTTAAGAAAATATTGGCAAAAAACAAAAAACAGTTAAGGTAAACGCCCACTTCCGGTGTACGAAATTTTACCAAAAGCTTTTCAGTTCTTCAGATTATCAAATAAGACGTATGTTTAAAGTTTTGTATCAATCGCTTTATTAGTTTTTGAGATACAGCGCACACAGACAGACACACACACACACACACACACACACACACACACACACACACAGACAGACAGACACACACACACACACACACACAGACACAAATTTTTTTTTTCCAGAAATTGTTGAAATGGCATCTAGGGACCCCAAAACGGATATTTCCGTAAAAAAAATTTTTGGAAAAAAAATCACGATCACAATACTTTCTCGTACTTCGTAACGGAGAAAGTAAAAATGACGATTCCCTCCGCTTGCAAGGTTAGGCCTGATCAGAACGAGCGTCAATTACTTTGGACATTTTTAATGCACCGGTAAATGTAAATTCTCGGTCCTTTAATTATCTTTATTTTGTAATTCTTATACTGAGGAATTCCAAAAAAATGGTGATGTGGCCATCATGTTACTTTCTCCGACTTGATGGTAGTCATTTATAATTACGCTTTCATGGTTTATTTTCTATTTAAATAATATTTTAAATGTACATCGAGCGTTTTGTAGACTCGCATGAAACTGACGTTTAAAACGTCAAAATTATGAATGATGGAAAAATTATACATCAAATTCAAAAACTCAGTTTACTCAAAAACTAAAGGGATTTAAAAAAAAAACGTATTCTTTATAAGTTGTTCATTTTGGCATTCTCTACAATTATCATTCACATAAATTTGCTGTAACTATTATCGTTTCATAATTATAAACCAAAAATTAAAAAAAATAATAATAAATTTTTTTCTCGAATAACAATGATTTTATGAAAAATATTTTGAAGCGAAAGATATCTAGGGACCCCAAAACGGATATTTCCGTAAAAAAAAAACTTTGAAAAAAATCACGATCACAATACTTTCTCGTACTTGAAAGTAAAAATTTGATTAATATATTATTATACCTTTTATTAAACAATGTTTTCCACTTTGGATTTAGCAATGGAATTATTTTTAAAATGTAATAAAAAAAATTAACATTTGCTGAGTTTTAACTGTAACATGTGGTAGCACTGATATGGTATATTGCGCACCAAGGGCAGGAACTAACTAAGGGTTGCTAAAGCGTTTTTGCCTGCGAGATAACGGAATTTTTCCGATTACCGACAATATTGTAAATAAATAAAATACACTGGAGGAAAAAATATTAAACACTTGAAATTCGTAAAATTTTGACCATTTTTAAGCCGCCATAACTTGGCGTATTTTCAATCGATTTTGATGAATCTTTAAGGGCGAAAAACTTTAAAGTGTCTTCTTTAAAGTCATGCATGCGAACTTAAGCGTAACCCCTTCCGCCCCCCTCTGGCACCCCTGTGAAAAAAAGTTTTTTCAGGAAACCATGTCCAACTTTGACGACGTCTATGGAGTTGGAAAATTTTGTCGACTCGATTCACCATGAAGGCATTAAAATTTAATGGTAGAAACGCCAAAGTGGCGGAATCTATTGCCTGAATGCTGTACTGAACCAAATCCAACAAGATATGTATATTGCCAGCTGCGGCAAATATAACAATATTAATGAGGACATTAAATATTGTTCCCCCATAAGAACACCTACAGACCGGTTTCGACCTTTAGCAACTAACTACACTGATGAGACCTGAAAGGTCCAAACCGGTCTGTAGGTATTCTGATGGGGAAACAATATTTAATGTTCGCATTAAAATTTGATCCATTCCCTATGCAGGACTCAAAGAACGAAGTTCCTACGACGATTTGGCATCAAGTTATGGGTGTTTGAAAAAAAGTGCATTTTGAGTTTTTTCGCACACAACTCAGCGACTTTTCAACCAAATTTGATTATTCTTTCGGGAAAAATCTCATTTTGGCCCTACTTTAAGGGGGTGAACTCAGATTGGAAAGATCCCTTTTAAGGGTAGTTCCAAACATTAAAAAAAATATCTTCTGCGATCCCTAAAAGTTTCAGCTTTTCGACTTGAAAAAAAAATACGTCCTTAAAAGAAGAGATACGAACCCTGGGGCCCTGCCAAATGACGCGTTCTGGAAGGCTAGGGGGTGTTTTAAAATTTTTGAATAAATTACCAATTAAGGCTCGCCATATTTTCCACCAACCCTAAAAGTTTCAAATCTTCAATTTAAATAGAAAAAAATACGTCCTCGAACATAGAAAATCCGTCGTTATTAGATTCGTGATTTAAAAAGAAAAAAAAATCAATAACGATAAAAAATATTTACCAGCAAAATACGTCAAACGTTTTTAAATACACACGAATTTATATAAAATATAAAAAAAGCAAAAAAACTTCAAACCATCGAAATTTGAACCGCGGACCTTCCGATTATTACGAAGCGTCCGCGTTTCCATTGCGCCAACACAACTCGTAATTCCGTTAATTAAAGGTATAAAAACATACACGGCGAACGTCATTTTTTGAGAGTACGTCGTGCCCCGCTGCAGAATTTCACATTTCCTTTCCGTTATGGGGATCTTTGATACAGATTAAATAGACGACTGATATGCCGTCGTCGGTTTTTTAATTTTCCAAAAAAAAAAATTCTTCAAAAAATTCCCGGAAATCAATCAAAAATCGGCTGTAGATCGTAAACGGTGCGCCCTACGAAAAATATAGTCCTTACCTATTCGACGCAAAATGCAATGCTTAATATCGTGCCGTTTAAATTTCTCGCGTCGGATTAAAAATTGCCGCTCTAGAATTTTTTTATTGAAATCGGGGGTGGTTTTCTTTGAATAATTCCTCGAGGGTTAGAGATATCGAAAATTCGTAAAAAAACATAAAATGTAGAGGGGAGATAGTTCTACAAAACTCTATAAAAATTCAAGTCGTGACTGTAAGGGGGCGCGACCCCGCTCGATGAAGCACGAGAAAAGCGACCTCCGCGGAGAAAGGGTTGTAGCTCGCGAACGGAGAACACTTCCAACACAAAAGCAACTATTGTGTACCAATGCATTTGAGATTTTTGAGCCATATTTGAATCCTCCAACTCAAAAATCCTGGGAGGAGATAGGTTTGGCGCGAACGTCTGCACCGCGAAAAATCGATTTTCAAAAATTCACCCCGGAGTCTAGGGGTGACTTGGAAATTCACGGATTTCACGGTCGCCAAGAGGAGCCCGGGGCCTATCGGGAAAAAAATAAATATTGTAAAAAAAAATTGGGGGGGGGGTTGGCAACCCTTTTTTGAATTTTTGAAGAGGTGGTCGGAGGGGGTTGAAATTTTAATAGTCGGGTTCTTGAATTATTTGTGATTTTTCGTGAAAATTTCAACCCTGTACCTATTATAGTTTTTGAGATCTCGCACTTTGGGGCTCTTGCGTTTAGGAGTATCGTATGTTCATTAAAAAAACCTCAAGTGTGCCATGACTTTTTCGTAATTCGCTTTTTTTTAACACCCATAACTTTGTACCAAATTGTCATAGGAACTTTGTTATTGGAGTCCTGCACAGGTAATTGAACACATTTTAATGCCCTTTTGGTCGATCGAGTCTATCCTCGGTACACGTTGCCAAAGTTGGACGTTTTTAGCCCAAAAAGCGTGTTTTTCTTGTTCGGGGGTTAAAGGGTTCGAAAAGGGATCATTCCAATCTGAGTTTACTCCCTTAAAATAGAGCCAAAATGGGATTTTTTCCCGAAAGAATCATCAAATTTGGTTGAAAAGTCACTGAGTTATGTGCGAAAAACCTCAAAATGCACTTTTTTCAAACACCTATAACTTGGTCTTTGAGTCCTGCATAGGGAATTGGTCAAATTTTAATGCCTTTATGGTGGATCGAGTCGACAAAATTTTTCCAACTCCGTAGACATCGTCAAAGTTGGACATGGTTTCCAGAAAAAAACTTTTTTTTTTCTCAGGGGCGCTAGAGGGATGCGGAAGGGGTTACGTTTAATTTCGCATGCGCGACTTTAAAGAAGACATTCATCAAAATCGATTGAAAATACGCCGAGTTATGGCGGTTTGAAAATGATCGAAATTTCACGAATTTCAAGTGTTTAATTTTTTTTTCCTTCAGTATTACAATGAAATAATCCAATTAAGATTTAACAGGATTGATTCAAATTTGCTATCTTACACACCATAACTGGATGTTATTAAAAGCGGATTTAAACAAATATTCTTTGTAATAATTATTATTTTTAATCTATAAGTTTTTAATCTGTAGCTTTTACATGTCAAGGTTTGTTTAATAACAAAAAAATTAAAATTATTGGGGACAGAAATATATTCAACCTCATAAGGCAAATTAAGGTATTTATTTATTTATTTTGACGGTACACTTTACAAATTTAGAACATAACATTATGCAAATAAAAACAAAATATACAATAAGAAAAATAAGCAACAAATTAAATTGCAATTCTACAGACATCAAATAGATATTAAATTAACACAAAATATAACCAGTGAACAAAAAGAAATAATTACATGGTTGAGTAACATTTAACATTTGAAAGGCGATAAGTCAATAAATTTTAAATAGCGTTTAAAATTATTTAAAGAGGCTCCGTATAATACAGGGTTAGTCAAAATGAATAGGACAATAAGAAAACTATTTTTAGACGAATGTATGTTTATTGTAACCAAACTACAGCTACGTATAGACAGATAAACTATCAAAGTTTTTTCTCACTTTCACGGATGTTCGATATGGCCGCCCCTTGTGACACGACAGACGTCCAGGCGATAGTCCAGTTCATTCCGAATCCGATGTAATGGCATCGATTTCAGCACATATGCGCTGTTTTAACTCGTCCAAGGTCAGCGGTAATGGAGGTTTGAAGACAGTGTCTTTCACATACCCCCAGAGAGAAAAGTCGCATGGTGTGAGGTCGGGGGACCTCGGGGGCCACAACAGGAATGGAAGATCATTCACTCCAGCACGGCCAATCCAACGTCTGGGAAGGTGTTCGTTGAGGTACTAGCGTACACTGTTGTGCCAATGCGGAGGGGCACCGTCCTGTTGGAATACGAAATCGGGCACTTTCTCTTCTAACTGTGGCATCAACCATTCAGACAACATGTCGGCGTACACTATGCCTGTTTCCGTTTTCTCCGCGAAAAAGAATGGCCCAAACACGTGACGGTTGGTTATCGCACAGAAAACGTTTACCTTCGGCGAATCCCTTACATGTTCCAATACTGCATGAGGATTTTCAGAGCCCCAAAAGCGGAGATTATGCCTATTGACCTTCCCGCACAGGTGAAACGTTGCCTCGTCACTGAAGACCAGTCTGTTGGCAAAGCCTTCCTCCTCTAGTCTTCGCTGCATTGATTCGCAAAAATTGTGTCGTTTTGAATAGTCAGCATTTTTCAAAGCCTGCACCATTTGGAATTTATACGGCTTGAATTTCAAACGTTTGCGTAACACGCGCCACACAGTTTTTTGCGGAACTTCCAATTCCATGGCTGCACGATTTGTCGACTTCTGAGGACTTCGTTGAAAGGATGCACGAATGGATTCCACAGTTTCTTCGGAGACACGTGGTCGTCCTGTGCTTTTATCCTTGCATAAGCAGCCCGTCTCCTCAAATTGCTTTACCCACCTCGCAATGGAATGTTGATGAGGTGGTTCCTTGGCATCATTGGCTCGAAATTGTCGCTGGGTCGTAATTACTGACATTGTTTTAGCAAATGTCATCACACAAAACGCCTTCTCCTTGCCTGATTGCGCCATTTTGAAAACAGCGTCTCCTAGCGGCATTAACGTACATGTGTGTTGCCAAATAATGGGGTTATTCTGAACAACTGTTATTAACAGCGATGTTATTAACATCGATGTTAATAACATTGCGATGTTATGTGAAATTGAACAGCGCTGTTAAAAACTGTATTCTGAACAACCCGATGTAAACAAATTCGAAACAGTGCAATGTCTACAGCGCGACCAACTTCATGTATGTTATGATACATGACATAATAAATTTTGAAGGATATTTTTCAAAATAAAATGAGTGTTTTAGACCAAAATATATCGAGTGACGAGTAAGTAGTTCATTGAATTTTGTGTTTATACATTTTAATGTCTACTGTTATTCATTTTAGGCAGTCAAAAAAGCGAAAAAGAAAAACCAGCGATGAACAGTATGAATTATATTTATTTGAAATGGAAACGGATTACGTACTTCGAAGTGGAATCATTAATCCGACCTTAGGCGATAATTATATTCAAAAAAAATGGAAATTGTTGAGTGAAAAATTAAATTGTACGGGAACAGGTCCACAATTATCAGTAGACGACTGGAAGAAGGTAAATTTTTATTAGAAAATTTAAATAGCTTGGTTAATTGTACATTTTTAGCGGTTCAAAGACTGGAAAAATTCTACTCGTGCAAAATACCGCAAAATTAAAAATAGCAGAGACGCAACAGGCGGAGGTCCGCAAATGAATATTAAATTAACTGCGCTTGAAGAAAGAGGTTTATCTGTGTGGGGAAGGGCAGCCGTAACCGGATTGGAAGGTATTGCAGAAGGAGGCCTTCAAAACATTCAAGAAATAGATGCTACAGATACTGCAATATATATACCAGATACAATTAATACGGATCCAAATTCAACAATGGAAATTATAGAAGGTGAAGAAATAGAAAATACTTTTTTAGAAAAGCCAACCAACAGTGTAAACCCTGGACAATCGCGTCACTCGAAACCTAAGCGACCAGCACCTTTAAATGAGATTGCAAGCAATTTATTAGATATTGCTAAAAACACTTTAGAAAAAAATAAGGCTGTCTTGTCAGCAGTTGAAAAATTGACTTGCACTTACAAAGAAATTGAAAATGAGAAGATACGAATTGAAAAACGCAAACTAAATTTCGAAATTCAAAAATTTAAATTTCTAAATCCAAATTTTGATTTTCAGGATTAGTCTAACAATAGTTATTTATTTTTATGATAATTTGTTCACTTATTTTTTTTCAATTTGTATTATATAATGAACAAGAGTTACGTTTTGTTTACTTCGTTACATTTATGTGAAAATAAATATATTTGATAGTTATAATATTCTGCTTTAATTATTTTTTTATAGACATATTTTTTACATTATATTATTGATGATATAATTTGCTCTTGTTGCTCTGCCTGCTTCTAGAATATCATTCTGTTGTAAATTACCTAAGAAAAATGATGAATGTTAAAAATACAAATCAATGACTTGAAGAAACTTCTTTACCAATAACTTCTTCTTCGTGATAATTTTGATCAATATCGTAATCGTTAAGGAGTAATCTGTTTTTTATTGCAATGTTGTGTAAAATGCAACATGAATTAATTATGCGTGCAGCTTTTACAGGCTGATAATGAAGAACTCGTTCTTGTGACAGGCATCGAAATCTTGCTTTTAAAATACCATTTGTTCTCTCTATAACATTCCTTGAACTTTTTAATTTGGAATTATATTCAGCTTCTGGTGTGCCATCGACAACATGGCTGAATGGCGTTAAAAGCCATGGCTCCAATGCATAGCCTCTATCACCTGATTCAATAAATTAGTTAACATATTTCAAATTAAAAAAAAAACACTTTTGTGTATAAAATAACCTATTAAAAATGAATTTCTTTCTCCATTGTCGTATTCATTCCGTAAATAATGTCTGATGTTTGACATATTCCAGATGGCAGAGTCATGTACGGATCCTGGGTACCGAGCATTTACTGCTGAAATTTTAGAGTCTGAATCTGAAATCTTCAAAATATTAGGAATTACATTATTCCCAGATTAATTGATTATTATTGTTAGATACTCACAAGCATAACATTGATTGAATATTTTCCTTTTCTATTAATAAATAAGGCAGGAGGGATTTCTAAATCGCTAGACGGGGGTGTAAAGATTTCCACATGAGTACCATCAATTACCCCAATAATTCCAGGCATTCTCCATTTATTATAGAATCTACCAAATAATAATTTTAAAATATAGATATATATTTTTTCTGAAATAGTCAGTTTTTCATCAGGCATTTGACTAAAAAAATAGTATACAAGACTAGACACGGAAGTTATGCTTTACCTGACACTACGGAATTATGCAGGTGAGGTAAAGCAAAATTTTCCTGACTTTTCCATAAATACATACATATATATGTCGCTTACCCTCTTTTTACGACATTTTTTGTTTGTAACGTTGTGGGAAAGTTTATCGTGCTGGGCATATAGTGAATTACTAGTAATTCAGATACTTCAGTTATAGATCTACTAACAGCACTTTGACTCAAATTAGACCATGAAGAATTTCCTACAGGCACCTGATAGGATCCATTCGCGAAAAAGCTCAATGCAGTAATAACCTAACAGAGCGAACTCATTAGTCAATTCTATTGCTACATATTATTTGATTACCTTTAATCCAAATGGAATAGCATTATTATTTCCTGGAATTTGGGCATGGGGTTCCAATGTGCAAATTATTTCCCTGACAATTTCTTTAGTCAGTCTGTAGTAAGTTAAAAAAATTTCATCTGGGACATCAAAAGGATTTTGTAAATCGCGCAATATTCTTCGTTGTAAACGCATGTAATTCCTATAAAAATAATTACAACTCATTCAACTTACGTGTGTTACTCTAATTGTTTGTCTATTTACATACATATTTACATTGTTTGTCTATTTACATACCTTCGGTAATCTTCTTCATAAAGAATGTATATGAATATTGGCATAATATTATTATCCATTTGAGTTTTTTGCTAATGAAAAACACAAATTACAAAATAACCTCAAAATATATCACCTTTCACAATCTCGTAACGTCGACCATTTTGACAAATGTTGTTTAACATCGAAAATGTTAATTTACATCGATGTTAGTTGACAGACATTGTGTACAGAATCGCATATTCATAACATCTGTCGATGTTAGCAAATAACACCGCTGTTAACGCTAACATTTTTGTTCAGAATAACACCATATCTGTCTATACGTAGCTGTAGTTTGGTTACAATAAACATACATTCGTCTAAAAATAGTTTTCTTATTGTCCTATTCATTTTGACTAACCCTGTATAAAGTTGGGCGAAGAGCAGACCATGTTACATAATCTGATCATCCTGTTCAAGGAATTATTTCTGCCATAATTGCTGCGATGAAATGATTCACGAAAAATGAGTTTATTTTGGGTTATGGAAGGAACATTAAAATTTAAATTTTCAAGTAACTCGCTACAATTAATAAGTCCGTTTACTATTTTAAAGAGAACGCATAAATCACAATACATACGCCTATCGCAAAGAGATGATAATTTTAGATAGGAAAGCATGTTAGTTCGACTGTAGTCCATTCTGTTTATTCCAATTCTAAAGGAAATTGACATTAAAAATTAGTTTTGTACCCGTTCAATTTGTGAAATATATTTAGAGTAAAATGGAGACCAAATACATGAGGCGTACTCTAATTAAGATCTTAACAAAGTTTTGAACAAATATTTCTATTGCAAAGTTCTTGGCAAAACGATTAATAAAGCCAAGGGCTTGCAATGCTTTGCAGCACATTGTATCAAAATGCTTTGAGAAAGAAAGGTAATGGTCGAATATAACACCTAGATCCTTGACATGTTTTACAGAAGCTAGCTTGGTTCCATTGATTTCGTAACTGTTTTCGACAATCCGTCCTCTGCCAAACGAAATCGAGCAACATTTATCAATATTGAAAAGTAACTGATTATCACAGCACCATTTATAAATATTATTTGTCATTTTGTATGAACCTGGCATCAGTTGTATCTTCAATTGAGCGGAATACTTTGAGGTCGTCAGCGAAAAGTAAAAATTTGCAATGTTTAATGTAGGTGTTCAAATCATTGATAAATAGCAAAAATAACACGGGTCTACAGTGGGAAACCTATGAAACACCAGAAGTAACATTTATTGCTCTAGAAATGAAATTATTAATTTTTACAAATTGTAATCTGTCAGTCAAATAACTCTGGATCCATTTAGTTATTGCAGTCCCAAAACCCATGCGCTGTAATTTATTTACTAATAAGGTATGAGAAACACGATCGAATGCTTTGGAAACGTCTGTGTACACTGCACCAACTTGATGATTGCTTTCGAAGGCCTTTAAAATGTAATCTTGGTACACAAGCAGATTTGATACAGTAGATCTTCCAAAACAAAAACCGTGTTGCTCATCGCAAATAATATTTTTACACGAAAACATGAGCTGCTCAGCAATAATACTATCAACCATCTTGGGGATGACAGATTGGATTGAGATCCCTCTATAATTCTTTAGAACCATTTTTGAAAATCGGTCTGATAAAACTTTGTTTCCATAACAAAGGAAATTCACATGTTACTAGAGATGTATTAAATAATGTGTTTAATGGTACGCAAAGAGAGAAGATGCATGATAAAATAAGCTGGTATCCCATCAGGGCCAGGATTACATGAGTCCGGTAACATATTAATGGCATTGAAGATGTCGCTGATATTAATGTGGACATTGGACAAGTTAACAGAATTATCGGAAATTTCATGAGGCTGTGTACAATCATTAACATTAACATATACATTGGAAAAATACTCAGCAAAAAAGCTTACACAGTCATCACCGGAATTACACGATTTTTCATTAAGATGCATACACTTAGGATAGCCATCTGTTTTTCTAGATTCATTAATATAATTCCAAAATGATTTAGAATTGTGAAAAATATTTGTTTGAATTTGGTTTATATAATTGATATATAATTCGTCACTTAGGGCCGCTTTTACAATCGTCGGATAAATGATGGTTAACTTATACCCTCTTTAACTAATCCCATCGTTTATCTGTCAGTTAACGCACGCTGCCTTTTACAAACGCTTAGATAAATTTTCTCCCGAAACGCCAATGTTGGCAGCATTGCGGATACATGCGGTTGCGCAGTTTATAGAATTGGCATTTTTTGTTTTGCTTGCGGAAACGTTAGAAAGTTGTGTTTGTAATCATTGTTGCGACCCTTGGCCCCCTCGACCTTCTTTTCAATATTCCACCTAGAAATATGCCAGAATGCATGTTTCTTAGAAACTAAGTTTGTCGCCCTCTAACCGCCCCTGTATGTAATACCGATTGCAGATCGCTATAATGCCGATATGGTGCGTGTGCTTGCTGTGCGCATTGCCTGCGAGTTAACCGAGATTTATCTACTGCTCCAAGCACCGGATAAGATAACTGCGAGTTATCTGCTTCTTAACCCTAACCCTGCTTTAACTAGGCATTGTAAAAACGTATTTTCGCATTTAGTCCGGAGATAGTGTTAACCTTAATTTAACTGACAATTGTAAAAGCGGCCCTTAATGTATTGCATTGCGAACGAAGGCGTTTGAACCGTTCATAGTCCGCATAACTACCACTTCTTTTATATTGAATTATTTTAATTGGTTTAATTAAAGTGAAATTGAACCAGTTTGGTAAGGTGGATGATTTAATACGTTTAATAGGAACATATTTTTGAATTGCATGCATACATACAGACAGAATAAAATCTATCCAACGAGATAGAGATGCTTGACAAAAACTCGTTAATTTCACAATAGTTGGCAGCTTTAAAGTTAAATGTAAAATCATCATATAATAAGAACTCAGTGATATTGCTAGAGTCTAAAAACACGGTATAGGGAATATGATAGTTGCTATCGTTAAACAGAGGATCATTTGAGCGTGAAACAACAATGTTTACGTTAGAGAAAACTAAATCAAGGAAAACACCGAGATTATTGGGTACAGTGTTAATTTGACGTAAATTATGAAAATCTAATGATTAGGCTAGAATTTGAGCGTATGTACAATCGTTGTTAGTAGACAAAATATGCGCATCATTAGTAGACCAAGATGCCCGGGGTAAATTAAACTCACCACAAAAAATAAAATTACAGTTCGGAAATAAATTACAAATGGAATCCAATAAAGAACAGTAATCAATATACGATGATTCATTTGATACTGGTGGAATATAAACAGACATTATGCATGACATTTTATTTTCATTAAATATTGTTTTCCCATCGGAACACCTACAGACCGGTTTCGATCTTCAGGTCTCAGTGTAGTTAGTTGCTGATGGGGAAACCGAGATTACTATTGGAATATAAGTATTCCAAACACCGTTAAAGGTAGAAACGCCAGAGTGGTGTAATCTATTGCCTGAATGCTGTACTGAACTAAATCAGTGTGGCTTAACCACCGACAAGGTGTGGATATTGCCAGCGGCGGCAGTCGGTGGTTAAGCCACTCGGATTTGGTTCGGTACACGATTCCGCCACTCTGGCGATTCTACTAATTTTATTTTCACTTATTCCCAACTATGACATAATTACGTTTCGCTAAAATAAGCGATAGGAGAAAATGAGATTACCATGCATAAGTAGAAACATGTTTTTATTTTATTTTTCTAATACCACGAGTAACAGATTTCTCTCAAATTTCACTAACCGATTTACTCATTAGAACTAATCTCAATTAAAGAGAAATTTCTAGTTATTATGATAACGCATCACACCACAAGAAGTTAAATTAAATATAAATTATGTGCAAATAGATTAAATGTGCTATTGGATTGGTATTCTTAATTCTTACTTTAAGGGGGTCACTTCCTTAACCCGTTATTGCCCAACGATTTTTACTTTCTCCATTACGAAGTACGAGAAAGTATTGTGATCATGATTTTTTTTTCAAAATTTTTTTTTACGAAAATATCCGTTTTGGGGTCCCTAGATACCATTTCAACAATTTCTGGAAATATTTTTTTTGTGTCTGTGTGTGTGTCTGTGTGCGTGTCTGTGTGTGTGTGTGTGTCTGTCTGTGCGCGCTGTATCTCAAAAACTAATAGAGCAATTGATATGAAACTTTGAACACCAGTCTTATTTGATAATCTGAAGAACTGAAAAGCTTTTGGTAAAATTTCGTACACCGGAAGTGGGCGTTTACCTTAACTGTTTTTTGTTTTTTGACAAAAAATATGAAAAATATCACAAAAACATTTAAACAAACTTTGAAGGTAACAAGGAAATGAACATCTTTTGCTTGAAAACATTTTTCATAAAATCATTTTTATTCGAGAAAAAAATGTATTATTTTTGGTTTATAATTATAAAACGATAATAGTTACAGAAAATTTATGTGAATAATAATTGTATAAAATGTTAAAATGAACAACTTATAAAGAATAAGTTTTTTTTAAAATCCCTTTAGTTTTTGAGTAAACCGAGTTTTTTTAATTTGAAGTATAATTTTTCCATATTTCATAATTTTGACGTTTTAAACGTCAGTTTCATCCGAGTTTACACAACGCTCGATGTACATTTACAATATGATTTCAATTGAAAATAAACCATGAAAACGTATATATAAATGGCTACGATACCATCATGTCGGAGAAAGTAACATGATAACAGAAATAGCTCTGTAAATTCCACACTTTTTTCGACAGATGCTCGACATTTTGACAGACACATCCTTAATAACATATCTTTAGATCTCCTTAAAGAAAATTATCCGAACAAAACTGAAAGACAAATTTTTAAGACAAAATTACACTTTTTCCTGTAAATTCCACAATTTTGTCGACAGATGCTTGAAATTTTGACAAATACATCTTAAATAATATATCTTTAGATCATCCGAACTTTCTTCTAATAAAAATGGCAGCACTAGAAGGCAAATTTTGAAGACCGAAAATGCATTTTTTTCAGAAATCGTCCTGTAAATTCCAGACTTTTGTTGACAGATGTTTCAAATTTTGACAGATACATCATAAATAACATTTGTTTAAAACTGTTCAAAGAAAATTATCCGAATTTCGCTCTAACAAATCTGGAGGACAAATTCTGAAGACAAAACTTGCACTTTTCCCAGAAGTGGCCCTTTAAGTTCCACAATTTTGTCGACAGATGCTTGAAATTTTGACAAATACATCATATATAAAATATAGTTAGAATGGCCTAAATAAAATTATCCAAACTTTGCGGTGACAAAAATGGCAGCGTTGAAAGGCAAATTTTGAAGACCGAAAATTCACTTTTTCGAGAAATCGTCTTGTAAATTCCAGACGTTTGTTGACAGATGCTTGAAATGTTGACAGATACATTCAAAGTAACATATCTTTAAAACTGTCAAAAAAAAAAAATCCGAACTTTGCTCTAACAAAACTGGAAAACAAATTTTGAAGACAAAAATTGCACTTTTTCCAGAAATCGCCCCATAAATTCTACAATTTTGTCAACAAATGCTTGAAATGTTGACAGAGACATCCTAAATAACATACCTTTAGATGTGCTTAAAAAAATTATCCGAACTTTGCTCTAACAAAACTGGAAGACTAATTTCGAATACAATAATTGCACTTTTTCCAGAAATCGACCTGTAAATTCCACAATTTTGTAGACAGATGCTTAAAATTTTGACAGATACATTCCAAATAAAACATCTTTAGAATTATCGAAATAAAATTATCCAAAGTTTGCGGTGACAAAAATGGCAGCGCTTGAAGACAAATTTTGAAGACCGAAAATGCACTTTTTTCAGAAATCGTCCTGTAAATTCCAGACTTTTGTTGACAGACGCTTGAAATTGTGACAGATACATCTTAAATAATATATCTTTAGATATGTTTTAAAAAAATCATCCGAACTTTCTTCTAACAAAAATGGCAGCACTAGAAGACAAATTTTGAAGACCGAATATGCATTTTTTCCAGAAATCGTCCTGTAAATTCCAGATTTTTGTTGACAGATGTTTGAAATTTTGACAGATACATCCTAAATAACATATGCTTAAAACTGTTCAAAGAAAATTATTCGTATTTTGCTCTAACAAATCTGGAAGACAAATTTTGAAGACAAAAATTGCACTTTTTTCAAAAATCGCCCTTTAAATTCCAGACTTTTGTTGACAGACGCTTGAAATTGTGACAGATACATCCTAAATAAAATATCTTTAGAATCGCCTAAAGAAAATTATCCGAACTTTTCTGTGACAAAAATGGCAGCGCTTAAAGACAAATTTTTAAAACTGAAAATGCACTTTTCCCAGAAATCGTCCTGTAAGTTCCACACTTTTATTGACAGATGCTTAAAATTTTGACAGATACATCCTTAATAAAATATCTTTAGAATCGATAAAATTATCCAAATTTTGCGGTGACAAAATAGGCAGCGTTTAAGGACAAATTTTGAAAACTGAAAATTTTTTCCAGAAATATGTTTTAAATTGAAAATAAACCATGATAGCGTAAATACAAATATTACCATCAAGTCGGAGAAAGTAACATGATGGCCACATCACCATTTTTTTTTTCAAATTTTCATGTTTTCCCTGCAGTTGCTTATCGCAAAAATTTCAAACGGCTAATGTGTGTGTTCCTTTAGTGCACTGTGGTCTTACCGATCATAAATTCTGCGAAAAGAATCGACGCGGAACGCTGGTGCACGTGCACTTCTTAAAAAAAATGTTCCACTAATGGAACAGTGCAAAAACGGGTTAAAAATTAACAAAATAATCGTTTTATTTTTATCGTCGATTCTGATTCGACACTCAATTCTGCGTATAAAAACATTAATTTTATGTTTTTCCGATTAATAGAAGTGATCGAAATTTGTAAGCAAAATGGAGGAGGCGAGCTCTATTTTTAAGTTTTTTGACCCTCCTGAAAAATTTACTTTTTTAAGTTTAGGTACACTTTTCTTCAAAACTAAAAGCTATCAACACGTTTTTTGTTTGTTTAAAGGTGGTATCGATACCCACCAGAATGATTGAGATTATTTCAAAATTGAATACAACTATTTTTTTTTTAATTCTTCAGCTACAAATGCTTATTTTGGAGGTAAGAACATGAGTGCAAAATTTCAGACAAATCGGTCCAGTAGTTTTCTAGAAAAGTGTACCTAAAACTTTTGTATGGAAAACGGATGAGGAAGTGAGAAAAATATTTACATATACCAACAAGAATACTAATACAAACTTTTAAAAAATATCCGCCATTAATTTATTTATGTTATTGTTGTCTTAATTATTGTTGGTTATATTTCATATTGATTTAATTTACGCGCGAAATATTTAGTAATAATCTGTGCAATTTTCGTAACTGTGGATTACGTATTAATTAAATACAATCGTTGTTTTTTTTATGGTCAAATAACACGTACGTTTCTCACGTTAGAATGAATTATATGCAAGTATTCTAGCCTTGACACTAACATTTAAGATTATTGCTTCATTTTCATTTAGCATAGATCCATATTTTAATTCAAATATTAATATAAATACCATATGCGTAGCCACAGTTCGAGAGTATCATTTAAGGATACAATCCCATCAAATTTTATTATCGCACTAAAGCATTCATTAAATCCGTCTGGAAAGTACCCACTATAGTCATTACATTCATTTAATTGTTATTACCGAAGTAATTATGTATACCCTGTAGAATCGATAGATGAGAACCACATGTTGAAACTTGCCATTTCTGCATGTTTATTATTAATTATTGTGGGAAGAAGATTTGATGTTTCTAATCTCACGATTACAAATCTTGCCAAATCATCCAAAGCGTTCCTGTCAGTATTATGCAACAATAAATTCGTGACTAGTACTTGGTGTTTGGTGTTCGGTGTTTGAATGTAAACGTTGCCTGTAATATATTGTACAAGAAGTTATACCGCATGTTTGATAAGCATGTACCTAAATCCCATGCAAAGGCTACAACATCCGACAAACCTCCTTGGTTTAACCGCTCTATTAAAATAAAACTTGCAAAGAAGGACAGGGCTCGGAAAAAATATTTGAACTCACGAGCAGAATATGATAAACGTGTATTCCAAGACTTACGAAGATCCTGTAAAAACGATATAGCTTCTGCTCATTCAAATTATGTATCACAGATAGAGGATACTCTTCGTACCTCTCCACAACTTCTCTTGAAATATGTTAATCAAAAGAAGGCCTCATCTCGTATCCCTGGAGTAATGAGACTAAATGACATAAGAGTTATCCAACTGTAACGATGTAGTTAATGGATTTGCGAATTATTTCAGTAGATCATTTGCTCCAAGCTCTATGACTGCCTATAAAAACAACTCTACGTTTACTCATCTTGCAGATTTTGAATTTTGTGAATCTGATGTGAGAAAAAAAGCTTCGTATCCTAAAACCCAACCTAATTATGGGTGTTGACTTAGTTCCCAGTTTAATTTTGAAAGATGCAGCGGATGTTTTGAGTGAACCATTGTGTTTTATATTTAATATCATATTAAATAGCGGTATATTTCCTGATATTTAGAAGGAGTCTCGTATTTGTCCAAAAAAAGGGCGAAAAGCGCAATTGAAAATTATCGATCCATTTCCATACTGAGCAATTTTTCCAAGGTATTTGAATCACTTCTTAGCAGCTATATATACAGAAATGTCAGTGCCACTCTTTATGCAGATCAACATGGATTTTTAAAAAGGTGTTCTACAACAAACAATTTATTTATTTATTTATTTATTTATTTAGAAACGGGAAACCCGTTAAACTAACTTCGTGTAACTAACGTTACACGAATTATATCTGAAGCCATGTCTGCTGGTCAACAGGTGGATATTATCTATACAGATCTAGTCAAAGTCTTCCATAAGCGATATTCGAACTCTTTTCAAGGACGACCTTATATTCAACGAAAAGTTGAAGAAATGGAAAATAGAGCTGGACTGCATTTGAAAACGCGTGTCACAAGTTTTTGGGCAATAATAAATCAATATGAAAAAATTGCGGAAGAATTACTTTATTCATATAAGCACAGACAATTATACAGATATCTAGTCCAATGCAATTATTTAGACACCAAAAAATGGAACCAAGGATTATATGGCGAGACCATATTTGGAACCCAAGAAACTTTTACTATTAAGTAAAAGATGTCACTACTGGAACATCATTTTTAACGTATGCACACCTAGAAACACTTTCTATTAAAAGAAATAAAAGGAAAAATAAAGTTCAGCGGAGGCAAAAAAAGGACACAGCTACTTTCGTTTACATTACAGAGATTCATACAACCAAGAATCGACAATAAATGAGATTAAGTTCCAAAATATATCACGAAGTTAACGCCTCAACCATCAATTAATAAATGAGCCTATTTATGCTTTATAGTTGTTTTTCTACTCCCACCTCTAAAATGTCATTTATTGCATATGTTTCCATGACGCTAAGTGACTCTTTAAATACACCTTGACAAACTGTGACTTTGTGCATTTTAGTCATTAGCTCCAGATTTTTAAATCACTAAAATTAATTGAAACTCAAAATCAAGTAAGTTGTCACTTATCAACAATCTGTAAAAATAAAAAATAAATAAATGAAACTAGGAATACTTTTAACTTAAATCAAATAAACAATACAAAGCATCGAAGAATTCAGGAGACTCAATGATTTCCTTTAGCAATTGCCATAATATCTCTAACGTAACTGTTGATGTATATTTACCCTAGTAGACTGATTTAATAATAATGTACTGTTACCATGTTTATTTAAGATAATAAAATAATTTCAAAATTTTACCAATTTAGTCGTAGAAAAAGTATACTATGCAATTCGTGTTATAAACTTCTCTAGACACTCGTTATTAAACACTCGCTCCGCTGCGCTCCGCTCGTGACTAAAGTGCCGTTTATAACACTTGTTGCATAATATACTATTATAATATTTATTGCGTGTCGTCGAAAAATTAGACCGTAAATATACATTTCTTTTAAATGTGCATAATATGTTCAATAACGTAGTGCCGCCTGCAAAGATTTACAGCAGATTTTTTTGAACTGAAAATGTTTTAAGCGATTTTGTAAATTGAACCCCGTCGAAGTTATATTTTGTTTAAAAGTTCATACATCCGTAAATTAAAAAAAATGGTGATGTGGCCATCATGTTACTTTCTCCGAATAGCCATTTATATTTAAGCTTTCGTGGTTTATTTTCAATTGAAATCATATTTTAAATGTACATCGAGCGTTGTGTAATCTCGTATGGAACTGACGTTTAAAACGTCAAAATTATGAAAGATGGAAAAATTATATTTCAAATTCAAAAACTCAGTTTACTCAAAAACTAAAGGGATTTCGAAAAAACTTATTCGTCATAAGTTGTTTATTTTAGTATTCTCTACAATTATTATTAACATAAATTTACTGTATCTGTTATCGTTTTATAATTATAAACCAAAAATTAAAAAAAAAAAAAAATTTCTCGAATAACAATGATTTTATGAAAAATACTTTCAAGCAAAAGATGTTCATTTCTTTGTTGTCTTTAATGTTTGTTTAAATGTTTTTGTGATATTTTTAATATTCAAGAAAATATTGGCAAAAAACAAAAAACAGTTAAGGTAAACAGCCACTTTCGGTGTACGAAATTTTACCAAAAGCTTTTCAATTCTTCGGATTATCAAATAAGACGTATGTTCAAAGTTTCATATCAATTGTTCTATTAGTTTTTGAGATACAGCGCACACAGGCAGACACACACACACACACACAGACACAAAAAAAAAATTCCAGAAATTGTTGAAATTCTAGGGACCCCAAGACGGATATTTCCGTAAAAAAAAATTTTGGAAAAAAAATCACGATCACAATACTTTCTCGTACTTCGTAACGGAGAAAGTAAAAATGGTGATGTGGCCATCATGTTACTTTCACCGCCTAGATGGTATCATTTACATTTACGCTTTCATGGTTTATTTTCAATTGAAATCATGTTTTAAATGTACATCGAGCGTTGTGTAAACTCGGATGAAACTGACGTTTAAAACGTCAAAATTATGAAAGATGGAAAAATTATACTTCAAATACAAAAACTCGGTTTACTCAAAAACTAAAGAGAATTCGAAAAAGCTTATTGTTCATTTTGGTATTCTCTACAATTATTATTAACATAAATTTGCTGTAGCTATTATCGTTTCATAATTACAAACCAAACATAAAAATAAAAAGATATTTTTTTTTCTCGAATAACAATGATTTTATGAAAAATATTTTCAAGCAAAAGATATTCATTTCTTTGATGTCACACACACACACACACACACACACACACACACACACACACACACACACACACAGACACATTACACATTATTAGGGAGTATTGAAGTAACTCACCTTTATTTGCTCCATATAATTCAAAAATGACACAAAATACAGGGTGTTCCATTAAAAAAAACATAAGTTTGGTCTGTAACTTTGTTATGAGACACCCTGTATAAATTTTAATATTTTTAGGGCGTGCAGCTCACTATTACACACAACTTTTGTTTGAAACATTTTTCGAAATTTTGAAAAATAAGCACGTGATTGACCGTTCCCAGAGCTCTGAAACACCCTGTATAGTCGGTAAATGTATACTTCAACAATCACATCAAAATTAAAAATTATAACAAAAAGTGCGTTCCGCGTTATGTTCGATGGAACCGAAAAAGTTGACGTACAACGACGAGCGGGCACGGTTCCACCCGACGCGTTTAATACAGTGCGATCGAATAAAAGTTTGTCAAAGTTGGCCATCAGCCAAAATTCCTAAACTTATTGGCAAGTGTCAAGTTGGCGTATATTGATATTTTCAAATTTAGGAACTAAGAAAATACTTGCGGTGTTTTGTTCATGACCTACTTTGACTATTTTTTTTATTCGATCTCGCTGTATTATTACTGCACGTTTTAAAAATTAACAATTTTTGACAGTTGTTAATTGTTATTTTTGGCAGCTGAAAATTTCCTTTTTTTACTGCCAACGTGCCATTTGTGATGATATAAATGTGCGATTCTTGACAGTTGTCATTTTTAGCAGTTGAAATTTTCTTTTTTCTTTTAATAACAAAAAATGCCATTTTTGATTGTGAAAATCCACAATTTTTGGATGCGACTAATTTCTTTATTTACTGTTGAATCGTACCGTTTGTCGTGGCAGAAATGCAGAATTTTTGACAATTCGAAATTGTCATCTTTGACTTAAAAATGTATCTTTTTACTATTGAAAAATGCCGTTTCTGACAGTAGAATTGAACAATTTTTGACAATTTGTAATTGTTACTTTTGGTCGTTGGAAATTTCCCTTTTTTAATATTGAAAAATGCTGCTAGTGATAGTAGAAATGCTCAAATTTTGACAGTTAAACATTTTTGGCATTTGGAAATTTTCTATTTATTGTTGAAACTTGCCGGTTTCAGTAATGAGCAATTTTTGACAGTACTGAATTTTCAGCAATTGAAAATTTCCTTTTTACTGCAAAGTGCCTTTTGTGATAGTAGTGCCATTTTTGACAGTTCAAAGTTGTCATTTTTAGCAGCTGAAATTTACTTCTTTTTTTTATATCAAAAAATGCCGTCTTTGATAGTAAAAAAACCACAATTTCTGGCAGCTTTCTTTATTTACCGTTAAATCGTACCGTTTATGGTGTCAAAAATGCAGAATTTGTAACAATACAAAAATGACAATTTTTTTTTAAATATCAAAAAATTCCGTTTTTGATTCTAAAAATCCACAATTTTTGACAGCTGCTAATTTCTTTATTTACCATTGAATCGTGCCGTTTATCGTGGCAGAAATGCAAAATTTTTGATAATTCGAAATTGTCATTTTCTTCTTT
Organism: Ocypus olens; assembly: GCA_910593695.2. Taxonomy (NCBI): domain Eukaryota; kingdom Metazoa; phylum Arthropoda; class Insecta; order Coleoptera; family Staphylinidae; genus Ocypus; species Ocypus olens. Next base: position 3,619,401 of record OU343064.1, read on the forward strand.
TTAATATCAAAAAATGCCGTTTTTGATAGTAAAAATCCATAATTTTTGACAGCTGCAAATTTCTTTATGTGCCGTTTGTGGTGGCAGAAATGCAGAATTTTAGCAATCCGAAATTGCCATTTTTGACGGTTATTTATTGGAAATTTCTGTATGAAAGTTTTGAAAGAAAATTTTTGCGGACGCCCATGGGTGTAATTATGCATAACTGGACAGGTAAAGTTGGCAACCCCATGGATGTAATTAAAATCGGGTTTTTCTAAATTACTCCCATCGTTGATTTGTTTATTAATTGCAAATGGAAATTGATGAAATTGAATTAAATACATAATTTTTGAAAAGTAACTTTTTGGCCTTAAATGTATAAGATAAGACGCTTCGATAATTTTTAAATATCAACTTATATCAAATATTGCTTGTTTTTGACCTAAAAACCAGAATACTCAGAAACGATTAAATTTGGTCCAGTAAAAGTTATTGTCAGTAGTGATGAGATAAACGGTTATTTTCCAGAAACGGTTATTACAGTTACTGTTACTACAAAATAACTACTTTTTTAAACGGTTATTTAGTAACTGTTATTTAAAGTAAGTTACTGTTGCCACAAAATAAACAGTTTTTACTTTCTCCGTTACGAAGTACGACAAAGTATTGTGATCGTGATTTTTTTTCAAATTTTTTTTTTACGGAAATATCCATTTCGGGGTCCCTAGATGCCATTTCAACATTTTTTGGAAAAAAAATGTGTATGTGTGTTTCTCTGAAGCGGTATCTCAAAAACTAATAGAGCAATTGACATAAAACTTTGAACATAAGTCTTATTTAATAATCTGAAGAACTGAAAAGCTTTTGGTAAAATTTCGTACACCGGAAGTGGGCGTTTACCTTAACTGTTTTTTTGTTTTTTGCCAATATTTTCTTAAATATGACAAATATCACAAAAACATTTAAACAAACTTTGAAGACAACAAAGAAATGAACATCTTTTGCTTGAAAACATTTTTCATAAAATCATTTTTATTCGAGAAAAAAATTTACTATTTTTTTTAAATTTTTGGTTTATAATTATAAAACGATAATAGTTACAGCAAATTTATGTTAATAATAATTGTAGAGAATGCTAAAATGAACAACTTATAAAGAATAAGTTTTCTTCGAAATCCCTTTAGTTTTTGAGTAAACTGAGTTTTTGAATTTGAAGTATAATTTTCCCATCTTTCATAATTTTGACGTTTTAAACGTCAGTTTAATCCGAGTTTACGCAACGCTCGATGTATATTTAAAATATTATTTAAATTGAAAATATACCATGAAAGCGTATATATAAATGATACCATCAAGTCGGAGAAAGTAACATGATGGCCACATCACCATTTTTACTCTATTTGCCTACCTCTTGTATACATATATTTGTGATTGTTTTCATCTTTCATCAACTAGTATCTTGCGAAATTATTGGGAAATTAATTTGAATTTTTCATGTAATATCAATTCCTTATCCTTTATTAAAATTGCTCTCACATTGTTTTGGTTTTGTTTAAGTATTTATATTAAACGGCTGTTCCCGTAATAAAACATTAATATTAATCATATGAAAAATTTCTGATTATAAACTTTAAATTGAGCCATTTATTAGAATCGTTTGCAGAGAACGCAGCTTTAAGAAAAAACCAACAAAATAAACCTTTGGAATTGTCGACGCTCAGTGTTGAGGAATTTAGGTCATAATTCTAGAAACAGTAAATGTGTCCGATTAAAAATTGAATGGTCTTTCACGGAGAATATTGAGGCAATTATTGTGTATGCACTGTGGGAATTTGTGTTTTATCGCAGGTTGTGTACGTTTCAGGTTATTTGTAAATGCAACAGTTGCATTCCAATGTTGCATTTATGAGAAGGTTGTAAGAGAAATCTCATACATATTCTAGGAATTATGTCAGTATAAAAAGAAATGTATCTAAAAAAATTCCTTAATTTATTCAATTCATGTTGTACTATGTATATTATTTGGTTACTTTAGTAATAAAATTATTATTACATTCTCCATTCAAAGTACGAGTACACGCTAAATTTCATGTGTGTGAAGCTGGCAATATTTTAACGGCTCCACCATCTCCGCTAAATGTAGTTTATTGTTATAAATAATGTTTAAAATATTATTTACCACTAAACATCAAAAATAAGTCTAATTTAGCTAACTAAATACAAATATTCTTTAATTGTGATAAAAAAAAACAGTCCAATTTGTGCCATTAGAAATTATAAAGTTCTGAGAAAAATAGTGTTTTTCAAGTTCCCCTCGAAAACAAAATTTTTATCTTAAAACGGTAACTACTTCAGATCCAAAATTATTCAGGGTGAAATATATTAGACAATTACAATTCATTCGCGACAAGATTTTGAAAATACATTTTGGAATTATCGCCAAAAGGAAGGAAAACAATTGAACAAGTTGTTTTTTCGAACATATCTGTATTTACCCAACGAATAGAAGACATTGAAAATCTCAACATTATTCAAAGAATTTTTGTGAAAATATTGCAACAATTGTAAATAAAAATTTCCACATATTCAATAATTGTAATCCATTGATGGAAGAGTTTTCAAAATCTGATCATTCGATTGATAATTATTGTAAAAAAAACGAAAAACAATTAACTGCCGAATTTTGTGTTTTTATCAGATCTACAAGTATTTAAGGAGTACAGTACGTTGCTTAAAGATTTTTCCAATCCCGGTCATTGGTTTAAGAGTTATCCTCAATAAATCGAAAACAGTTGAATTGCGAATTTTTGATTTTCAGCTTATCCATATATTCTCGATAAGTGCAATCCGTCGATGAAACCATTTTGAGGACCAAAAAATACAAACATACAAATCGAAAATTTAGAAAAAAATTTAGGCTAAAAGATTACAAATTTATACCAAAGTACGGGCTTAACGAGAAAAAATTAAAACAAGAAGATTAAAAATTCAAGTACGAAAATTGGCATTTTCAGCACTCGGGATGATTAGCCTCAGAAAACATAGAAAACAACTCAAAATTTGCTCTGTAATGAAGGAAATTTTTGCAGTCAACGATTTGAAAAATTAAAAAAAAAATATTACTGGAAGGTTTTGCTTCAAATAAACTTCAATTATTCAAAAATAATATACTTTTGATTTCCTAAAAACAACGACATGCCCCTGCAGAAAACAATGGAATAAACTCAAAATTTGCTCTGCAGTGAAGGAAATTTGCACTCTATGTTTTGAAAAATTGTAAAAAAATAATTACTTGCAGAATTAGCTTCAAAATTACTAAAATTATGCAGAAAGAGTGTACTTTTGATTACTTGTAAAAATAATTGCAAAATTGCTACTGAAAACGACAGGAATTGACTCAAAACTGCACTGGAGGGAACGGAAATTGCACTCAATGTTTTGAAAAATCGTAAAAAAATAATCACTTGCAGAATTAGCTCTTAATTAACGTATAAAACTAAAATATAAGCACAAAAAATCGTACAGATATCGAAAATTTGCGTTTAAAAAAATGCAGACCAAAAATCCGAAAATTTAAACAAAACAAAAAACAAAAAGTTTAACCAAAATAAGGAATATTTAGGGCAAAAGCGCTACAATTTGGAACGAAGAAATGAAACATACAGGTCAAATACCTAAAATATAGGCCAAAAAAATCAAAAATTCCGGTCTAAAAACAAAAAAAATGTAAACCACAAAATTGAAAAATCAAGGAAAACAAAAATAATTTTCCATTTTCATCTCCCAAAATAACTCTTTAGCTTAAAATAAGTTGCCGATCAAAAACTCGAAAACGGTAGTCAAAAAGTAACCAAAAAGCAAACAATGTAGGTTAAAAAATCTAAAATATAGGATAAAACATTAAAAACTTTGACCAAAAATTCGATTCTAAAAATCAAAATTGCGAACCAAAAATTCGAAAATTTTAACAAAAAAATCAAAAATTTAGAAGAAAATTATTTCATTTAGAAATTTGTAAAAACACATTATTCAAAATTAGTCTCTCAAAATTTCAACCATCTGTTGCAATAAATGTGGAATTCCCATGTGAATTTCTGAAAAATGCTGTTTTGGTCATCAAAATTTGCTTTTTAGTGCAACCATTTTTGTTGTCGTAAACTTGCGATTATTTTCTTTGGAAATTTGTAAAGACATATTATTCAAAATTACTTTGTCAAAATTTCAATCATCTGGTGCAATAAATGTAGAATTTGCATATGGATTTCTGAAAAATGCGTTTTTTTTGGTCATCAAAATTTGCTTTTTAGTGAAACCATTTTTGTTTTGGTAAACTTGCGATCATTTTCTTTGGAAATTCGTAAAGACACATTATTCAAAATTAGTCTGTCAAAATTTCAACCAACTGTTGCAATAAATGTGGAATTCCCATGCAAATTTCTGAAAAATGCGCTTTAACATTTACCCTGTTTTTTTTTGCGCTATTTTACGAGAAATCAGAATATTGGCGTTTGAACACAGCGTATGCTATTTTCAGTATGAATATTTTTTAAGTTGGCCAAAAAAATATAAAAACAACTGACGCAAATTTCAAACTTTCAAAATTTACTCAAAATTAGTTCTAATTTACGATTCTATAAAAATCTCTCGGCACTATTTTACGAGAAATCAGAATATTGGCGTTTGAACAGAGCATGTGCCATTTTCTGAATTAACATTTTTTAAGTTACCCAAAAAAATAAAAAAACAACTGGTGCAAACTTCAAACTTTCAAAATTTACTCAAAATTAGTCTTAATTTACGATACTATAAAAATCTCTTAGCACTATTTTACGAGATATCAGAATATTGGTGTTTGAACACAGCGTGTGCCATTTTCAGTATGAATATTTTTTAAGTTGGCCAAAAAAATATAAAAACAACTGACGCAAATTTCAAACTTTCAAAATTTACTTAAAATTAGTTCTAATTTACGATTCTATAAAAATCTCTCAGCACTATTTTACGAGATATCAGAATATTGGCGTTTGAATACAGCGTGTGCCATTTTCAGTTTGAACATTTTTAAGTTGGCCAAAAAAATATAAAAACAACTGACGCAAACTTCAAACTTTCAAAATTTACTCAAAATTAGTTCTAATTTACGATTCTATAAAAATCTCTCAGCACTATTGTACGAGATATCGGAATATTGGCGTTTGAACACAGCGTGTGCCATTTTCAGTTTGAACATTTTTTAAGTTACCAAAAAAAAAAAATAAAAAAACAACTAACGCAAACTTCAAACTTTTAAAATTTACTCAAAATTACGTAGTTCTACTTTACGATTCTTTAAAAACATTCAAAATTTACAGGACATTAGACCGACTTTACGATTTTATAAAAAATTGTAAATACCATTTTACGACAAGTCAAAATGATGACGTTTGGACATGGCGTGTAGCATTTTCAGATTGCGCAGTTTTCAAAGTTGTTAAAAAAAATATAAAAACCAACTGTCACAAAATTTCAAAATTTATTTAAAATTACTTCAATTAGTTGTACTTCACGATTATATAAAAAACTCTAAGAGATACCAAATAACAGCGTTTGAATGCAGCGTGTGTCATTTTCAGTTTGAGCATTTTTTAAGTTGGCCAGAAGTTGTTACAGAAATCCTCACCGAATTAAAAAAAATCAGCCATTTTGTCTCCAAACAATTAAAAAGCAATGGACCAATAGGGCCCTTATTGAGACCTGACTTTCAAAATTTGTCATGAAAGATATCAGAGTGGGATTTAATTTTTTTTTGATTGATGATGATATCTAAAAAACTAAATGTCGTGTCAGAAAACTAATATTATTTTTTTTAAAGGCCTTAACAAAGAATATGTTTGTTCCAAAGTCAATGCCTACTCTTCCATTTTTATAAAAACTTTAAATAACATTAGTTTTGGGAGGTTGAAGGCTACTTAAAAATGAAAGCTCCGTATTTAAAAAAAAATAAGTTGATGTGAGTATATAATTAACTAAACGTCATATTTGAAAAAATAAAATTATTTTCTGGAAGAGCTTACAAAAAAGTATTATTAAAATTCTCTTTGTTTTTCAAAATTACCAGTAATAAGTCGTAAAAAAATAAAAAACCAAAATTTACTCTCGGTTTTTATCGAATATCTACGGAAGTAGTCGGGATATTTTTAATTTCTTCTTAACAAATTATTCAGTGTTAAAACGCGCAACTTTGCCTTTGACCAACTCTCTATCTCTTGTAGTTAGCGATTCTAAAGCATCGAATTTGTAACACCCTGTATATTCGACAAATACAATTCATTGGTGATAAGATTTTGAAAATACGTTTAGAAGGGAGGAAGGAAAAGAATTGAACATCGAGTTGTTTTTGCGAACCTATCTGCATTTATAGAAGGAATAGAATACATTGGCGTAGGAGTTTCGAAAATCTCATTATTGAGTAATAAATTTTTGTAAAAAATACTGCAAATAATTGAAGATTAAAATTTGGTTTTTCACCTTATCTCAATGTGTTCAATAATTATAATCCATCGATTATCTAATAATATAATAGATAATTATCGTAAAAAAATCGAAAAACAATTAACCGCCGAATTTCGTGTTTTCATCTGATCTACAAGTATTTAACGAGTACAATACGTTGCTTGAAGAATTTTCCAACTCGGTCATTAGTTCAAGTTATTGAGTTATCCTCAATTTGCTATTTTATTTATTGTTACTGACTGTTATTTTTAAGTTTTTCTAATGTATTAATATTAGTTTTTGTTTGTACATTTATTATTGATTTTTATACAACATTGCGCTATTTTGTAATTTTGTAATTATGAGATAATATTTCCCTGTAATTGGATATTTCTGTTGGGAAATAAATATTATTATTATTATTATTATTATTTTATTATTATAATACACCGATAACAATTGAAGCGCGAATTTTTGTTTTTCAGCTTATCCATATATTTTCGTTAAGTGCAATCCGTTGATGGAAACATTTTTACTTTCTCCGTTACAAAGTACGAGAGTGTGTGTGTGTGTGTCTGTGTGTGTTTGTGTGTGTGTGTGTGTGTGTCTGTCTGTGCGCGCTGTATCTCAAAAACTAATAGAGCAATTGATATGAAACTTTGAACATACGTCTTATTTGATAATCTGAGTAACAAAAAAGCTTTTGGTAAAATTTCGTACACCGGAAGTGGGTGTTTACCTAAACTGTTTTTTTGTTTTTTGCCAATATTTTCTTAAATATGAAAAATATCACAAAAACATTTAAACAAACTTTGAAGACAACAAAGAAATGAACATCTTTTGCTTGAAAACATTTTTCATAAAATCATTTTTATTCGAGATTTTTTTTTTTTTTTAATTTTTGGTTTATAATTATGAAACGATAATAGTTACAGAAAATTTATGTTAATAATAATTGTAGAGAATGCTAAAATGAACAATTTATACAGAATAAGTTTTTTTCGAAATCCCTTTAGTTTTTGAGTAAACTGAGTTTTTAAATTTGAAGTATAATTTTTCCATCTTTCATAATTTTGACGTTTTAAACGTCAGTTTCATCCGAGTCTACGAAACGCTCGAAGTACATTTAAAATATTATTTCAATTGAAAATAAACCATAAATATAAATGACTGTGATGCCATCAAGTCGGAGAAAGTAACATGACAGCCACATCACGATTTTTTTGTCTGTATTTTACACAATTAAGTCTGGATTTTTTTATTTTTTTGGCCTATGTTTTAGATTTTGGATTGTTTTGGACTAAATTTGTGATTTATTCTTTATTTTGGTCTAAATTTTCGACATGTTTGTTAAAATTTTCCATTTTTAGATTCGAATTTTTTATTTTTGGCCCTATATTTCAAATTTTTTAACCTGAATTATTGACTTCCATACGCGAATTTTTTTCTTCCCTTTATCTGAGATTATGTAATCTGAATATTGTTTTTCTTCGTTATTTTTCTAATTTTTTTCTTTACCAATATTTTCGAGTTTCGGGTCGGAAACTTATTTTGGGCGAAAGAGTTATTTTTGAATCGGAATAAAAAGTATAAAAAAACTGTGAAACCAACTAATGAGACACTATTTTAACAACCATGAATATTAAAAATGTTTCACCACGTGATAAACGAGAACCAAATTCAGCAAAAAAATATTTTTGAGGCTAAAATGGCAAATTTTTTTCTTTCACTTGCAGTTTCATTTTTTTGGTTTGTATTTTTATTTCTAGACCAGGATTTTTGGATATTTTGGCCTATATTTTAAATCTTTGGCCTTTTTTTGTTGATTTTCTTCAAATTCTTGATTTTTTAGCCTAAATGTTCTTTATTTTGGCATAAATATTCTTAATTTTTTCCATAATTTCCGTTTCATTTGTAGAAATTTTCGACTTTTTGGTTTTAGGCCAGAGTTTTCGATTTTTTGCACCAAATTTACGACTTTTTGGTCACGATTGTTGATTTTTAATTTTTGCACTATATTTTAGATTTTTGACCCGTATTTTCGATTTTTTGGGCTAATCTTCTCTCCTAAATTTTCTTTATTTTGACCGAAATTTTCGATTTGTTTGTTAAAATTTGTAATTTTTCAATCTGCTTTTTTTTTACCTTTAGCCCCGAATTTTTTATTTTTCGTCTAAATTTATGAATTTGTGGCCTATATTTTAGATTTTTTTCACTTGAATGATTGATTTTATTGCGTGACTTTTTTTTTAATTGTATTTACGAGTTTCTGTTCAGAAACTTACTTTGAGTTAAAGAGTTATTTTGGGGCTTAAAATGGCATTTTTTTTTACTTCAATTTTTTGGTCTGAATTTTTTTGCCAATATTTTAGATCTTTACCTGTGGTTTCGCCTTTTTACTTTCTCCGTTACGAAGTATGAGAAAGTATTGTGATGGTGATTCTTTTTTTACGGGAATATCTGTTTTGGGGTCCCTAAACGCCATTTCAACAATTTCTGGAATTTTTTTTTTTGTGTCTGTTTGTGTGTCTGTGTGCGCTGTATCTCAAAAACTAATAGAGCAATTGATATGAAACTTTAAACATAAGTCTTATTTGAGAATCTGAAGAACTGAAAAGCTTTAGGTAAAATTTCGTACACCGGAAGTGGGTGTTTACCTTAACTGTTTTTTGTTTTTTGCCAATATTTTCTTAAATATGAAAAATATCACAAAAACATTTAAACAAACATTGAAGACAACAAATAAATAAACATCTTTTGCTTGAAAACATTTTTCATAAAATCATTTTTATTCGAGAAAAAAATTCATTATTTTTTTTAAATTTTTGGTTTATAATTATAAAACGATAATAGTTACAGCAAATTTATGTGAATAATAATTGTAGAGAATGTTAAAATGAACAACTTATAAAGAATACGTTTTTTTGGAAACCCCTTTATTTTTTGAGTAAACTGAGTTTTTGAATTTGAAATATAATTTTTCCATCTTTTCAAATTTTGACGTTTTAAACGTCAGTTTCATCCGAGTCTACGAAACGCTCGAAGTACATTTAAAATATGATTTCAATTGAAAATTAACCATGAAAACGTAAATATAAATGATACCATCAAGTCGGAGAAAGTAACATGATGGCTATATCACCATTTTTTCAATCTATTTTTATTCAACTTTTTGTTAATGTATATTTTTCCCTGTACCTAATTGGATTTTTTTTTTCTATAAATATATTATTATTATGTTACTGTCGTCATTTATTAATTAAAAAAATAAACACGCATTTCGAAACAGTCATATACAGGGTGTTCCATAAATATACCTTTAAACTTTTTGGCGTGGTGGGTGACATCAAAACAAACATATTTTGTTCTATAAACATAGGTCCGAAAACGTTTCGTTTTTAAGATACAGTGGCTTAATTTGTATAAAAAATAGTTTTTTTTTTATTAATCAGTTCATTGCATTTTAATGAAATTATTGTTTATAAAAATTGTTCAAAATGTTGACCATGCATTGTGATCTCGTGCAATTCTTCAAGCGTTATAATTTTTCGAAGTACGAGGAAGGATTGTGATCGTCAAAAAAATTTTTTTACGGAAATATCCGTTTTGAAGTCCCTAGAGGCGATTTCAAAGATCTCTAGAGAAATTTTGGTTGTGAAATTATGACACTTTAAACATAAGTCTTATTTGAAAATCCGAAGGACTGAAACGCTATCGGAAAAATTACACCAAAAGTGGGTGAGTACCTTAATTGTTTTTTTTCAATAATTTTTTAAATATGAAATATATCACAAAAACATTTAAACAAATATTGAAGATAACAAAGAAATGAACATCTTTTGTTTAAAAATATATTTTTTTATAAAATCATTGTTAATCGTGAAAAAATGTATTATTTTTTTTTCATTTTTGGTTTATAATTATAAAACGATAACAGTTACAGCAAATTTATGAATAATAATATTTGTAGAGAGTGCCAAAATTAACAACTTATAAGGAATAAGTTATTTTTTCGAAATCTCTTTAGTTTTTGAGTAAACTGACTATAGAATTTGAAGTATCTTTCATAATGTTGACGTTTTAAACGTCACTTTCATCCAATTCTACAAAACGTTCATTTACATTAAAAACATGATTTAAATTGAAAATGAAGCATGAACGTGTAAATAACTGTTTCCATCAAATCGGAGAAAGTAACATGATGACCACATCACCATTTTTTGGCTAATCTTTTCACCTAAATTTTCTTTATTTTGACCGAAATTTTCGATTTGTTTGTTAAAATTTGTAATTTTTCAATCTGCTTTTCTTACCTTTAGCCCCGAATTTTTCGTCTAAATTTATGATTTTGTGGCCTATATTTTAGATTTTTTTAACTTGAATGATTGATTTTATTGCGTGACTTTTTTTTTTATTTTTGGATTGTATTTACGAGTTTCCGTTCAGAAATTTACTTTGAGTTAAAGAGTTATTTTGGGGCTTAAAATGGCATTTTTTTTACTTCAATTTTTTGGTCTGAATTTTTTTGCCAATATTTTAGATCTTTACCTGTGGTTTCGCCTTTTTACTTTCTCCGTTACGAAGTACGAGAAAGTATTGTGATGGTGATCCTTTTTTCCAAATTTTTTTTTACGGAAATATCTGTTTTGGGGTCCCTAGATGCCATTTCAACAATTTCTGAAAAAAAAAATTGTGTCTGTGTGTGTGTGTGCTGTGTGTGCTGTATCTCAAAAACTAATAGAGCAATTGATGTGAAACTTTGAACGTCCGTCTTATTTGATAATCTGAAGAACTGAAAAGCTTTAGGTAAAATTTCGTACACCGGAAGTGGGTGTTTACCTTAACAGTTTTTTGTTTTTTGCCAATATTTTCTTAAATATGAAAAATATCACTAAAACATTGAAACAAACATTGAAGACAACAAAGAAATAAACATCTTTTGCTTAAAAACATTTTTCATAAAATAATTTTTATTCGAGAAAAAACTTTATTATTTTTTTTAAATTTTTGGTTTATAATTATAAAACGATAATAGTTACAGCAAATTTATGTGAATAATAATTGTAGAGAATGCCAAAATGAACAACTTCTAAAGAATAAGTTTTTTTTCGAAATCTCGTTAGTTTTTGAGTAAATCGAGTTTTTGAATTTGAAGTATAATTTTTCCATATTTCATGATTTTGACGTTTTAAACGTCAGTTTCATCCGAGTTTACGCAACGCTCGATGTACATTTAAAATATGATTTCAATTGAAAATAAACCCATAAAAACGTAAATATAAAGTCGGAGAAAGTAACATGATGGCCACATCACCATTTTTTAATTTTTTAAATTTTTGGTATATAATTATAAAACGATAATAGTTACAGCAAATTTATATTAGTAATGCTTGTAGAGAATGCCAAAATGAACAACTTATAAAGAATAAGTTTTTTTCGAAATCTCTTTAGTTTTTGAGTAAATTGAGTTTTTATATTTGAAGTTATTAATTTTAATAACGTTTTGTATTCGGTTTTTGAGATGTTTGTGCCTGTTACGTTTTTAAAATCATTAAATTATCCCAAGTGGTTCAATGGTGAATTAATCAAATTAACAAAATTGAAAAAGGAGGCACATACAAAATATAAAAGTAATGGCTCACGATCAGATTACGAGTCATTTAAAACCCTAAGGAAACAATGTAAAGATCTAAAGGACGTGTTATACCGAAACTATATTGATCGTGTCGAAACAGAAATAGAAAGTAATTCCAAACAATTTTGGGATCACGTTGATGTATGTCGCAAAACAACGGGGTATCCAAAAGAAATGCACCTAAATAAAGAGACAAGTCACAATATAGAACGCAGTGTGGAGTTGTTTGCGAAACATTTTTCTAAAGCTTATAATAATAAACCAACTAATTCACTGCCCAATTATCAGGGAAACTCGTCCTTTGATCTGTGTAATCTCAGTGTTACTGTTGAAGAAATTTTTAATGCTATATCCTCCCTACCTGAGTCGTGCAATGCTGGTCCTGATGGTATCCCTGCTTATTTTGTAAAAAGATGCGTATATACTCTGTGCAAACCTATCCATGCTATGTTTACAAGTTCCCTCTCGTCAGGGGTATTTCCTGAATGTTGGAAGGACAGTTATGTCGTTCCTATATTCAAGAATGGTGCTAGAGGAAATATTGATAACTATAGGGGAGTGTCAATTCAATCTGTCATCCCAAAACTCTTAGATTTATTAGTCTCAGAACAACTTATAAGATCATGTTCGCATGCGATCATTAATGAACAGCATGGATTTTTGAAGGGTAAATCAACTGTTACAAATCTAATGGTGTACCAAACCCATTTGTCAAATGCTTTGGAGAATGGATCACAGGTTGATTCAATATATACTGACTTCTCCAAGGCATTTGATCGAGTGCAGCACAGTATACTAATAAATAAATTAGATTTAATGGGATTTGGCACTAATATCGTCAAATGGATAAGTTCTTATCTACAGAATAGAACCCAACGAGTACGCATAGGAAAGCATCTGTCCAACATTATAAGGGTTACGTCAGGGGTACCGCAGGGCTCGCATTGTGGACCCCTTTTATTTTTGTTATTTATTAATGACATCGGATTAAATATTAAACATAGCCGCTTTCTCCTTTATGCCGATGACTTGAAGTTGTTTAAAAGCATTGGATCTGTAATTGACCAAATTCACCTTCAGGATGATTTAAATAGTGTTGCATTATGGTGCAAAGATAATGAGCTGGAGTTGAATTTGAAGAAGTGCATCTATATTTCATTTTGTCGAGGTAAAATTTGTAATTTTCCCTATACACTGGATGGAAATATGCTAACACAAAAATCTGTGATGAAGGACTTGGGCGTTATATTTACATCTAAACTGAATTTTTCAAATCATATATCACACATATGTAATAAATCGCTGAAACTGTTGGGTTTTATTAATAGGTTTTCGGTGGATTTTAATGTTAGCACCATTAGAAAACTGTATGTTTCCCTTGTTCGTCCACACCTGGAATATGCCTCGACCATTTGGTCACCATATACAAATAATGCCACTTTACAACTGGAGCGGGTTCAGGGAAAATTTTTAAAACTAATGCATTTCCGAATGGGTGGTAGAAATGCTAATTTTAGTCACAGTGGAGTATTAAGCCAACTCAACATCAAGTCATTAGTTGATAGAAGAATGTTTTTAGATATGTCGCTTTTATACAAGCTTATCAATGGTCTCATACAATGTAGTGAGCTGGTTGAAAGTTTGGATTTTAATATACCCCGTTGCCCACAGTCACGTCATAAACCATTGTTTCGTATTGCCTTTCATCAGACTCGATATGGTATGTATAACCCTATGGGCCGAATGATGCGGTTTGCAAATGAACTGGGCAGTAACTATAATTTCATTTTATTCAATCCTTCTTTTGCAACATTCAAATCTCGACTGCACCGCATCAATTTATCCGATGTCATTTACTTATGTTGAATGTTTCATATTTAAGATGTTAGGTTTTGTATGTTTTGTTAGCTTATATATATATTTTTTATATTTTATTTTATTTATTTATTTTTTTTTTTTATGTGTCCAATATATTGCTTTTGCATATAATTTAACTTAATCTGTGATACCATCTGTGATACATACATTTTGTCATTTACTTATGTTGAATGTTTCATATTTAAGATGTTAGGTTTTGTATGTTTTGTTAGCTTATATATATATTTTTTATATTTTATTTTATTTATTTATTTTTTTTTTTTATGTGTCCAATATATTGCTTTTGCATATAATTTAACTTAATCTGTGATACCATCTGTGATACATACATTTTGTTTTTTTTCTCTTTTGTGTATTTATATATTCATGTATTTATTTATTTATATATTTATTTATTGGTTTGTATTTATGGGTTCATTAGCACTGAGATTACTGTTCCTTGTTTATGTTTCTTATGTTACTACATGCCACTTGGGTAATATTTACTTTTTCATTTACCTATTTATATGTTTATATTTTTTATATGTAAAAGATTATTACATTATTTTGTAGAAAGGTGATTTTCCGTAAATAAAATTCAAATTCAAGTATAATTTTTCCATCTTTCATAATTTTGACGTTTTAAACGTCAGTTTCGTGCGATTTTTTAACTTAATTATTGATGTAATGAGCGAATTTTCTAACTTGAATTAGTTACAACTATGAGAGTATTTTTCATTTTTTGTCCTTAATTTTAGATTTTTCAAACTAAATTTTTTGACTGTATTTTTAAGGTTTTTGTATTCATTTTAGATTATTTATTTAATTTTATATTCATTGATTTGGGTTAAATTAATTGATATTTATCCAGAAAATTTAGTCTGCGGGTTTATAATTTATGGAAATTACTTAATTTTCAAATATCAGTCTGAAGTTTTTGCGTCAACCGATTTGATTTTTGATATTTTTTAACCGTAAAGTTTTTTAAATTAAAAGAGTAATTTTTGTAGCCAATTTTAGGTGCCGAGGGGGTTAAATTAATAATTAAGTGCTTTTGGTAAAACAATGTTTTTTTTTCTACTTGAGAGTTGGGTTTTTCTACCGCATTTTTTTATCACCCTGTACAATTTTTTGTATGAAATCATGGTTGGCTCTATAGTTCGAACCTTCAACCAAATAATAGAAATTATTTTAATCGTTCAAAGTCAATCACTGGGGCAAAAATAAAATTTCTCCTGTACCCTTCATTTTAACAAATCTTCAAATATTTTGAAAACGGCAAACAATAGGTATAGGGAGTATTAAAGTAACTCACCTTTATTTGCTCCATATAATTCAAAAATGACAAAAAATACAGGGTGTTCCATTTAAAAAAACATAAGTTTGGTCTGTAACTTTGTTATGAGACATCCTGTATAAATTTAAATATGTTTAGGGCGTGCAGCTAACTATTATACACAACTTTTGTATAAAACATTTTTCGAAATTTTGAAAAATAAGCACCGTTCCCAGAGTTCTGAAACACCCCGCATAAGACTTTTCTTCAAAAAAAAAAAAAAACGAAACATAATTATTACCGGTGTTATAGTAGTACTATAAATTAGCCTTGTTTTAATTCAATTTTGAATGAGCATTGATCGATTATAGAGGATTTGTTGCGTATACCTCTAAATTTGTGTATTATTTTTTTTGCTAAACTAACTGAGTGGTACAAAAATGTTGGTGGTACGACGTGTTGTATATTTGCTAGGCATTTTTTTTCAAACCGACCGACAACTTGTGGGCCAGGCTAACATTACCCCATTTAAATTTTTACGAAAATGGGCCAACCGGTACTATAGCAGTACCATAAATTAGGCTAGTATTAATTACTTTTAAGTAATAATATTTCAACAACAACTGTACGATCCATATAAATATAAAAATTGTTGATGGTACTATCCACCATCATCTAAATATTACATACTGAGAATTTTTGCTTTCTCCGTTACGAGGTGCGGTGTGTGTCGCTGACTCTCAAAAAATGACCTGTGTAATAGTACCAAGAAGAATATTATTATTATTTTGTTATAGGAAGAAATAAGGGTCAAAACAACATAAATAACGAGTCACGGCAAATGTAGGTTAAGTCACTAGTGTACTAAATATTTGACAATTGAATACACGTGATTGATCAAATTTGAACTAACAATAACTACGATCGAGAACAATGGAGAAAAGAAACTTACTTTTATTTCGGTCCTCGCATTCCATTCAAAATCACGCTCGGACATGCAGCGTACTTCCTCGTTGAAAAGTAAACCGGGCGATTGGAGTATTGGTGCTTAATTAGGTAGAAACTTTGGCGCCCGTACCTGCACTCGCAACCAGGTACGACTCGGTTATATAATGATGCAAATTGAATCAACAAAACGCGGGTTAGCGTTAGCGAAACACCTGCGCGCACGAAGGACAGATGTGCGCTCGATGCCTGCCGACATAACACTGACTCAACGGAGCGTTTGAGTTTTTTAAAAAGTGTCTAGAATAATGAGTGAGTCAGTCAGGCCGAGTTTGCCGGGTTACCTGCTCGCGGTCAAACACTACCTGTTCCATCCGCGCGTTACATATACATATATCCCTTTACAACATATACAGGGTGACAATTAAGTTCGGTCACTATAAAAAAATAATGGTAATAACTGTCTTTAATTATTTAATTACGCAACTTCACATAACTCACAAATACATAATAATGGTAGTTTGGTTAATTTCTA
Source organism: Ocypus olens (assembly GCA_910593695.2). Classification (NCBI taxonomy): domain Eukaryota; kingdom Metazoa; phylum Arthropoda; class Insecta; order Coleoptera; family Staphylinidae; genus Ocypus; species Ocypus olens. Next base: position 3,636,102 of record OU343064.1, read on the forward strand.
TTGTTTTTTTTATAAACTTAACACTGTTAAAAAAAACCAAACATCAATAGCCAAAGTAAACTCTAACAGCGCGTTCACACGGTACCGAAACGGTCGTTTTACCGATTCGGTTAATTTGCCGTCTTCTATAGTGGCGCGTATATTTTAATATGCGTGTTCACATGATACTGACGTGGACCGTATACCAGGCATGTCAAACACGCGGCCCAGCAAGGTTGGTATCAAATATTAAAATATGGTAAAAATGGTGGTATCATTTATGTTTACGCTTTCATGGTTTATTTTTAATTAAAATCATATTTTAAATGTACATCGAGCGTTGTGTAAACTCGGATGAAACTGACGTTTAAAACGTCAAAATTATGAAAGATAGAAAAATTATACTGCAAATTCAAAAACTCAGTTTACTCAAAAACTAAAGGGATTTCGAAAAAACTTTCACGTTAAAAAGAATCGTCATGAATTTTTCCAGATTTTTCTGAGACCCAAAATTTTTATCAAATTTTCCTGACCAATTGTATGGAAAAATGGGTGAAAATCATGAAATTACCAAATAATTTGTTATGTACATTAAAACGTTCACAAAATAACGGGAAATACGTGGTTAAATTTTCAGCTCAATTGTGCTTGTAGTTTTCTTGCTGCAAGCTCTTAAAATTGGTACTCGAAATTTGGCCAAAAATTTCAGTCAACTTTGAGAATTTTTTGGTGCGGACTCACAAAACCGATATAGATGATATATCATTAGTGTGTAGCTACATTCTTCTAGAATCCATTACTTCCATTTTCAACCATCTACCATATCCAAAACCCAAAATTCGTTCATTCGAACGATAAAAATAATTTTATCAAAAATGTTTTCAAGCAAAAGGTGTTCCTTTTCTTTGTTGTCTTCAAAGTTTGTTTAAATTTTTTTGTGATATTTTTCATATTTAAGAAAATATTGGCAAAAAACAAAAAAACAGTTAAGGTAAACACCCACTTCCGGTGTACGCAATTTTACCAAAAGCTTTTCAGTTCTTCAGATTATCAAATAAGGCGGATGTTCAAAGTTTCATATCAATTGGTCTATTGGTTTTTGAGATACAGCGCGCACAGACACACACACACACATTTTTTTCCCAAAACTGAAATTTCCGTAAAAAAATTTGTTGAAAAAAAATCACGATCACAAATCCAAAACGCGAATTTTTTTCTTTCAACTTAACAAAAAAACGAATTTTAGCAATCTGTCTGTCTGGTCTGTCTGGTCTGTTGTCTGGTCTGTTGTCTGGTCTGTTGTCTGGTCTGTTGTCTGGTCTGTTGTCTGGTCTGTTGTCTGGTCTGTTGTCTGGTCTGTTGTCTGGTCTGTTGTCTGGTCTGTTGTCTGGTCTGTCTGGTCTGTTGTCTGGTCTGTTGTCTGGTCTGTTGTCTGGTCTGTCTGGTCTGTTGTCTGGTCTGTTGTCTGGTCTGTTGTCTGGTCTGTCTGGTCTGTTGTCTGGTCTGTCTGGTCTGTTGTCTGGTCTGTCTGGTCTGTTGTCTGGTCTGTTGTCTGGTCTGTTGTCTGGTCTGTCTGGTCTGTTGTCTGGTCTGTTGTCTGGTCTGTTGTCTGGTCTGTCTGGTCTGTTGTCTGGTCTGTTGTCTGGTCTGTTGTCTGGTCTGTCTGGTCTGTTGTCTGGTCTGTTGTCTGGTCTGTTGTCTGGTCTGTTGTCTGGTCTGTCTGGTCTGTTGTCTGGTCTGTCTGGTCTGTTGTCTGGTCTGTCTGGTCTGTTGTCTGGTCTGTTGTCTGGTCTGTTGTCTGGTCTGTTGTCTGGTCTGTTGTCTGGTCTGTTGTCTGGTCTGTTGTCTGGTCTGTTGTCTGATCTGTTGTCTGGTCTGTTGTCTGGTCTGTTGTCTGGTCTGTTGTCTGGTCTGCCTGGTCTGTTGTCTGGTCTGTTGTCTGGTCTGCCTGGTCTGTTGTCTGGTCTGTTGTCTGGTCTGTCTGGTCTGTTGTCTGGTCTGTTGTCTGGTCTGTTGTCTGGTCTGTCTGGTCTGTTGTCTGGTCTGTCTGGTCTGTTGTCTGGTCTGTCTGGTCTGTTGTCTGGTCTGTTGTCTGGTCTGTTGTCTGGTCTGTCTGGTCTGTTGTCTGGTCTGTTGTCTGGTCTGTTGTCTGGTCTGTCTGGTCTGTTGTCTGGTCTGTTGTCTGGTCTGTTGTCTGGTCTGTCTGGTCTGTTGTCTGGTCTGTTGTCTGGTCTGTTGTCTGGTCTGTCTGGTCTGTTGTCTGGTCTGTTGTCTGGTCTGTTGTCTGGTCTGTCTGGTCTGTTGTCTGGTCTGTCTGGTCTGTTGTCTGGTCTGTCTGGTCTGTTGTCTGGTCTGTTGTCTGGTCTGTTGTCTGGTCTGTTGTCTGATCTGTTGTCTGGTCTGTTGTCTGGTCTGTTGTCTGGTCTGTTGTCTGGTCTGCCTGGTCTGTTGTCTGGTCTGTTGTCTGGTCTGCCTGGTCTGTTGTCTGGTCTGTTGTCTGGTCTGTCTGGTCTGTTGTCTGGTCTGTTGTCTGGTCTGTTGTCTGGTCTGTCTGGTCTGTTGTCTGGTCTGTCTGGTCTGTTGTCTGGTCTGTCTGGTCTGTTGTCTGGTCTGTTGTCTGGTCTGTTGTCTGGTCTGTCTGGTCTGTTGTCTGGTCTGTTGTCTGGTCTGTTGTCTGGTCTGTCTGGTCTGTTGTCTGGTCTGTTGTCTGGTCTGTTGTCTGGTCTGTCTGGTCTGTTGTCTGGTCTGTTGTCTGGTCTGTTGTCTGGTCTGTTGTCTGGTCTGTTGTCTGGTCTGTTGTCTGGTCTGTTGTCTGGTCTGTCTGGTCTGTTGTCTGGTCTGTCTGGTCTGTTGTCTGGTCTGTCTGGTCTGTTGTCTGGTCTGTTGTCTGGTCTGTTGTCTGGTCTGTCTGGTCTGTTGTCTGGTCTGTTGTCTGGTCTGTTGTCTGGTCTGTCTGGTCTGTTGTCTGGTCTGTTGTCTGGTCTGTTGTCTGGTCTGTCTGGTCTGTTGTCTGGTCTGTTGTCTGGTCTGTTGTCTGGTCTGTTGTCTGGTCTGTCTGGTCTGTTGTCTGGTCTGTCTGGTCTGTTGTCTGGTCTGTCTGGTCTGTTGTCTGGTCTGTTGTCTGGTCTGTTGTCTGGTCTGTTGTCTGGTCTGTTGTCTGGTCTGTTGTCTGGTCTGTTGTCTGGTCTGTTGTCTGATCTGTTGTCTGGTCTGTTGTCTGGTCTGTTGTCTGGTCTGTTGTCTGGTCTGCCTGGTCTGTTGTCTGGTCTGTTGTCTGGTCTGCCTGGTCTGTTGTCTGGTCTGTTGTCTGGTCTGTCTGGTCTGTTGTCTGGTCTGTTGTCTGGTCTGTTGTCTGGTCTGTCTGGTCTGTTGTCTGGTCTGTCTGGTCTGTTGTCTGGTCTGTCTGGTCTGTTGTCTGGTCTGTTGTCTGGTCTGTTGTCTGGTCTGTCTGGTCTGTTGTCTGGTCTGTTGTCTGGTCTGTTGTCTGGTCTGTCTGGTCTGTTGTCTGGTCTGTTGTCTGGTCTGTTGTCTGGTCTGTCTGGTCTGTTGTCTGGTCTGTTGTCTGGTCTGTTGTCTGGTCTGTCTGGTCTGTTGTCTGGTCTGTTGTCTGGTCTGTTGTCTGGTCTGTTGTCTGGTCTGTCTGGTCTGTTGTCTGGTCTGTCTGGTCTGTTGTCTGGTCTGTCTGGTCTGTTGTCTGGTCTGTTGTCTGGTCTGTTGTCTGGTCTGTTGTCTGGTCTGTTGTCTGGTCTGTTGTCTGGTCTGTTGTCTGGTCTGTTGTCTGATCTGTTGTCTGGTCTGTTGTCTGGTCTGTTGTCTGGTCTGTTGTCTGGTCTGCCTGGTCTGTTGTCTGGTCTGTTGTCTGGTCTGCCTGGTCTGTTGTCTGGTCTGTTGTCTGGTCTGTTGTCTGGTCTGTTGTCTGGTCTGTTGTCTGGTCTGTTGTCTGGTCTGTTGTCTGGTCTGTTGTCTGGTCTGTCTGGTCTGTTGTCTGGTCTGTTGTCTGGTCTGTCTGGTCTGTTGTCTGGTCTGTCTGGTCTGTTGTCTGGTCTGTCTGGTCTGTTGTCTGGTCTGTCTGGTCTGTTGTCTGGTCTGTTGTCTGGTCTGTTGTCTGGTCTGTTGTCTGGTCTGTTGTCTGGTCTGTTGTCTGGTCTGTTGTCTGGTCTGTTGTCTGGTCTGTCTGGTCTGTTGTCTGGTCTGTTGTCTGGTCTGTTGTCTGGTCTGTCTGGTCTGTTGTCTGGTCTGTCTGGTCTGTTGTCTGGTCTGTCTGGTCTGTTGTCTGGTCTGTTGTCTGGTCTGTCTGGTCTGTTGTCTGGTCTGTTGTCTGGTCTGTTGTCTGGTCTGTTGTCTGGTCTGTTGTCTGGTCTGTTGTCTGGTCTGTTGTCTGGTCTGTCTAGTCTGTTGTCTGGTCTGTCTGGTCTGTTGTCTGGTCTGTTGTCTGGTCTGTCTGGTCTGTTGTCTGGTCTGTTGTCTGGTCTGTCTGGCTGTGTGTATGTGTTTTTTTGCCAATATTTTCTTAAATATGAAAAATATCACAAAAACATTTAAACTAATATTGAAGACAACAAAGAAATGAACATCTTTTGCTTGAAAATATTTTTTTATAAAATCATTGCTATTCGAGAAAAAAATTTATTAATGTTTTTTTAATTTTTGGTTTATAATTATGAAACGATAATAGTTACAGCAAATTTATGTGAATAATCATTGTAGAGAATGCCAAAATGAACAACTTCTAAAGAATAAGTTTTTTTTTAAATCTCGTTAGTTTTTGTGTAAACCGAGTTTTTGAATTTGTATAATAAGTATAATTTTTCCATCTTTCATAATTTTGACGTTTTAAACGTCAGTTTCATCCGAGTCTACGAAACATTCGATGCACACTTAAAATATGATTTCAATTGAAAAGAAACCAAGAAAGCGTAAATATAAATGATATTATCTTGTCGGAGAAAGTAACATGAAGGCCACATCACCATTTTTTTGTATTTTTTGGTTTATAATTATAAAACGATACTATTATCGTTGCTGTTACTATTAACAGCAAATTTATATTAATAATAATTGTAGAGAATACTAAAATGAACAACTTATAAAGAATACGTTTTTGTCGAAATCTCTTTAGTTTTTGAGTAAACCGAGTTTTTGAATTTGAAGTATAATTTGTTCATCTTTCATAATTTTGACGTTTTAAACGTCACTTTCATCCGAGTCTACACAACGCTCGATGTACATTTAAAATATGATTTCAATTGAAAATAAACCACGAAAGCATAAATATAAATGATACCACCAAGTCGGAGATAGTAACATGATGGCCACATCACCATTTTTTTAAGTTGAAAGAAAAAAATTCGCATTTTGGATTTTTTTTAATTGCCGCATGTTTTAATTATAATATTTTGTAGAAGTGTTTTAAGTGCTATTATATATATTCTTATTGGAGACAATGAAAAAAAATTGCTAAAATCCAAAATTTTCCATTCAACAAAATCAAGTTTTTAATTTAGAAAAATTGTTTAATTCGTAAACGTGCCATTTTATTTTGATGATTTAAACGCCAAAATGTAGCGAATTTAGTGAGTTTAAAAAATATCAAGAGATAATCATGTCGAGTCAATGATTTCCTAGTTCAGAGTCAAAAACCGTCGTTTTTAATTTTTAAAAATTGTCGAGGTGTTAAATTTATGATATTTTATATGTTAAAGAGTAGAGCATTAAGTGTGTTTTGAATGGCACTAAAAATATTCATGTCGAGACAATGGAAATTGCCAAAATCCGAAATTTTTCAAGTTCAAAATCAACAAAATTAAGTTTTTTATAAATTATTTAATTTTGTTGGTTTCATTTCCAAATTGTGTCGTTTTTTGATATAAAAAACTTTCATGCAAATTCAACGCAACTTGGAAAATATGCAAGTTTTTTTGATTTTAGCAAAGTTTGGTTCTAATCTAATAATAATCTAAAGTCACATTAATCATTTAGGCGATTTGAGCTATTTCTGATGACCGGTATTTAAAATGCATTCTCCCTCAAAATTAGTCAAAATGACCATCGCGCCCCAAATACGGATTGTCAGATAAACGTCCAATGTAGATGTCGATCGCCCACGTTGAGAAACACTACTTTAATACAGAGTCTCGTTGAAATTGGTCTCAAAAATTATTTTAATAAAAGCTGTTTGGTATTTAATACTGAAACTTGTGATAATGTAGAATATTCATTAAGCCTTATTATTTTGTCGCTATGCCAACATTTTTCTTTCAAACAGCAATAATTTTTGTAGAGAATATTTTCTTATTTTTTAAGGTCGCAATTAAAATAATAATGGCCAGCAAATATTTAACATCATCACTAGATGCATTATTTAATACCAAACACCTTTTATCAAGATTATTTTTAGATCTTGTTTGTAATTAAAAAATATAGTCATAGATATTATGTAGAACCAATGTTACAATAAATATCATTGGCAACATTAGTAACTAAATATGATTGATATTTGGCGAGAAATACTGTATAATTTTTAAAGTATTGTTTTATTAGTCACGTTTCAAGGAAATAATAAATATTTGAATTATTTATTAATCGTACCATAAAGTAGCGTTTTGGTTCTAATAAAATTAATTAAAACATAAAATACCGGAACAATTTTTTAAGTTATGTACAACGGAAGGAGTGCTAATCACGATTAATCATTAATAATCTAATTTTTAATTACTAGACCCGTAAGATATATTTTACATAACATCCATATGCATATTAGTTCACGTATGCTCTAATGATTTTTGCGCTTCGGTAACTATGGAAAAATAACTCAATAACTTCCACCACAATCGACCATAGTAATCAATGCCACCAGAAAACCTTTAAATAAAAAAAATGCATCATTACTATTTAAACAAAATTATTATGCAAGCGAATACAAACCGAAGCATGAAATGTATTCAGGTGAATTGTATCACTGGGTTCGTTCATTTACCATAAAAAAAGTGTTTTGTTTTGTTAAGCAGTAACTATAGTAACGTCGCGCGTATACTTTATATTTAATGTACGGTATTGGGGTGGAATGAAACATCCGGGAGTATCGGACTCGCAGTCGAAGTTTTTTGCTCTAGGCGAACTTATTGCGTTTCCCCATACAGTATTTTCAAATTAATTAGTTCAAATATTAGCGTTTGGGTTGGATTTTAAACGCACCTTTAATAAGGCTGTACACTACAGTAAATCAATATTTAGAGAGGTCTGTGTAATACCACGTGTTTGTTATTAGTGCACGCACGATTTCCAAGGAGGTGGTATCCAATATTCTTCAACTGTAAGTAGGCACTTATTTTCGATTGAATATATTGCGTAATGAAATTTAGATTTTTCACTTTTAAATTATTGATTGAATTTGAATTTTTACTAAAATAATGCGAACATGTTTATGTTGGGCTTCAGGACATTGCAGATGGCTGTTTCTAATTCTGGTTATACCAGTTGGAACAAAGTCCTGTTTATTATTATTATTTTATATGTGAACTACTATTTATTAGCTGTTTGTTAGAAGCTTGGTTTAATGAAATTATATAGGTAAAGTCATTAGCTACATACATCGTAAAATCGCACATAGTGTTCAATAAAACATAAAATAATAAATTATTACAAGGGGCTGCAGTGACCTACTGGGGTCGTTGGTCGACAAATGATTGTGCATGAAAGTACAGTGTTTGTCCCCTCATTTGTATATCTGATTAAATACCAAAAATAGGCTATGGCAGAATGCCCTAGTTGGCCATGAATTATTTTTACTTAATTAATATTTCGGTTATAGGCAGGGCCAATAGAAAATTAAGACAAATGTCTAGGGTCCGTAATTCGGAAGGAAAAAAATAAAAAATAAATTAAAAAAATGCTGATGTGGCCATCATGTTACTTTCTCCGACTTGATGGCATCATAGCCATTTATATTTACGTGTTCATAGTTTATTTTCATTGAAATCATATTTTAAATGTACATCTTGCGTTTTGTAGACTCAGATAAAATTGACGTTTAAAACGTCAAAATTATGATTATGAAATTGTTTTTCAAATTCAAAAACTCAGTTTACTCAAAAACTAAAGAGATTTCGAAAAAACTTATTCTTTAGAAGTTGTTCATTTTCGAATTCTCTACAATTATTATTAACATCAATTTGCTGTAACTATTATCGTTTCATAATTATAAATCAAAAATTTAAAAAAAATTAATAAATTTTTTTCTCGAATAACAATGATTTTATGAAAAATATTTTCAAGCAAACGACGTTTATTTCTTTGATGTCTTTGATATTTGTTTAAATATTTTTGTGATATTTTTACTTTCTCCGTTAAGAAGTACGAGAAAGTATTGTGATCGTGATTTTTTTTTCAATTTTTTTTTATGGAAATATCCGTTTTGGGGTCCTTAGATGCCATTTCAACAATTTCTGGAAAAAAAAAATTTGTGTCTGTGTGTGTGTGTGGCTGTGTGTGTGTGTGTGTGTCTGTCTGTGTGCGCTGTATCTCAAAAACTAATAGAGCAATTGATATGAAACTTTGAACATACGTCTTATTTGATAATCTGAAGAACTGAAAAGCTTTTGGTAAAATTTCGTACACCGGAAGTGGGTGTTTACCTTAACTGTTTTTTGTTTTTTGCCAATATTTTCTTAAATATAGAAAATATCACAAAAATATTTAAACAAACATCGAAGACAACAAAGAAATTAACATCTTTTGCTTGAAAATATTTTTCATAAAATCATTGCTATTCGAGAAAAAAATTTATTTTTCTTTTTTAATTTTTGGTTTATAATTATGAAACGATAATAGTTACAGCAAATTTATGTGAATAATAATTGTAGAGAATGCCAAAATGAACAACTTCTAAAGAATAAGTTTTTTTCGAAATCTCGTTAGTTTTTGAATAAACCTAGTTTTTGAATTTGATGTATATTTTTTCCATCTTTCATGATTTTGACGTTTTAAACGTCAGTTTCATCCGAGTTTACGCAACGCTCGATGTACATTTAAAATATGATTTTAATTGAAAATAAACCATGAAAGCGTAAATATAAATAATACCATCAAGTCGGAGAAAGTAACATGATGGCCACATGACCTTAAGAATAGCGAATGGCCTGATAAGTAACACCAACTTCAAACTATTTTCAAACAATATTTCGGACTTTAAATGTTATTTATCACGAATTGATCTATCGGCATTTGTTTCTAGTCAAATTTAAATAATTGCAACTTTCTTGCAGGGGTTTTCATTATGTATGTCGAGCGTACTGCATCATATTGTTTTTAACTTGTTTTTGTTTGTTTGTCACATGTTGTCGAAATTTTAAATTTAAATTTTAAATTGTAATTTTAATTTTTGTATTTTTATATTTTATATTTATATTTTATTTTATATTTTGTTTTATATTTTATATTCGATTTAATACTTAAATGTACAGGGAGAATCCCGTAAATATATATATTATTATTATTATCACCATTTTTACTTTCTCCGTTACGAAGTACGAGAAAGTATTGTGATCGTGATTTTTTTTTCAAAAATTTTTTTTACGGAAATATCCGTTTTGGGGTCCCTAGATGCCATTTCAACAATTTCTGGAAAAAAAAAATTTGTGTCTGTGTGTGTGTGTGTGTGTCTGTGTGTGTGTCTGTGTGTGTGTGTGTGTGTGTGTGTGTCTGTCTGTGTGCGCTGTATCTCAAAAACTAATAGATCAATTGATATGAAACTTTGAACATTCGTCTTATTTGATAATCTGAAGAACTGAAAAGCTTTTGGTAAAGTTTTGTACACCGGAAGTGGGCGTTTACCTTAACTGTTTTTTGTTTTTTGCCAATATTTTCTTAAATATGAAAAATATCACAAAAACATTCAAACAAACTGTGAAGACAACAAAGAAATGAACATCTTTTGCTTGAAAACATTTTTCATAAAATCATTTTTATTCGAGAAAAAAATTTATTATTATTTTTTTAATTTTTGGTTTATAATTATAAAACGATAATAGTTACAGAAATATTATGTTAATAATAATTGCACAGAATGCCAAAATGAACAACTTCTAAAGAATAAGTTTTTTTCGAAATCTCCTTAGTTTTTGAGTAAACCGAGTTTTTGAATTTGAAGTATAATTTTTCCATCTTTCATGATTTTGACGTTTTAAACGTCAGTTTCATCCAAGTTTACGCAACGCTCGATGTACATTTAAAATATGATTTCAATTGAAAATAAACCCATGAAAACGTAAATATAAAGTCGGAGAAAGTAACATGATGGCCACATCACCATTTTTTATTTTTAGGCCCGTGTTTTCGATCTTTTGGGCCACAATTGGTAAATTTTGACCTGTATTTTCGATTTTTTGGTCCAAATTTTTGATCTTCTGTCCTAAGATTTCTTTATTTGGCTGAAATTTTCTATTTGTTTATTAAGGTTTTCGATTTTTTAATCTGTATTTTTTATTTTTAGCCCCAAATTTTCGGTATTTGGTCTAAATTTTGTTTTTTTTGTCCTATATTATAAATTTTTCAATTTTCAATTTTAGTTTCTGTTCGAAAACTTACTTTGAGCTACAGGGTTATTTTGAGGTTGAAAATGGCAAACTATTTTTTGTTTGCTTGAATTTTTTTATCTGCATTTTAAGGTCTCTGGCCTGTAATTTCTTTTTTTTCAAAGTTTTGATTATTTTGGCCTGCTTTTTTAAATTTTTTGTCCCAAATTTTCAGTATTTGGTCTAATTTTTTGTTTTCTTGGCCCATATTTTAGTTTTTTTTATTTCCAATTTGAGTTTCTGTTCAGAAACTTACTCTGAGCTACGGGGTCATTTTGAAGGTGAAAACGGCAAACTATTTTTTCTTTACTTTAATTTTTTATCTGAATTTTTGGATCTCTGGCCTGTAACTTCGTTTTCTATTCCAAATTTTTGATTTTTACCTAAATATTCTTTATTTTGGTCTAAATATTCTTTATTTTGGCGTGAAAATTTGGGTTGAGTGTTCAAAGTTTCGATTTTTTGGTCCGCATTTTTGATATTTAGGTCCTAATTGTTGGTTTAAGTTTTAGCTTTTTTGTGTTATACTCGTATTTTAAATTTTCTAATCTGAATTATTGATTTTTATGGGCGATTTTTTTGCCGGTATTTTCGAGTTATTTTGTCGGTTTTTGATTTTTGCCCTTTACTTTGGATTTTTAACCTGAATTATTGTTTTTTATTTGATTTTTTTTAAATATTTTCGAGTTTCTTGTCGGAAACTTATTTTGAGCCAAACAATTATTTTAGGGGCTATCTAAATATTGTTTCTTTTACTTGAATTTACAATATTTTGGTCTGCATTTTTTTGGTCCATAATTTAGATCTTTACCTGGTTTTCGCCTCAATTTATTCCAAATTTTTAATTTTTTTGCCTGAATAATCTTTATTTTGAACAACATTTTCGATGTGTTTGTTGAAATTTTCGATGTTTTAGTTTGCGTTTCGTTTATGTTTAAGCCATAGTTTTCGATATTTGGATTTTTTTGGGCCTATGTTTTAGTTTTATTGTTTAATTATTGATTTCTATCAGCGAATTTTTGATTGGCGAATATTTTAGATTTTTAACCTGCAGCAGCGATTTTTTAATGTTTTGCCAGTATTTTCAAGGGTTTGGTCTAATCGTCAAATCGGAGAAAGTAACATGATGGCCACATCACCATTTTTACTTTCTCCGTTACGAAGTACGAGAAAGTATTGTGATCGTGATTTTTTTTTCAAAAATTTTTTTTACGGAAATATCCGTTTTGGGGTCCCTAGATGCCATTTCAACAATTTCTGGAATTTTTTTTTTGTGTCTGTGTGTGTGTGTGTGTGTGTGTGTGTGTGTGTGTCTGTCTGTGTGCGCTGTATCTCAAAAACTAATAAAGCAATTGATATGAAACTTTCAACATACGTCTTATTTGATAATCTGAAGAACTGAAAAGCTTTTGGTAAAATTTCGTACAGCGGAAGTGGGTGTTTACCTCAACTGTTTTTTGTTTTTTGCCAATATTTTCTTAAATATAAAAAATATCACAAAAACATTTATACAAACATTAAAGACAACAAAGAAATTAACATCTTTTGCTTGAAAATATTTTTCATAAAATCATTGCTATTCAAGAAAAAAATTTATTAATTTTTTTTTAATTTTTGGTGTATAATTATGAAACGATGATGGTTACAGCAAATTTATGTGAATAATAATTGTAGAGAATCCCAAAATGAACAATTTCTAAAGAATAAGTTTTTTTCGAAATCTCGTTAGTTTTTGAGTAAACCGAGTTTTTGAATTTGAAGCATAATTTTCCCATCTTTCATAATTTTGACGTTTTAAACGTCAGTTTCATCCGAGTCTACGAAACATTCGATGTACATTTAAAATATGATTTTAATTGAAAATAAACCACGAAAGCGTAAATATAAATGATACCATCAAGTCGGAGAAAGTAACATGATGGCCACATCAATATTTTTACTTTCTCCGTTACGAAGTACGAGAAAGTATTGTGATCGTGATTTTTTTTTCAAAAATTTTTTTTACGGAAATATCCGTTTTGGGGTCCCTAGATGCCATTTCAACAATTTCTGGAAAAAAAAAAATTGTGTCTGTGTGTGTGTGTGTGTGTCTGTGTGTGTGTCTGTGTGTGTGTGTGTGTGTGTGTGTGTCTGTCTGTGTGCGCTGTATCTCAAAAACTAATAGAGCAATTGATATGAAACTTTGAACATACGTCTTATTTGATAATCTGAAGAACTGAAAAGCTTTTGGTAAAATTTTGTACACCGGAAGTGGGTGTTTACCTTAACTGTTTTTTGTTTTTTGCCGATATTTTCTTAAATATAAGAAATATCACAAAAACATTTAAACAAATATTGAAGACAACAAAGAAATTAACATCTTTTGCTTAAAAACATTTTTCATAAAATCATTGCTATTCGAGAAAAAAATTTATTATAATTTTTTAATTTTTGGTTTATAATTATGAAACGATAATAGTTACAGCAAATTTATGTGAATAATAATTGTAGAGAATACCAAAATGAACAACTTCTAAAGAATAGGTTTTTTTCGAAATCTCGTTAGTTTTTGAGTAAACCGAGTTTTTGAATTTGAAGTATAATTTTTCCATCTTTCATGATTTTGACGTTTTAAACGTCAGTTTCATCCGAGTTTACGCAACGCTCGATGTACATTTAAAATATGATTTCAATTGAAAATAAACCCATGAAAACGTAAATATAAAGTCGGAGAAAGTAACATGATGGCCACATCACCATTTTTTCAATATGCATTCCTGTTAAAATGTATGCCTGTTTGCTTGTGCGCGCTGTATCTAAAAAACTACTACTGGAATGAACATCAAACTTTGAACATAAGCCTTATTTGATAATCCGAAGAACTGAAAAGCTTTTGGTAAAATTTCGTACACCGGAAGTGGGCGTTTACCTTAACCGTTTTTTGTTTTTCTCCGATAATTTTTTAAATATGAAAAGTTCCATAAAAGAACTCAAACAAATCTTGAAGAAAGCAAAGAAATGAACATTTTTTGCTTGAAAATATTTTTCGTGAAATGTATGGTTTTTGAAAAATAATAGCAATTAATTTTATTTTGTAATTTTTGGTTTAAAATTATGAAACGATAATACTTACAGCAAATATATTTTAATAACAATTGTAGAGAATGCCAAAATGAACAACTTATATAGAATAAGTATTTTTCGAAATCTTTTTGGTTTTTGAGTAAATTGACCATTAGAATTTAAAGTATAATTTGTCATTTTCATCTTTTCATAATTTTGACGTTTTAAACGTCAGTCTCATCTGATTTTACTAAACGCTCTATAAAATGTGATTTCAATTGAAAATAAACCATGAAAGTGTAAACATAAAGTACTATACCATCAAATCGGAAAAAGTAACACTATTTTTTAATTTTTTTTTGCCATTATTTTAGAGTTTCGGATCGTATCTTAATTTGAGCTTGTGTTATTTTTGGGGAAAATTATTTTTAGACCAGAATTTTTGTTTTTCCTTTAAATTCCTTTAAATTCTTGATTTTTTTTCATAAATATTCTTTATGTTGGTCACAATTTTAAAATGATCTGTTGAAATTTTCGACTTTTTTGGTCAGTATTTTGATTTTTAAGCTCGTGCTTTCGATTTTTGGTCAAAATTTTCGATTTTTTGCCACAATTGTTGAATTTTTATTTGTATTTTGGATTTTTTTGGTCCAAATTTTTGATTTTATGTCCCAAGATTTCTTTATTTGGCCAAAATTTTCGATTTTTTAACTTTTTGGCCTGCATTTTTTTTATTTTTAGGCCCATGTTTTCAATCTCTTAGCCACAATTGTTAAATTTTGACCTGTATTTTCGATTTTTTGGTCTAAGTTTTTGATCTTCTGTCCTAAGATTTCTTTATTTGACTGAAATTTTCCATTTGTTCATTCAGATTTTCGATTTTTTAATCTGTATTTTTTATTTTTAACCCCAAATTTTCGGTATTAGGTCCAAATTTTGTTTTTTTTCGTCCTATATTTTAAATTTTTCAATTTTCAATTTTAGTTTGTGTTCGGAAACTTACTTTGAGCTACAGGGTTATTTTGAGGGTGAAAATGGCAAACAATTTTTTCTTTGCTTGAATTTGTTTTATCTGCATTTTTAGATCTCTGACCTGTAATTTCTTTTTTTTCAAAGTTTTGATTTTTGGCCTAAATTTATTTTGGCTTGCAATTTTTAATTTTTTTTGTCCCAAATTTTCAGTATTTGGTCTAATTTTTTGTTTTCTTGGCCCATATTTTAGATTTTTTAGTTTCAATTTGAGTTTCTGCTCAGAAACTCACTCTGAGCTATAGGGTTATTTTGAAAGTGAAAACGGCAAACCATTTTTCCTTTACATGAATTTTTTATCTGCATTTTTGGATCTCTGGCCTGTAACTTCGTTTTTTTTTATTCCAAATTTTTGATTTTTGACCTAAATATTCTTTATTTTGGCGTGAAAATTTAGGATGCGTGTTAAAAGTTTCGATTTTTTGGTTCGTATTTTTGATATTTCGGTCCTAATTGTTGGTTTAAGTTTTAGCTTTTTTGTGTTTCATTTTCAATTTTCTAATCTGAATTATTGATTTTTATGCGCGATTTTTTGCCGGTATTTTCGAGTTTTTTGGTCGGTTTTTGATTTTTTGCCCTTTACTTTTTAACCTGAATTATTGTTTTTCATTTTATTTTTTTTTGCATTATTTTCGAGTTTCTGGTCGGAAACTTATTTTGAGCCAAAGAATTATTTTAGGGGCTAGCTATATTTTTTTTTCTTTTATTTGAATTTACAATATTTTGGTCTGCATTTTTTTGGTCCATATTTTAGATCTTTACCTTTACCTGTTTTCGCCTCAATTTATTCCAAATTTTTATTTTTTTTGCCTGAATAATCTTTATTTTGAACAACATTTTCGATGTGTTTGTTGAAATGTTCGATGCTTTAGTTTGCGTTTTTTTTTATGTTTAGGCCATAGTTTTCGATATTTGGATTTTTTTGCGCCTATGTTTTAGTTTTATTATTTAACCTCTTCACGCCCAGGTTCGCCACATGTGGCAACAAGCGAAAAATGAAAACAAAAACATTGTACAAAAAAAATTATTTCTTTAGCGCTATCAATGGAATATTTTTCATATTTTTTTTTGTATAAAGGGGAAAGTTTGATAGTGAAATCATATTTCGTAGAAAAAGTTAACAACAACGAAGCAGTAATTTTTCATCAAACCTGGGATTAAATCAAAGCAGCATGGGCGCGAAGTGGTTAATTATTGATTTCTATTAGCGAATTTTTGATTGGCGAATATTTTAGATTTTTAACCTAAAGCAGCGATTTTTTAATGTTTTACCAGTATTTTCAAGGTTTTGGTCTAATCGTCAAATCGGAGAAAGTAACATGATGGCCACATCACCATTTTTTTTTTGTGGAATTAACGCAAAACGCCAAAACTTTCAAAGATTTCAAATTCACAATTTTGATTTTTGAAATTGTAGAATTTAATTTTTTTTTCAATTTCAATCTTCATTACTATTCTGTATTTATCAGTGACGGTTCGCGGGTTTTTTTCTGGTACGTTCGAAGAACAAGAGGTGGTTATACAGATAGGTGCGGTCACGCAGCCAGCCGTCTCTTCAACTGACCCTATCTATCTGTATTGCCACCCTTGTTACCTCGGCCGTACCAGAAAAAAACCCGCGAACCGTCACTGGTATTTATCAATTAATTAAACAATGCTACTTTAAAAACTCAGCCAAAAACATTTAAACAAAATACACAGCTTTATTTTCTGAAAATTTTTGTCTAGAAACCGGTAGAGACGTAATCCAGCACTGATTATAGAATATTTAACGTTTTAAAGGTTTCCAAAATATAATAACAAGAGATTGAATATGTGGCTGAGAATCTGCTGCAAATTATCGTTAAAAAAGTTTCACCTCCCAGTAAGGTGGAAGCGATTTGTGTTATTTTAAAAAATTAGCACACAATAAAACAGCGCTAATGTTTATTCCACATAATAAATAAATGTTAACAACTTTCCTCTTTTACTGCATAGTGAACGTGTTCTTAATTCAAACATTGGGAACGAACAATACTCTAAGATTTTCTAAGATTTCCATTGGAATAGTAGGTCGGATGTCCGGATACACACCGTTTATTGTTCGCAGTTTCTCAAGATTTCTCAAGCCTATTATTAACACTTGGTTAACACACTTCCAAAAAAAGACCGATAAATCTAATCCCAAATGCCAGGAATTGCATAAGGCCGATGTAATTAATTACTAAGGATGCTCAAACCATTATAAAATTCGATGGAACGTGAAACCAATAATTGGGCATTTCCTGATAACACTTTTTAACTGTATTAAATTAAAATTAATATGTTATCATTACGAAATGGACACATCCTTTATTTTTTTTTTGACGCTATAAATTTAATTGTATTGCATATTGTGGTGTATAATTATAGAAATATGGCCGTGTTTTTGTTATAATGGATCCGATGTAACTCTACGGGGTTACCACGCTTAAATATAATTAGTAATAAAATAGTATATTACATAACCGTTGTAAATAGTAAATTATGCATAAGTGAAAAAATAGCGGCAAGTAACGTAATTTCACGCTTGCGTAATTGATTTACTATTGATATTTAGCACTGTTAATACTACAAACTTCAATGTGATCTTGAAAGTATAAATAACTGGTGTAAAACTAATAGCATCTCGCATAACATTAAAAAATGCAAATGCATCACATTTGGCAGAAGATCTGATCAAATTCGTTACTGCTATAATATTGATTAAAATGGAACGCTGCGAAACAATTCGAGATCTAGGGGTTAACGTCATTAAACAACTTTATTTTGCATATGTTCGTTCTAAGCTTAAATACGCTGCTGTAGTATGGTCTCCACCACATGCTACTCATGTTAATAGTATTGAGAGAGTACAGAAAAGATTTGTTCGTTTTTACTTTCTCCGTTACGAAGTACGAGAAAGTATTGTGATCGTGATTTTTTTTTCAAAAAAATTTTTTACGGAAATATCCGTTTTGGGGTCGCTAGATGCCATTTCAACAATTTCTGGAAAAAAAATTTTTGTGTCTGTGTGTGTGTGTGTGTGTGTCTGTCTGTGTGCGCTGTATCTCAAAAACTAATAGAGCAATTGATATAAAACCTTGAACATGAGTCTTATTTGATAATCCGAAGAACTGAAAAGCTTTTGGTAAAATTTCGTAAACCGGAAGTGGGCGTTTACCTTAACTGTTTTTTGTTTTTTGCCAATATTTTCTTAAATATGAAAAATATCACAAAAACATTTAAACAAACTTTGAAGACAACAAAGAAATAAACATATTTTGCTTGAAAACATTTTTCATAAAATCATTTTTATTCGAGAAAAAAATTTATTATTATTTTTTTAATTTTTGGTTTATAATTATAAAACGATAATAGTTACAGCAAATTTATGTTCATACTAATTGTAGAGAATGCTAAAATGAACGACTTATAAAGAATAAGTTTTTTTCGAAATCCATTTAGTTTTTGAGTAAACTGAGTTTTTGAATTTGAAGTATAATTTTTCCCTCTTTCATAATTTTGACGTTTTAAACGTCAGTTTCATCCGCTCGATGTACATTTAAAATACGATTTAAATAGAAAATAAACCATGAAAGCGTTAATATAAATGATACCATCAAGTCGGAGAAAGTAACATGATGGCCACATCACCATTTTTATTTCAATATGCATTCCTATTAAGATTTATGTGTATCTATCTTTGCGCGCTGGATCTCAAAAACTACTACATGAATTTACACCGAACTTTGATCAAAAGCCTTATATGATAATCCAAAGAACTGAAAAGCTTTTGGTAAAATTTCGTACACCGAAAGTGGGTGTTTACCTCAACCGTATTTTTGTTTTTCTCCGATAATTTTTTAAATTTGAAAAATACTACAAGAATATTTAAACAAATTTTAAAGGCAACAAAGAAGGTAACATTTTTCATTTGAAAACATTTTTCGTAAAATTAAATTTAATTTTTTTTGACATTGTTTGTTTATAATTGGGAAACGATAATAGTTATATAAAATTTATATTAATAATAATTGCAAATAATCCCGAAATGAACAACTTATAAAGAATAAGTTTTTTTCAATATCTCTTTAGTTTTTGAGTAAACAGTCTGTTTACTTAAAAAAGAGAGAGAAAGAGATATTGATGAAACATGATTAAAATTTATCATTTGTCATAAATTTTAATCATGTTAAACTAACAAAGATAACATTTTGAACTGACAAAAATTCTAATTTATATCTGTAAAGAATGTTTTTTTTTCCAGTGTTAAAACTTTGCCAAAAATAGTATTTGTCCAAGTATCGTATTGGACAAATGAGGAAGAACTGTCAAAAATTATATATTTTCATAACCAAAAATAATAGTATATCACTATCAAACATTGTGTTTTCTCGCTATTAAAAATGGTATATTTCCACCGGAAAGAAAGGTATTTTACCACTGTCAAAATAAGAATTTTTTCAAGAAAGATTTTTTTTGCTGTCAAAAACTATCATTCTTCATTGTCAAAAATTGCATTTTTTCATTGTCAAAATGTATCGCCAAAAATCGAGTTTTGTTTTTGTTAATATCAAAAATTGTGTTTTTAACTCTAAAAAATGGTTTTTCTTCTCTGTCAAAAATTATGATCCTTAACTGTCAAAAATTGATTTTATTCCCTGTTAAAAAATGTACGTTTCCACTATCAAACATAGTACTTCTGTACCGTCAAAATTGCAGGTCTCCATTGTCAAATCTTCAATTTCCCAAAAACAGTATTCTGCCACTGCCAAAAATCATGTTTTTTAACTGTCGAATATTTTTTCACTGGAATGAATGGTATTTTTCCACCGTCAAAAATTGTCTGTTTTCTTTGTCAAAAATTCAATTTTATATTGCCAAAATGGTATATACTGTTAAAATTTGTATTTTTACACTATCAAACATAATTTTTCTCCTCTGTCAAAAATTTTGTCTTTTCGCGGCTAAAAATAGTATTTCACCACCGTCAAATTGTATTATTCCATTGTCAAAAATAGTGTTTCACCACCCTCAAAATTGTATTTTTATATTCTGAAAAATTCGTTTTTTCTATCGCCAAAAACAGTATTCTGCTATTGTTAAAAATCGCGTTTTTTAACTTTTAAAAATGGTATTTTTTTCACTGCGAAGAAGGTCATTTTTCCACCATAAAAATTATATTCTTCAATTATATTTTTACATCGTTAAAAATTGTATTCTGCCACTGTCAAAAATTGAATTTTGCCACTGTCGAAACTTGTGTTTTTTAATTGTCAAAAATGGTATTTTTTGCACTGGGAAGAACGATATTTTTCCACCACAAAAATTGTATTCTTCGTTGTCAAAAATTAGATTTTTACATTGCAAAAAATGGTATTCTGCCATTGTCAAAAATTTGTGTTTCCCACTGTCAAAACTTGTGTTTTTAACTGTTAAAAATGTTTTTTTTTTATGCGAAGAACGGTATTTTTTGACCACAAAAATTGTATTCTTCGTTGTCAAACCTTATATTTTTACATCGCGAAAAATTGTATTTTGCCCCTGTCAAAAATTATTTATTTTTAACTGTCAAAAATGTTTTTTTTACTGGGAAAAACGGTATTATTTATTCCACCACAAAAATTGTATTCCTTGTTGTCAACAATTATATTTTTACATGTCGAAAAATTGTATTTTGTCACTGTTAAAAATTGTATCTTGGCATTGTCAAAAATTATGTTTTTTAATTGTTAAAAATGTGTTTTTGTTTCACTGTAAAGAACGGTATTTTTTCCACAAAAATTGTATTCTTCGTTGCAAAAATCGTATTTTGCCACTGTCAAAACTTTATATTACTAATAATTGCAGAAAATGCCAAAATTACCAACTTATATAAAATAAGTTTTTTCAAAATCTCTTTGGTTTTCGAATAAACTGACAGTAAAGATTAATCGAAGGTATAATTTGTCAATTTCATCTTTCATAATTTTGACGTTTCAAACATCAGTGCCATCCGATCTTACAAAATTCTCTATTTTCACTTCTGTGCAATAAAATTAAGCACACAAAATATGTTATAGTTTAAAGCGGACTTCCTGGTTACGAAAATATGTAAATTTATCAATTTCCGTGATGTCAAAATGCCTCGTCATTCAGACAACAATTCAAAAATTTGAATTATAACTAAAATAGAAGTTTTTAGTCTTTTAGTTTTTAGTGTTAGTTTTGGCTTTTTAATAAAAGTGATTTTCAAGTTATGGTGTTTTATCATTTATTAAAAATATTGCAGACCTGAATTATACAACTAGAATATTGTAAAAAATACTCATAAGACTTGAGATTAATTTTATTGCACAGAAGCGTACATTTATAATATCATTTAAATTGAAATGAACCATGAAAATATAAATATAAATAACTACTATACCATCAAATCGGAGAAAGTAACATGATGGCCACATCACCATTTTTTGTATTATAAAACTGTATATGTGTATCCCGATCATCCTATTAGTTATCACGGTTTACTGTCTTTTTTCGATATCTCCACCCTCGCAACACGCCGTAATATTTCAAAGATGGTTTATTTATATAAAATATTAAATTTTAAAATTAATTGTCCTAGATCAGCGGTTCTCAAACTTTTTTGGCGACGGAACCCTTTTTGGAAAACGAAATACTTGCCGGAACCCTACAATAAAACAATAGTGTTTAAAAGTGTATTCTTTATTAATAAACATAATAAAAGTACCATGTAACAGTTACTTATTACTTACTTACATAATTAAAAACTGTCAGTATGTCAGCAAACACTGTGGCTCGAAGGGTAGAAAACATCGCTGAAAATATATCCTCTTAACTGTTGGACAAAAATGGACATATTGAGTGGTTTTCTTTGGCCTTGGATGAGTCAACGGATGTGTCAGATACTGCTCAGGTGTTGATTTATATTCGAGGAACAGATAAAAGCTATGAAGTGCATGAAGAACTTCTTGATATGTATAGTATTCATGGCACAACTACTGGTACAGATATTTTTAAAGGAGTTGAAATGGCCATTAATCAAAAGAACCTTTGATGGAAAAACTTGAAATGTATTACAACTGATGAGTGGGAAAAATAAAGGAGTGGTCGCTCTTGTGTCAAAGGCTGTAGAAAATGACGGTGGTTCAAAACCATTAGTCTTACATTGTATCATTCATCAACAGTCTTTGTGCGGAAAATGTTTGGATATGTCTGAAGTTCTGAAACCAGTCATATCAACTGTTAATTTTATCAGATCTTTTGGGCTGAATCACCGACAATTCCGACAATTTATTGAAGAGATTGGAGAAAATGACTTACCTTATCATAATGCCGTACGTTGGCTTAGTTGTGGGAAAGTCCTTCAGCGCTTTTTTGAACTTCGAGTAGTGATCGAAATTTTTTTGAATGAAAAGCATCGCCCTCTTACTGAATTCCAAAACAATGTATGGCTGTGGAAGTTAGCATTCTATGTTGATTTGACAAAACATGTGAACGAACTGAATTTGAGATTGCAAGGAGAAAACCAGCATCTTCCTGATTTATACACTAATATCAAATCATTCCGAAAGAAATTGATACTGTTTCAATCACAACTACGAAGTAAATGTTTTTCACATTTTAAAACATGTGAAATATTCAGCCACACCACTGAGACTGAGTTTCCTATCGATTTTGCAATCGAAACTTTGAGTGCTTTGAAAATAAATTTTGATACTCGTTTCTCGGACTTTGATGCCATTGCGAATCAAATTAAGATTTTTCAGAATCCTTTTGATACTGACATTGAAACCCTAGCCCCGAAACTTCAAATGGAAATGATTGATCTACAGTGCAGTGATATAATTAAGAACAAATATCAAAACTCATCTTTGTTGGAATTTTATAAGAGTCTTCCACTGACACAATTTGATAATTTGCATAAATTTGCTCGTGGGCTGTTTTCTGTTTTTGGTACTACTTATTTGTGTGAGAAGACCTTCTCCAAAATGAAGTACACAAAAAATGTTTACAGATCTAAATTAACTGATGAGCATCTTAAATCTCTTTTAATAATTGGTACAAGTAAAATTAGTCCACAACTATTTATTTATTCATTTAACGGATAACACCTTTTTTACAAATTACAAAATAAGATTATTAAAATGCTTAAAAATTAAATTAAATTAAAACTAAAATGAACACAAAATCAAAACGAAATTCAAATATGTGACCCCAACCAATTACACACAACCAATTATAACTAATATACAAAAATATATACACAAAATACTAACCTATACATAGTAAACATAGATATGAATATAAACGTTCTGGTCGGGTTGAGGACTACCATTTATTTTCGCAACTTAGGAAGGATTGCAAGAGCTTATCTGAATCCTGCTACAACAAGTATCTCAATGATGTGCAATCATCTATTAAATCGTTAAAAAAGGAAGCTGGTTATCCGAATGAAATGATTTATAATGATATCTCCGCTGATAATGGTCTTGATATAGTTAATTTATTCTCGGAATACTTTAGGACTGTCTACACCACTTCATCTAATTCATCCCATCAACCTTATTCTGGTTCCTCTGAGGTTCATGATGTTAAACTAGTTTTAAATATTCAAGATGTGTTTAGTGCCATTTCTAACTTAAAACCATCGCATACATACGGCCCTGATCAATTATCTAGTTATTTCCTGCAAAATTGCATTTACTCTTTGTGTCGTCCTATTTATATCATGTTTGCTAGATCATTGAATCAAGGCGTAGTACCGGAGTTATGGAAAAATAGCTTCATTGTCCCGTTACATAAATCTGGCTCGAGAGCGGACGTGAAAAACTACAGGGGCGTATGTATACAATCCACGATCCCTAAAATGTTGGATAAAATGGTTGCAGATCTGTTGGCTTGGTGTACTAAGTCTCTTATTTCTCCCAACCAGCATGGGTTTATTGCTGGTAGGTCCACTCTATCTAACCTTCTGGAATATAAGGAATTCGTCTCGAATGCTTTGGATAGTCGGTATCAGATAGACACTATCTACACTGACTTTACCAAGGCGTTTGATAGAATTGACATTATTCTTTTGCTGGATAAGTTGAGTTCGTTGGGTTTACGTGCCGAAGTTTTGTTATGGATATCCTCCTTTCTCAATAACAGGGTACAGTTTGTTAAGGGTAGGGTATTGGTTAAAATGTTCCACTCATTCTCGCTAGGCGGCGATAGTGCATACCGCGACTGTTCTTTCCTTTTTCAACTGCGCGGCGGAAACGCCCGAAGAGCCGCTAAAAATGACAGGTCCGCAAGAATTTGTCACCAAGCCCTCCGGCGGCCCACCCCAGAGAACTCCAGGGTGTTAATCACCCATATCGAATTTCGAGAATACCAAAATAAGGGAAATTTACAATGAACGAGGGTTGGGTTTGATTACCTGCAACACCATTGAGTGTATACCGGGTGACCCAGGGATCTGTAAAAGCCCCATAACTTATTTGCTATTTGAGATATCGACTTCTAGTTTTCTTGAACTGGTACCCACACTTATTCTACATATTTTAAAAATATGTATGTTTTTGTACAGGGTGTCCCAATATACAAAACAGAACAAAGTTATGTTTTTTTTAATGGAACACCCTATATTTTATACTTTATTTTCAACCCTCTTGAGAAGCTGATAAAAATAGTATAAGATAGTATGGGTCTATTATGGACGGTTGGTTAGTTATGAGCAAATTTGTGGCAAAAACATGTACACATTGAAACCATTGCAGAAGCGTTTCTAGCAAAGATAGCATCATTATTTATACACTAGAAAATTTACCACATCAGAAAGAATAATACACATCGGCTTTGGTTCTCTTTTATTCATAGTGCTACACAGGGTGTCAACATACGCAAAACAATAGATAACTATTTTTTTTCAAATGGAACACCCTGTATAAGTTGCCACCAATCTATGGCATTTTTAATAAGCTTTCCAATGATATACAGTTTGTATGACAAAATATTAAGAATTCTTGAGATTTGTCAATAAAAACATATTCCTTTTGCCACCTTCTGCTGATTTTTGGATTTTCAGCCAAAACTATGCATTTTCAGGAATAATTATAAGATATAAAAGTTGTAGAGCGAAAAATTTCCAATCGATATAGGTCTTTCAACTTTTAAGAAAATGCGTGCATTGCCCGCCAGTGCGCGCAAAATCGTAACTGTATATGCATTTAAGCGTTTTCTTTTCAAATTTTTTAATAATAAATTGCACTATACTTTATTTTCCGCACCCTCTAGCAGAAAAAGGGGAAATTATAGGGAAATAAAAATGGTCCATATCGATTGAAAATGTTCCGCTCTACAACTCTTAAAAGAAGCAATTTTTGCCAAAAATGCATAGTTTTCCCTTATAATGCAAATTGAAAATGTATTTATCAATTTTTTCAATGGTTTTTTGCATTTTTAGCGAAAACTATGCATTTTGGGCAAAAATTGCTTCTTTTAAGAGTTGTAGAGCAGAATATTTTCAATTGATGTGGGTCATTTAAATAATTCTATAATTACCCGTTTTTCTGCTAGACGACGTGGAAAATAAAGTATAGTGCAATTAATTAACAAAAAATTTGAGAAAAACGCCAAAATGCATATACGGTCACGATTTTGCGCTCTCTGGCGGGCAATGCACGCATTATTGGAAAAATCAAAAGACCTACATCGATCGAAAATTTTCCGCTCTACAACTTTGGTCTCTTATTATTTTTTCAGAAAATGCATAGTTTTGGCTGAAAATCCAAAAATGAGCAGGAGATGACAAAAGAAATATGTTTTTGTTTTTATGGATCAATCTTAAGAATCCTTAATATTTCATTATACAAATTGTACATCATTGGAAAGCTTATTAAAAATTCCATGCATTGGTGACAAGATATATAGGGTGTTCTATTTGAGAAAAAATAGTTACCCATTATTTTGCGTATGTTGACACCCTGTATAGCAGTATGAACAAAAAAGAACCAAAGCCGATTTGTATTATTCTTCATGATGTGGAAAATTCTTTAGTGTATAAAAAATTACCCTACCTTTGCTAGGAGTGCTTCTGCAACTTTTTCAATGTGTCGTTGTTTTTGCCACAAATTTGCCCATAACTAACCAACCGTCCATAATAGACCCATACTATCTTATACTATTTTTTTATCAGCTTCTCAAGAGGATTGAAAATAAAGTATAAAATATAGAGTGTTCCATTTAAAAAAACATAACTTTGGTCTGTTATGTATACTGGGACACCCTGTACAAAAACATATATATTTTTAAAATATGTAAAATAAGTGTGGGTACCAGTTCAAGAAAACTAGAAGTCGATATCTTAAATAGCAAATAAGTTATGGAGCTTTTACAGATCGCTGGGTCACCCGGTATGTAATAGTTTAAATAATCGCAATACTGAATAATTAGCAATTATTAGTAAACACTCTATTTTATTTTAAATATGGATATTTATATACAGAATGATGAAAAAGTTCAGCACAAAATTCATAACAGCTTAGCAGGTCGATTTTTGTTCATTATTGCGCACTTTTTGACGTGCTCAAAAATATTGTGACGTTACTAGTGTTTGACGAGCAACTTTTGCAGAGCTCTTACTGTGGATTTTGAAATTTTAACTCTTTCGTGGTGTTATTGATTGAACAAATCGCATGATTCCTCACAAGTTCTTAGCCTATCGCCATATTCCATCATCATTCATAACTATTATTTCTTGTTCAGTCAAATGCACCATTTTGAGTTAATTTTAGAAGTAAAAACTTTTTAATTTAAACTTAAACTTGTTAACATGAGTGCGTTTTTGCATTCGCAGTCGGCACGAGTCAAAGACGACCGATTGCAATCGCAAAAATTGATGCATGTGGGATATTCGGAAGAATATCGCTCGATTTTAGAAGAATGTAATGGAAGTAATATTTATGAAATTTATAAATTCAATTTTGAAGAAGTAAGCTGTGTAACTATGACATAACCAAAAAGAAACGTCAAATAATTTTATAACTAATCGGTTATTATTACAATCTCGCAACACTTTGACAAAAAAAATAATAGAAGCGAGTTACCTTAGCAATAAAAAGTTGAAACTATCAGTTTAAAATAAACTAGTCTTAGCTTTGACAGAAGTGAAAATTTGCCGTAGTGCTTATACCCGGTATTTTTAGTGTTGCATAATTTAATATTCTTTATAATACTGCAGTCAAAGATATAAGCGGGTTGTTTTTATTAATAGCTTTGACACCAGAAGAACAAGACAATTATTTTCTAAAATCACCCAGAAGTAAAATGCCACAAATGGTCTATTTGTAAGCCTGTCTCAATAAAATGCCTAAATGTAAAGAGAGCACGTGCTGTTTTTACATGCATTTACAGATTGTGACATCATTCATCATCATCGTTCTATAATAAATGTAAAATTACATTTGCTAAAAAAATTGAGGAACAAGAACATTTGGATAATTTTTCAAGACAGCAAATCAAGTTATAGATGTCATGTATCCAGCTGGTATAAGTATTCTTTCTTCCAACCGTGTTCCAAAATCTGCAGTAGATTTAAATCTATTCCAATATCAATATTTTACAAAAAAATACCAAAAGATTCCTATGTGCAACCAATTGAATATTTATTACCAATTGAATGGGTCAGGAATTATCAGAAATATATACAGGGTGTAGTCAGCAGTGGAACAAAATAGAACATAGGATTTTCACTGTTAATTTTTTTATATTGGAATATTATCTTCCCTGATCATTTTAGAGTAAAAACCCGAAATAAATAATAAAATACAAATGATAATATTCGCGAAAATAAAGGTTGCCATGAAAATAAAAAAATAGTGCTTAATTTTTAATTTTTAATTTTTAATTTTTAATTTTTAATTTTTAATTTTTAATTTTTAATTTTTAATTTTTAATTTTTAATTTTTAATTTTTAATTTTTAATTTTTAATTTTTAATTTTTAATTTTTAATTTTTAATTTTTAATTTTTAATTTTTAATTTTTGATTTTTAATTTTTAATTTTTAATTTTTAATTTTTAATTTTTAATTTTTAATTTTTAATTTTTAATTTTTAATTTTTAATTTTTAATTTTTAATTTTTAATTTTTAATTTTTAATTTTTAATTTTTAATTTTTAATTTTTAATTTTTAATTTTTAATTTTTAATTTTTAATTTTTAATTTTTAATTTTTAATTTTTAATTTTTAATTTTTAATTTTTAATTTTTAATTTTTAATTTTTAATTTTTAATTTTTAATTTTTAATTTTTAATTTTTAATTTTTAATTTTTAATTTTTAATTTTTAATTTTTAATTTTTAATTTTTAATTTTTAATTTTTAATTTTTAATCATTTAAGTTGCGGTAAACACAGTCATGTATTTTTTTCGTTTTCCGTGCCGATGCGTTTTTAGGTGATCTCGATTATTCGTTTAAATTCCGTCTATGCCCACTGAAAATAGTCTCCAGATGTATTTTGCCAGATGTATTATTCGGCCGATGTCGGGGCGAAAGCGTAAATTGTGTCTATCTTTCTCTACTGCAGTCGTAGTAATTCCGAAAAAAACGAAAATTTGTATGTTTATTATTGCTCTTATTAATTATGCAATTTTCATGAACTTAATCTCAGAAAAAAGCTGCTAACATTTTCAAGGTATCTCTAACATTTTTTTTTATATTCTGGTAGAGATATTAGCAAAAATGAGAGATGACTCATTTATTTCCATACATTACAACACATAACACTGTATTTCTCCTATATTTTTCACTCAATATTCATGAAAATATACAACGACCTATGAAATACTATGACAATTAACTTTTGAAAAAAAAAAATTCTATAATTGCTATATTTTTTCTGATTACTAACATAAATCTAACTTTTTTATTAATGGACAAAAAAAATTTTTTTAAACATTTGTATATTGTTCATACATTTCAGAGTAACATACATTTACGACGTAAATAAATTTAAATAGCAAATGACTAAAAATTACGTTTTCCCAACAACAGAATAGAGCCTATACCCTACCGTTAAGATCGGTAACTTTACATCTAATGCAATTACAGTTACTTCGGGGGTACCCCAGGGGTCTCATTGCGGCCCAATCCTCTTCCTATTATTTATCAACGATTTACTTGAATCAATTGTAAACTGTAACTCTTCATTGTATGCCGATGACTTAAAGATCTTTAAAGTCATCCATACACCTGAAGACTGTGCTGAGGTTCAGGCTGACCTGGATCGTATAAATATGTGGTGTGTCAGAAATCGTTTGTCTCTGAATGTCACAAAATGTTTTTCAATGTCTACATATCGTTGTAATAATCCAATCATGCATACTTACACTATCAACTCAGTTAGCATAAAACAGGTTACCACTATGAAAGACTTGGGCATTACGTTCGATACCAGATTCACTTTCAACAACCATATTGCTAATATTACTAATAATGCATTAAAAATGTGGGGGTATGTGTGGTCCATAAGTAAAGACATGAATGCTGCAAGTTTGAAAGTTTTATATTGCTCTCTTGTTAGATCAATTTTAGAATATAACTCACCCATTTGGACTCCATTTACTACCACCAATATTATGCGACTTGAACTTGTGCAAAAGAAATACCTAAGAAGCATGGAGTTCAAACTAGGTCGTCATCATATTCGAGGTGATTACCAGGCAATATTGGACGTCCTAAGCATGAAGACACTGGCGGATCATCGCATTGACGCGGACTTATGCTTACTACACCGTTTGGTTCACGGAAAGATCGACTCCCCAAATATTTTAAAAATGTTTTTGTTTCATACTCCTAATAGAAGGACTCGATCAACTACTCTTTTCTACCAAAACACCCACAATACTGTATCTGGTCACAACAATTCGATTTCTCGGCTAACTTCACTTGGAAATGAATTTAATTGCCATGACTGGTTTGATTTATTTGACAATTCATTTAATCGTTTTAAAAGAAACTTGAAATTTAGATAATGAAATTTGTATTTATTTTTGGTATTCTTTACTTTCACGATTTTAATATTTATATGTTGTTTCTTTGTAATGGATGTACTCATTAAGTTGAAATGTTTCACATACTTTATTTAGTTATTATATATTTTGTATTTTATGTATACAAAGGTGGTTACCGTAAATAAACTTTATTATTATTATTATTATTATTATTATTATTATTATTATTATTATTATTATATACACAATACAAACCCAAGTGGAGTAACTAATTAATGTACAGAAAATAAAATAAAAACACCAAAAAAATAAAAATAAAATAAACTTAAGTACAAAGAGACAAATCAATACGCATTAGATTCCTTTTAAATGCATTGAACGATGAATGAAAAATTTGAAAATTAGGGTTTGAGCCCAAATCATTACATAACCTCATCATCCTACTAATCGGGTTATTAGATCCATAATTAGTAGTATGAAGAGGCACACGAAAAAGAAATGTTGAACGAGTTTTCATACTCAATGAAAAATTAAAATTCATTGCAGAGAGTAAGTAAGGACAATCAATATGTCCATTTATTAATTTGAAGGCAAAGCATAAATCAAGCATTATTCTCCTATAATGCAAAGTTTGTAATTTTAACGAATTCAACATTTCTGAGTGACTAAATTCACGGCGTAATCTTCCAAGTTTAAATGACACAAATATTAAAAATTTACTCTGGACCATTTCTAATTTATGAGATGCATTAGCATAAAAAGGATTCCAAATTATAGAACCGTATTCCAACTTAGACCGCACTAAAGTAAGATATAAAATTTTTATCGTATCAACACTAAAATCAGTAGAGAAACGTTTAATTGCCCCAAGTGCTTTAAGAGCTTTATTACATATTAAATTAATATGAGATGAAAATGTTAAACGAGTATCAAAAATAATTCCTAAGTCTCTAATTTCATTTACCGCGTTCAATTGAGTTCCATTAATGAAGTATGAAAATTTTAATAAATTGCCACGAGTAAATGAAATAGACATACATTTATTAATATTGAGGTCTAGATTATTATTTGTACACCATAAGGAAAGATTATTGATGTCATCTTGTAAGGCATCACGGTCATACTCATTTCGAATTATTGAAAATAGCTTTAAATCATCGGCGAACATTAGGAATTTTGAGGTATTGAAATTTAAGCCTATATAATTTATAAATAATAAAAATAAAATTGGTCCACAATGAGAACCTTGCGGTACCCCTGAGGTTACATGAATTGCATCAGAAATAAAATTATCGATTTTCACATACTGTTTGCGATCACATAAATAACTTTGAAACCATTTAACAACAATATTACTGAAACCATAGACAGATAATTTGTATAACAAAGCTTTATGATTAACACGATCGAAAGCTTTCGAGAAATCAGTATATATCGCATCAACTTGGTATCCACCCTCGACAGCACGCAATAGAAAATGTTGGTACGATAATAAATTGGTAACTGTTGACTTTCCTTCAACAAAGCCATGCTGCTCATCCGTAATAATGCGTTTACAAGTCCACATCACTTGCTTTGAAACTAAATAATCAAGCATTTTAGGTACTGTTGATTGTAAAGTAATACCTCTATAATTACATACATTTTCCACCTGTCCATCCTTAAACAACGGATTAATAAAAGATTCCTTCCATAGCTCAGGAACTATACCACTGGACAAAGACCGATTAAATAGAGTTAGGATAGGCAATGTAAGAGTAAAAACACATCTTTTTAATAAAAATGGAGGTAAACCATCTGGACCAGCAATTACTGAATCATTTAGAGAACACAAATAATTAAAAATGTCAGTGGAATCAACCGTTAGTGACTCTAGACAAAGTGAATCAACGCTTTCAAATATTGTTGTAGGAGAATCAGTATTACGGTATACTTCAGAAAAATAACTAGCAAATGAATTTACACACTCGTAGCCATCATTACTAACAATGCCATTATAAGACATTTGTTTCGGAAACCCACGTATCTTACTACAGTCATCAACATAATTCCAAAAAACTCTTGGATTATGTTTAATGTTACATTCCATATTATAAATAAATTGCTTATAAAGAGACTTACTTAAATTTGAGCTCTTAAAATTTTAAATTCATCATAATCATCAAGACTACCAGAACCTTTAAACTTAGCATGAGCACTCTTTTTGTTTCTAACTAAATTGATTAGTTCACCATTAAACCAACGTGGAAATGTTGATTTTTTTTACGTTTTACAGGAACATAAAGATTTAGGCCAGTATTAATGATATTATAGAAATTATTTAAAGTAACATTTAAATCTGGATCACTTAAAAGATAATCCCAGTCAACAGATGCCAAATAATTATTTAGTAAATCATAATCAGCAAGTTTAAAATCATAATAGAATAGATCAGTAAATAAAATTTTAAGTTCAGATGCTAAATTAATTTTAATGTTGTAAGAAATGTGATGCAGACTATTTGGAAATAGGGGATCAATTGATTTTGAAACCTCTAACTTATTAATATTAGATAAAACTAAATCAAGAAAAACCCCACGCTCATTGGGAATTAAATTGCACTGTGTCAAATTATTAAAAGCCAAACAATCTCTCAAACATATGTCGTTATTAGGAAACACTTGCATCAAATACACCGCAAAGAGAACTTCGCACATTGTAATCGCCGCAAAAAATATATTGAAAATTAGGATGATCTAAACAAATTTGGTCAATGGTCATAGTATGATTTTCATATAACGAAACATTTGAGTTAGGTGGAATATAGGTGGCACCTATAATACAATTGTTATTCACTTTAAGAAATACGTGTTCAATATTGTCACATAAAGGCATTAATTTAACAGAAGTAAATGACGATCTAACAGCAATAAGAACACCTCCACCTCTCGTCTTTACGCTGGTTAAGGGTGACCTATCAACTCTAAATACATTGTAGTTTTTAAAATTTAAATTAGCATCACTAATGGAATCATCAAGCCAAGTTTCAATTATTATAATTATATCATAAATAGAACAATTGACAGTATTATGAACATTATCAAGCTTTGATCTAAGACCCCCAACATTTTGGAAACAAATATTTAGTTTTTTAAATTACGTGACTCATTAATAGGTACAATATTTGGTTTTCCACGAATATACTTTATAGTTAGATTAGATTCACCTTGCTGTTTGCGCTTAAGTAATTCTTCATTTAACAATTTTAAATACCGGTGCTGGTTATCTGTTAAATCAGCTTTAAAACGTATATTATTAGATTTAATAAGGCGCGAAACTTTCAATATTTCCAATGCTGATGAACGATCTTTGAAACATAACTTCAGAGGTCTTGGCTTATCAGACTCCTTTCCAATTCTGATTATTTTTTCTGGTTCAAATATAACTTCAGATCCAAGTATTTCCAGCAATCCTTTCTTGTCGCGCGCGAACCTCTCAGTAGGTGATCCTCTTGACTCAGGCAGGTTGAAAACCATTACATTCATTGATCTACGATAACGTTCTTCAATTTCTTCAAGTAAGTCCTCATTGTTTATAATATTGGATGAATTTATGGTACCAGAGTTTTCAATTTTATCAATTCGTTTTTCCAATACAGAAAGTGAATTGCTAATGAAATGTGTCATTTCATTCTTAAACTTTTCAAAACATTCTACCATCATTTTGCTCAATGTATTGCATGTTCCAGCATCAATTTCAACTTGATTATTTAATAAAGTACATTTCGAGCAAAACCATTTAATATTATTATGTTTATTAATGCAGGATATATCAGCATCAGTTAAGTTAGAACATTTATTATGGACAGACTTATTACAATTACCTGCACATTTAATATAAGTACTACAAACTATTGTCAGTGGAAAATCTCAATTACATAAATCTCATTAGTATTTCATATGTCATTATGCTTGTTATAAGTTATGTTTTTATTTAAAATGTATAAAATGTTAGTTGGATTCATTTACATAATTTGTTAGTTATTATATACTGAAGTTAAATTTTCTACATATTATACATGTCTTTACTCATTACAATTCTGTGTTTCTTTATCCAACTTATCACAAAAACAATAACAATAAGCCTACAACAATGTTATGAGTAGTTAGCCCATGACCATATCAATGTAGATGTCACATTAATAATTATTCAACATAAAATTAGAATACTTCAGTAAACTAAATTTAATTTTCTATAAAAAATATGTTCTCTAAAAGGAGTTTTCAAGTATGCTAGCTCTCCGCGGGCCGGACAAAATCAGTCCGCGGACCGGATGTGGCCCTCGGGCCGTAGTTTGGAGACCCCTGCTCTAATGTATAATTTTTTGTCAGCATAAACATAATTATATGTTAGTGCATGTTGTGGCCTCGTTCCAATTGTAATATCTGTATATAAAAATGTGTGCATTGAGTAATAGAAATATTTTATATTTTGCAGGAATAATGCGGAATGCAGTCCATCGGTAGCATACTGCAAATCTGCATAATATGCTCAATTGTGTTATCAAGTAACGTCGAAGTTAATGGTGGATTCGCATGCCTCAGCAATCCGTGCATCCACGGCGTTTGCTTGGACGATTTAAACACAACCTATTCGTGTTACTGCATCGATGGATACACGGGAGTTCAGTGCCAGACGAATTGGGATGAATGCTGGTCCAGCCCATGCCAGAATGGAGGTATTTGTTTGGACGGAATAGCCAGTTTCAATTGCTCGTGCTCCGCCGGTTTCACTGGTAATGCAGAATTTGCACGAAAGCCCGGCTAGTTAATTCCATTACTTTTGTTGTGTCACTAGGCGATGTGTGCGAAGAAGATTTTAATGAGTGCGAGAGTAATCCATGCTTAAACAACGGAACGTGTCTTGATGGCAGAAACGGATATACGTGCAATTGCGCGCCGGGTTATTCTGGTGAACATTGCGAAGAGGATGTTGCTGTGTGTAATGTCACTGCCGAAACGAGGTGTTTAAATGGTGGGATATGCATAGAGGGACCTGGAGCTACGTTTACTTGTAAATGTCAACCAGGTATTATGTTTGAAAATAATTTATCACAAAATTGGGTCGGTGAGTCTTGTCATCTGATACATAAAGAGAGGTTATGATGAAAAACTCTATAAAGCTTCAGTAACCATGATGACATTTGCGTTATTAAAATTTTGCGAATGTATGAACGCAAAAAATCCTATTAGATCGTAAAATGACGTCTGTCAGATGCAATCGTTCAACGATCTAAAATAAAAAAATGGTGATGTGGCCATCATGTTACTTTCTCCGATTTGACGATTAGACCAAACCCTTGAAAATACTGGCAAAACATTAAAAAATCGCTGCTGCAGGTTAAAAATCTAAAATATTCGCCAATCAAAAATTCGCTGATAGAAATCAATAATTAAACAATAAAACTAAAACATAGGCCCAAAAAAATCCAAATATCGAAAACTATGGCTTAAACATAAACGAAACGCAAACTAAAACATCGAAAATTTCAACAAACACATCGAAAATGTTGTTCAAAATAAAGATTATTCAGGCAAAAAAATTAAAAATTTGGAATAAATTGAGGCGAAAACCAGGTAAAGATCTAAATTATGGACCAACAAAATGCAGACCAAAATATTGTAAATTCAAGTAAAAGAAAAAATATTTAGATAGCCCCTAAAATAATTGTTTGGCTCAAAATAAGTTTCCGACAAGAAACTCGAAAATATTTAAAAAAAATCAAATAAAAAACAATAATTCAGGTTAAAAATCCAAAGTAAAGGGCAAAAATCAAAAACCGACAAAATAACTCGAAAATACCGGCAAAAAAATCGCCCATAAAAATCAATAATTCAGATTAGAAAATTTAAAATACGAGTATAACACAAAAAAGCTAAAACTTAAACCAACAATTAGGACCTAAATATCAAAAATGCGGACCAAAAAATCGAAACTTTGAACACTCAACCCAAATTTTCACGCCAAAATAAAGAATATTTAGACCAAAATAAAGAATATTTAGGTAAAAATCAAAAATTTGGAATAGAAAACGAAGTTACAGGCCAGAGATCCAAAAATTCAGATAAAAAATTAAAGTAAAGAAAAAATAGTTTGCCGTTTTCACCTTCAAAATGACCCCGTAGCTCAGAGTAAGTTTCTGAACAGAAACTCAAATTGGAAATAAAAAAAACTAAAATATGGGCCAAGAAAACAAAAAATTAGACCAAATACTGAAAATTTGGGACAAAAAATTTAAAAAAGCAGGCCAAAATAATCAAAACTTTGAAAAAAAAGAAATTACAGGCCAGAGACCTTAAAATGCAGATAAAAAAATTCAAGCAAACAAAAAATAGTTTGCCATTTTCAACCTCAAAATAACCCTGTAGCTCAAAGTAAGTTTTCGAACAGAAACTAAAATTGAAAATTGAAAAATTTATAATATAGGACAAAAAAAACAAAATTTAGACCAAATACCGAAAATTTGGGGCTAAAAATAAAAAATACAGATTAAAAAATCGAAAACCTTAATAAACAAATAGAAAATTTCAGCCAAATAAAGAAATCTTAGGACAGAAGATCAAAAATTTGGACCAAAAAATCGAAAATACAGGTCAAAATTTACCAATTGTGGCCCAAAAGATCGAAAACACGGGCCTAAAAATAAAAAATGGTGATGTGGCCATCATGTTACTTTCTCCGACTTTATATTTACGTTTTCATGGGTTTATTTTCAATTGAAATCATATTTTAAATGTACATCGAGCGTTGCGTAAACTTGGATGAAACTGACGTTTAAAACGTCAAAATCATGAAAGATGGAAAAATTATACTTCAAATTCAAAAACTCGGTTTACTCAAAAACTAAGGAGATTTCGAAAAAAACTTATTCTTTAGAAGTTGTTCATTTTGGCATTCTGTGCAATTATTATTAACATAATATTTCTGTAACTATTATCGTTTTATAATTATAAACCAAAAATTAAAAAAATAATAATAAATTTTTTTCTCGAATAAAAATGATTTTATGAAAAATGTTTTCAAGCAAAAGATGTTCATTTCTTTGTTGTCTTCACAGTTTGTTTGAATGTTTTTGTGATATTTTTCATATTTAAGAAAATATTGGCAAAAAACAAAAAACAGTTAAGGTAAACGCCCACTTCCGGTGTACAAAACTTTACCAAAAGCTTTTCAGTTCTTCAGATTATCAAATAAGACGAATGTTCAAAGTTTCATATCAATTGATCTATTAGTTTTTGAGATACAGCGCACACAGACAGACACACACACACACACACACACACACAGACACACACACAGACACACACACACACACACAGACACAAATTTTTTTTTTCCAGAAATTGTTGAAATGGCATCTAGGGACCCCAAAACGGATATTTCCGTAAAAAAAATTTTTGAAAAAAAAATCACGATCACAATACTTTCTCGTACTTCGTAACGGAGAAAGTAAAAAATGCAGACCAAAAAGTAAAAAAATCGAAAATCTTAATAAACAAATCAAAAATTTTGGCCAAGTAAAGAAATCTTAGGACATCAAAAATCCAAAATACAAATCAAAATTCAACAATTGTGGCAAAAAATCGAAAATTAAGACTAAAAATCGAAAATTAAGACTAAAAATCGAAAACACGAGCCTAAAAATCAAAATACTGACCAAAAAAGTGGTAAATTTCAACAGATCATTTTAAAATTGGGACCAACATAAAGAATATTTATGAAAAAAAATCAAGAATTTAAAGGAAAAATATCGAAGAAACAGGCAAAAAATATAAAATACGAGCACAAAAATTCCGGTCTCGAAATAATTTGCCCCAAAAATAACACAAGCTCAAATTAATATACGATCCGAAACTCTAAAAAAATGGCAAAAAAAAATAAAAAAATGGTGTTGCTTTTTCCGATTTGATGGTATTGTACTTTATGTTTACACTTTCATGGTTTATTTTCAATTGAAATCACATTTTAAATGTGCATAGAGTGTTTAGTAAAATCGGATGAAACTAACATTTAAAACGTCAAAATTATAAAAGATGAAAATGACAAATTATACTTTAAATTCTAATTGACAATTTACTCAAAAACCAAAGAGATTTCGAAAAATACTTATTCTATATAAGTTGTTCATTTTGGCATTATCTACAATTATTATTAAAATACATTTGCTGTACCTATTATCGTTTCATAATTTTAAACCAAAAATTACAAAAAAAAAATATAATTGCTATTATTTTTTAAAAACCATACGTTTCACGAAAAATATTTTCAAGCAAAAGATGTTCATTTCTTTGCTTTCTTCAAGATTTGTTTAAGTGCTTTTTTAGTACTTTTCATATTAAAAAATTTTTTGGAGAAAAACAAAAAACGGTTAAGGTATACACCTACTTCCGGTGTACGAAATTTTACCAAAAGCTTTTCAGTTCTTCGGGTTATAAAATAAGGCTTATGTTCAAAGTTTGATGTCAATTCAAGTAGTAGTTTTTTAGATACAGCGTGCACAAGCAAACAGGCATACATTTTAACAGGAATGCATATTAAAAAATGGTGATGTGGCCATCATGTTACTTTCTCCGACTTGATGGTATCATTTATATTTACGCTTTCGTGGTTTATTTTCAATTAAAATCATATTTTAAATGTACATCGAATGTTTCGTAGACTCGGATGAAACTGACGTTTAAAACGTCAAAATTATGAAAGATGGGAAAATTATGCTTCAAATTGAAAAACTCGGTTTACTCAAAAACTAACGAGATTTCGAAAAAAACTTATTCTTTAGAAGTTGTTCATTTTGGGATTTTCTACAATTATTATTCAAATAAATTTGCTGTAACTATTATCGTTTCATAATTATTCACCAAAAATTAAAAAAAAATTAATAAATTTTTTTCTTGAATAGCAATGATTTTATGAAAAATATTTTTAAGCAAAAGATGTTCATTTCTTTGTTGTCTTTAATGTTTGTTTAAATGTTTTTGTGATATTTTTTACATTTAAGAAAATATTGGCAAAAAACAAAAAACAGTTAAGGTAAACACCCACTTCCGGTGTACGAAATTTTACCAAAAGCTTTTCAGTTCTTCAGATTATCAAATAACACGTATGTTCAAAGTTTTATATCTTTTTCTCCCATAAGCGTTGCACTACTAGATATGTATATACAATGCTTGTACCTAGCACTGGAACGTAAATGCAAATTGGTACTCGCATGCAAAACAAGCTTTCAGAACTTGTCAACAATTAACTATTTCACTATCAAATCGGAGAAAGTTACATGATAGCCACATCACGTGAACATATTTATTTTAATATATATATACTATTATTATACTATTAGCGGAATATTTCTACGAAGAGAGACCTACAAAACTATATAGCTACTGTTAGCTGGCAGTCTGTTGCCAAAGTGCTATGACATAACCAGAAATTGACTTACGCCCTTTTAAAAGAAACTAAGAACGCCAATGATTCTGGCTGATTTAGAAACGAATTTCTAACACAAATGAATGGGTCTTTCGAAAATATGGAAAAAAAAATAACTCAGTTAAAAAAAGACTTTAACATTTTAACAAAAACACAGCTCATGCACATGAATCTAAAGGGTACTATAATTATTTTAACACAAGCAAACTAGTCTTACTCGGGTACTCCGAATAAGTGCCCTAATCTGTATGCTGTTTTTAGGTTGGACGGGATTCTTATGTGACGTAGAAATAGATGAATGCATGTCATCTCCATGTGAAAATGGGGCGATATGCATAGATTTGCATGCTGACTATGCGTGTGCGTGTCTCTTTGGTAAGTTGAATAATACTGCTTAAAAGAATCAACGAATATTTAATGAAAACGTTAACAACAAAATAAGATCTGTTAAAAAAAATATAAATTTCAAATGCAACTTAACACGTCCGCTATACAGGGCTTTTATTTTAACTCTGAACATATTATTGTTAATGCCAATATTAAATCGCATTAATAGGTGGACAACCATACTTACTAATTTTATTTAATTCTCGAAATTGTGTTATTAATAAAAATGTATTACACCACCGCAGAAAGAATACAAATAATTAATTGATATAAGACCGGGAACAGCACTCGAGGTGTTAGAGATTTGTTTTCGGTTGCATACCCGAGCAGACAACTTCCATCCATCGGAACAATTTTTAATATTGTCCATAATTTTGACAATACTGGCTGCGTGAGTAAATTTAACGGAAGAGATAAAACTCCACATGTTATGTTACGTGGAACGTAAGAGTTATTGCAGCACAGTTTCAAATTAGTTCAGCATCCGTTTATAAGACATTAAAAGAATTTAAATAATTGTTTTGTACAGTGTAGTTGAGATCGCAAAATAACTTATGGTTGGTTTGTAGGGTTTTCAGGTAGAAACTGTGAAGAAGTGGTGTTGGTATGCGAAGACAATCCTTGTAGAAATGGAGCGCTTTGTCTTATGGAAGAAGACCATCCTGTCTGTTACTGTGTACCCGACTATC
Source organism: Ocypus olens (assembly GCA_910593695.2). Classification (NCBI taxonomy): domain Eukaryota; kingdom Metazoa; phylum Arthropoda; class Insecta; order Coleoptera; family Staphylinidae; genus Ocypus; species Ocypus olens. The sequence goes on from OU343064.1 coordinate 3,676,260, forward strand.
ATGGAGACAGGTGCCAGTATCAGTATGATGAGTGCCAGCTTGGACCAAGGTGAAACTTTATTATATTTAAAATGTATTTAATCAAGTTTTATTGTTTATTTATATGTCCTGAATATTTCCTGAAATTTTATCAAAATTCATCAAGGGATTTTCGTCGAAATTTAAATCTAACGAAAATGTGCATTTTGCGCAACTGTGATATTGCATGGAACATTCTGGAAAAACCAGCGATGACTCTTTTTTGGATTACTCTTTTGTTTTATGGCTACACGTGTCTGGAATATTTTCCTGAAATTTCATCAAAATTCATCAAGGGATTTTCGTCGAAATTTAAATCTAACGAAAATGTGCATTTTGCGTAACTGTGATATTTCATGGAAAATTCTGGAAAAAAACAGCGATGACTCTTTTTTGGATTACTCTTTTGTTTTATGGCTACACGTGTCTGGAATATTTTCCTGAAATTTCATCAAAATTCATCAAGGGATTTTCGTGGAAATTAAAATCTAACGAAAATGTGCATTTTGCGTAACTGTGATATTGCATGGAAAATTCTGAAAAAACCAGCGATGATCCTTTTTTGGATTATTCTTTTGTTTTATAACTACACGTGTCCTGAATATTTTCCTGAAATTTCATCAAAATTCATCAAGGGATTTTCGTGTAAATTAAAATCTAACGAAAATGTGCATTTTGCGTAACTGTGATATTGCATGGAAAATTCTGGAAAAACTAGCGATGACCTTTTTTTGGATTATTCTTTTGTTTTATAGCTATACGTGTCTGGAATATTTTTCTGAAATTTCATTAAAATTCATCAAGGGATTTTCGTGGAAATTAAAATCTAACGAAAAAGTGCATTTTGCGTAACTGTGATATTGCATGGAACATTCTGAAAAAACCAGCGATGACCAATTTTTGGATTATTCTTTTGTTTTATAGCTACACGTGTATGGAATATTTTCCTGAAATTTCATCAAAATTCATCAAGGGATTTTCGTGGAAATTTAAATCTAACGAAAAAGTGCATTTTGCGTAACTGTGATATTGCATGGAAAATTCTGGAAAAACTAGCGATGACCCATTTTTGGATTATTCTTTTGTTTTATAACTACACGTGTCCTGAATATTTTCCTGAAATTTCATCAAAATTCATCAAGGGATTTTCGTGGGAATTAAAATCTAACGAAAATGTGCATTTTGCGTAACAGTGATATTGCATGGAAAATTCTGGAAAAACTAGCGATGACCCTTTTTTGGATTATTCTTTTGTTTTATAGCTACACGTGTATGGAATATTTTCCTGAAATTTCATTAAAATTCATCAAGGGATTTTCGTGGAAATTTAAATCTAACGAAAATGTGCATTTTGCGTAACTGTGATATTTCATGGAAAATTCTGGAAAAAACAGCGATGACTCTTTTTTGGATTACTCTTTTGTTTTATGGCTACACGTGTCTGGAATATTTTCCTGAAATTTCATCAAAATTCATCAAGGGATTTTCGTCGAAATTTAAATCTAACGAAAATGTGCATTTTGCGTAACTGTGATATGGCATGGAAAATTCTGGAAAAACTAGCGATGACCCTTTTTTGGATTACTCTTTTGTTTTATGGCTACACGTGTCTGGAATATTTTCCTGAAATTTCATCAAAATTCATCAAGGGATTTTCGTCGAAATTTAAATCTAACGAAAATGTGCATTTTGCGCAACTGTGATATTGCATGGAACATTCTGGAAAAACCAGCGATGACTCTTTTTTGGATTACTCTTTTGTTTTATGGCTACACGTGTCTGGAATATTTCCCTGAAATTTCATCAAAATTCATCAAGGGATTTTCGTGGAAATTTAAATCTAACGAAAATGTGCATTTTGCGTATCTGTGATATTGCATGGAAAATTCTGGAAAAACTAGCGATGACCCTTTTTTGGATTATTCTTTTGTTTTATAGCTACACGTGTCTGGAATATTTTCCTGAAATTTCATTAAAATTCATCAAGGGATTTTCGTGGAAATTTAAATCTAACGAAAATGTGCATTTTGCGTAACTGTGATATTTCATGGAAAATTCTGGAAAAAACAGCGATGACTCTTTTTTGGATTACTCTTTTGTTTTATGGCTACACATGTCTGGAATATTTTCCTGAAATTTCATCAAAATTCATCAAGGGATTTTCGTCGAAATTTAAATCTAACGAAAATGTGCATTTTGCGTAACTGTGATATTTCATGGAAAATTCTGGAAAAACTAGCGATGACCCTTTTTTGGATTACTCTTTTGTTTTATGGCTACACGTGTCTGGAATATTTTCCTGAAATTTCATCAAAATTCATCAAGGGATTTTCGTCGAAATTTAAATCTAACGAAAATGTGCATTTTGCGTATCTGTGATATTGCATGGAAAATTCTGGAAAAACTAGCGATGACCCTTTTTTGGATTATTCTTTTGTTTTATAGCTACACGTGTCTGGAATATTTTCCTGAAATTTCATCAAAATTCATCAAGGGATTTTCGTCGAAATTTAAATCTAACGAAAATGTGCATTTTGCGCAACTGTGATATTGCATGGAAAATTCTGAAAAAACTAGCGATGACCCTTTTCTGGATTGTTCTTCTGTTTTTTAGCTACACGTGTCTAGAATATTTTCCTGAAATTTCATCAAAATTTATCAAGGGATTTTCGTGGAAATTAAAATCTAACGAAAATGTGCATTTTGCGTAACTGTGATATTGCATGGAAAATTCTGGAAAAACTAGCGATGACCCTTTTTTGGATTATTCTTTTGTTTTATAGCTACACGTGTCTGGAAAATTTTCCTGAAATTTCATCAAAATTCATCAAGGGATTTTCGTGGAAATTAAAATCTAACGAAAATGTGCATTTTGCGCAACTGTGATATTGCATGGAAAATTCTGAAAAAACTAGCGATGACCCTTTTCTGGATTGTTCTTCTGTTTTTTAGCTACACGTGTCTAGAATATTTTCCTGAAATTTCATCAAAATTTATCAAGGGATTTTCGTGGAAATTAAAATCTAACGAAAATGTGCATTTTGCGCAACTGTGATATTGCATGGAAAATTCTGGAAAAACTAGCGATGACCCTTTTTTGGATTATCCTTTTGTTTTATAGCTACACGTGTCTGGAATATTTTCCTGAAATTTCATCAAAATTCATCAAGGGATTTTCATGGAAATTAAAATCTAACGAAAATGTGCATTTTGCGTAACTGTGATATTGCATGGAAAATTCTGAAAAAACCAGCGATGACCCTTTTTTGGATTATTCTTTTGTTTTGCAGCCACACGTGTCTGGAATATTTTCCTGAAATTTCATCAAAATTCATCAAGGGATTTTCATGGAAATTAAAATCTAACGAAAATGTGCATTTTGCGTAACTGTGATATTGCATGGAAAATTCTGAAAAAAACAGCGATGACCCTTTTTTGGATTATTCTTTTGTTTTGCAGCCACACGTGTCTGGAATATTTTCCTGAAATTTCATCAAAATTCATCAAGGGATTTTCGTGGAAATTAGAATCTAACGAAAATGTGCATTTTGCGTAACTGTGATATTGCATGGAAAATTCTGGAAAAACTAGCGATGACCCTTTTTTGGATTATCCTTTTGTTTTATAGCCACACGTGTCTGGCATATTTTCCTGAAATTTCATCAAAATTCATCAAGGGATTTTCATGGAAATTAAAATCTAACGAAAATATGCATTTTGCGTAACTGTGATATTGCATGGAAAATTCTGGAAAAACTAGCGATGGCCCTTTGTTGAGTTATTCTTTTGTTTTATAGCTACACGTGTCTGGAATATTTTCCTGACATTTCATCAAAATTCATCAAGGGATTTTCGTGGAAATTAAAATCTAACGAAAATGTGCATTTTGCGCAACTGTGATATTGCATGGAAAATTCTGGAAAAACTAGCGTTGGCCCTTTGTTGAGTTATTCTTTTGTTTTATAGCTACACGTGTCTGGAATATTTTCCTGAAATTTCATCAAAATTCATCAAGGGATTTTCGTGGAAATTAAAATCTAACGAAAATGTGCATTTTGCGCAACTGTGATATTGCATGGAAAATTCTGGAAAAACTAGCGATGGCCCTTTGTTGAGTTATTCTTTTGTTTTATAGCTACACGTGTCTGGAATATTTTCCTGAAATTTCATCAAAATTCATCAAGGGATTTTCGTGGAAATTAAAATCTAACGAAAATGTGCATTTTGCGTAACTGTGATATTGCATGGAAAATTCTGGAAAAACTAGCGATGACCCTTTTTTGGATTATCCTTTTGTTTTATAGCCACACGTGTCTGGCATATTTTCCTGAAATTTCATCAAAATTCATCAAGGGATTTTCGTGGAAATTAAAATCTAACGAAAATATGCATTTTGCGTAACTGTGATATTGCATGGAAAATTCTGAAAAAACTAGCGATGGCCCTTTGTTGAGTTATTCTTTTGTTTTATAGCTACACGTGTCTGGAATATTTTCCTGAAATTTCATCAAAATTCATCAAGGGATTTTCATGGAAATTAAAATCTAACGAAAATGTGCATTTTGCGCAACTGTGATATTGCATGGAAAATTCTGAAAAAACTAGCGATGACCCTTTTCCGGATTGTTCTTCTGTTTTTTAGCTACACGTGTCTAGAATATTTTCCTGAAATTTCATCAAAATTTATCAAGGGATTTTCGTGGAAATTAAAATCTAACGAAAATGTGCATTTTGCGTAACTGTGATATTGCATGGAAAATTCTGAAAAAACTAGCGATGACCCTTTTCCGGATTGTTCTTCTGTTTTTTAGCTACACGTGTCTAGAATATTTTCCTGAAATTTCATCAAAATTCATCAAGGGATTTTCGTGGAAATTAAAATCTAACGAAAATGTGCATTTTGCGCAACTGTGATATTGCATGGAAAATTCTGAAAAAACTAGCGATGACCCTTTTTTGGATTATCCTTTTGTTTTATAGCTACACGTGTCTGGAATATTTTCCTGAAATTTCATCAAAATTCATCAAGGGATTTTCGTGGAAATTAAAATCTAACGAAAATGTGCATTTTGCGCAACTGTGATATTGCATGGAAAATTCTGAAAAAACTGGCGATGACCCTTTTTTGGATTATCCTTTTGTTTTATAGCTACACGTGTCTGGAATATTTTCCTGAAATTTCATCAAAATTCATCAAGGGATTTTCGTGGAAATTAAAATCTAACGAAAATGTGCATTTTGCGCAACTGTGATATTGCATGGAAAATTCTGAAAAAACTGGCGATGACCCTTTTTTGGATTATCCTTTTGTTTTATAGCTACACGTGTCTGGAATATTTTCCTGAAATTTCATCAAAATTCATCAAGGGATTTTCGTGGAAATTTAAATCTAACGAAAATGTGCATTTTGCGCAACTGTGATATTGCATGGAAAATTCTGAAAAAACTAGCGATGACCCTTTTCTGGATTGTTCTTCTGTTTTTTAGCTACACGTGTCTAGAATATTTTCCTGAAATTTCATCAAAATTTATCAAGGGATTTTCGTGGAAATTAAAATCTAACGAAAATGTGCATTTTCCGTAACTGTGATATTGCATGGAAAATTCTGGAAAAACTAGCGATGACCCTTTTTTGGATTATTCTTTTGTTTTATAGCTACACGTGTCTGGAAAATTTTCCTGAAATTTCATCAAAATTCATCAAGGGATTTTCGTGGAAATTAAAATCTAACGAAAATGTGCATTTTGCGCAACTGTGATATTGCATGGAAAATTCTGAAAAAACTAGCGATGACCCTTTTCTGGATTGTTCTTCTGTTTTTTAGCTACACGTGTCTAGAATATTTTCCTGAAATTTCATCAAAATTTATCAAGGGATTTTCGTGGAAATTAAAATCTAACGAAAATGTGCATTTTGCGCAACTGTGATATTGCATGGAAAATTCTGGAAAAACTAGCGATGACCCTTTTTTGGATTATCCTTTTGTTTTATAGCTACACGTGTCTGGAATATTTTCCTGAAATTTCATCAAAATTCATCAAGGGATTTTCATGGAAATTAAAATCTAACGAAAATGTGCATTTTGCGTAACTGTGATATTGCATGGAAAATTCTGAAAAAACCAGCGATGACCCTTTTTTGGATTATTCTTTTGTTTTGCAGCCACACGTGTCTGGAATATTTTCCTGAAATTTCATCAAAATTCATCAAGGGATTTTCATGGAAATTAAAATCTAACGAAAATGTGCATTTTGCGTAACTGTGATATTGCATGGAAAATTCTGGAAAAACTAGCGATGACCCTTTTTTGGATTATTCTTTTGTTTTATAGCTACACGTATCCTGAATATTTTCCTGAAATTTCATCAAAATTCATCAAGGGATTTTCGTGGAAATTAAAATCTGACGAAAATGTGCATTTTGCGTAACTGTGATATTGCATGGAAAATTCTGGAAAAACTAGCGATGACCCATTTTTGGATTATTCTTTTGTTTTGTAGCCACACGTGTCTGGAATATTTTCCTGAAATTTCATCAAAATTCATCAAGGGATTTTCGTGGAAATTAGAATCTAACGAAAATGTGCATTTTGCATAACTGATATTGCATGGAAAATTCTGAAAAAACCAGCGATGACCCTTTTTTGGATTATTCTTTTGTTTTATAGCCACACGTGTCCTGAATATTTTCCTGAAATTTCATCAAAATTGATCAAGGGATTTTCGTGGAAATTAAAATCTGACGAAAATGTGCATTTTGCATAACTGATATTGCATGGAAAATTCTGAAAAAACCAGCGATGACCCATTTTTGGATTATTCTTTTGTTTAATAGCTACACGTGTCCTGAATATTTTCCTGAAATTTCCTTAAGATTCATCAAGGGATTTTCGTGGAAATTAAAATCTAACGAAAATGTGCATTTTGCGTAACTGTGATATTGCATGGAAAATTCTGGAAAAAACAGCGATGACTCTTTTTTGGATTACTCTTTTGTTTTATGGCTACACGTGTTTGGAATATTTTCCTGAAATTTCATCAAAATTCATCAAGGGATTTTCGTCGAAATTAAAATCTAACGAAAATGTGCATTTTGCGTAACTGTGATATTGCATGGAACATTCTGGAAAAACCAGCGATGACCCTTTTTTGTATTATTCTTTTGTTTTATGGCTACACGTGTCTGGAATATTTTCCTGAAATTTCATCAAAGTTCATCAAGGGATTTTCGTGGAAATTTAAATCTAACGAAAATGTGCATTTGGCGTAACTGTGATATTGCATAGAAAATTTTGGAAAAACCAGCGATGATCCATTTTTGGATTATTCTTTTGTTTCATAGCTACACGTGTCTGGAATTTTTTCCTGAAATTTCATCAAAGTTCATCAAGGGATTTTCGTGGAAATTAAAATTTAACGAAAATGTGCATTTTGCGTAACTGTAATATTGCATAGAAAATTTTGGAAAAACCAGCGATGACCCATTTTTGGATTATTCTTTTGTTTAATAGCTACACGTGTCCTGAATATTTTCCTGAAATTTCCTTAAGATTCATCAAGGGATTTTCGTTGAAATTAAAACCTAACGAAAATGTGCATTTTGCGTAACTGTAATATTGCATAGAAAATTTTGGAAAAACCAGCGATGACCCATTTTTGGATTATTCTTTTGTTTAATAGCTACACGTGTCCTGAATATTTTCCTGAAATTTCCTTAAGATTCATCAAGGGATTTTCGTTGAAATTAAAACCTAACGAAAATGTGCATTTTGCGTAACTGTAATATTGCATAGAAAATTTTGGAAAAACCAGCGATGACCCATTTTTGGATTATTCTTTTGTTTAATAGCTACACGTGTCCTGAATATTTTCCTGAAATTTCCTTAAGATTCATCAAGGGATTTTCGTTGAAATTAAAACCTAACGAAAATGTGCATTTTGCGTAACTGTGATATTGCATGGAAAATTCTGGAAAAACTAGCGATGACCCTTTTTTGGATTATACTTTTGTTTTATAACTACACGTGTCTGGAATATTTTCCTGAAATTTCATCAAAATTCATCAAAGGATTTTCGTGTAAATTAAAATCTAACGAAAATGTGCATTTTGCTTAACTGTGAAAATTCTGGAAAAGCTAGCGATGACCCTTTTTTGGATTATTCTTTTGTTTTATAGTTACACGTGTCTGGAATATTTTCCTGAAATTTCATCAAAATTCATCAAAGGATTTTCGTGTAAATTAAAATCTAACAAAAATGTGCATTTTGCTTAACTGTGAAAATTCTGGAAAAGCTAGCGATGACCCTTTTTTGGATTATTCTTTTGTTTTATAGCTACACGTGTCTGGAATATTTTCCTGAAATTTCATCAAAATTCATAAAGGGATTTTCGTGGAAATTAAAATTTAACGAAAATATGCATTTTGCATAACTGTGAAAATTCTGGAAAAACTAGCGATGACCCATTTTTGGAATATTCTTTTGTTTTTATAGCTACACGTGTCCTGAATATTTTCCTGAAATTTCATCAAAATTCATGTAGGGATTTTCGTGGAAATTAAAATTTAACGAAAATATGCATTTTGCATAACTGTGAAAATTCTGGAAAAACTAGCGATGACCCATTTTTGGAATATTCTTTTGTTTTTATAGCTACACGTGTCTGGAATATTTTCCTGAAATTTCATAAAAATTCATCAAAGGATTTTCGTGTAAATTAAAATCTAACGAAAATGTGCATTTTGCTTAACTGTGAAAATTCTGGAAAAGCGAGCGATGACCCTTTTTTGGATTATTCTTCTGTTTTATAGCTACACGTGTCTGGAATATTTTCCTGAAATTTCATCAAAATTCATCGAAGGATTTTCGTGGAAATTAAAATCTAACGAAAATGTGCATTTTGCGTAACTGTGATATTGCATGGAAAATTCAGGAAAAACCAGCGATGACCCTTTTTTAGATTATTTTTTTGTTTTATAACTACACGTGTAAATCTTAAATATTATTTCAGATGCATGAATGGTGGAACTTGCATAGACGGCGTAGACAACTTCACTTGCTCGTGCCCTCCAAACCTAACGGGCGTTCTATGCGAATGCTTAATCGTAGACGACCACTACCTCGATTGTACATACATAAGTCCAACGCCATACTTCAACACGACCATAACGACAACCGACAAAATTACAACGGATTCTATTTTTACTTCGACCTCGACCATATATACAAGTACAAGTACAACTGAAGAAATTACAAGTACAACAGAGAGTACAACCGTAACAACAACGCCATATACGGTAGAAACAACACCTCCAATCATCACCAAAGTGCCAAATTTTACAATAACTCCTACGGAAACTACAATATCAACAACCGAATTTGATACCACAACACTGACACTTCCGGAAACGTCGACACCATATAATGAATCTCAGGCAGCAACAACATTTTCTACTTCGTTATTTACTTCTACTACAACTGAATATGAGACTGTTACCACGGAGTTTACAACGGAAAGCCCTACGACGTTATCCAGTTCGACATTCAGTATGCAAACTTCTCCGCCTACGACTTTTGTTAGCGTAACAACTGATGATGTACTATTAACGTCCATTACAGAGGTGCCAGAATCCACGATTACAGAAAATGTAACAGATTTTACAGAAACGAGTAGTTATTCTTCATTTCCAACAACAATGAGTACGAGTAAAGGTGGCCGTGAAATTACTGAAACTAGTTTAGAGACGACATTTTCAACATTCTTTACTGAAAAACCGACGAGTGAAGTTACTGATTTTACCACTACAGAAACTGATTCAATTACAACAACAACTGAATTTACAACTATTTCTGACATTAATGCAACAGTTCCGTATTTTCCGGATTGTTCGATACGACAAAATAGGTGCCAACACGGAGGTAGTTGCGTTTACACAATTGAAGGGCATAGGGTAAGTTTATAAAGTGATGTACCGACATCATCATTAGGTTATAATTTTAGTGCATCTGCCCGTTCGATACCGACGGTCCACTTTGCGAACACCATTTGGGTATAAAAAATGCTGCATTCGGCGGAGATTCGTTTCTTTCGCATAAATTATACGATCGCGGGAACATGGCAATTGAGTTCAAATCAAAAACGACCTCCAACAGTGGGTTACTGTTCTATGCCAACATCGATCAAACTTACATGACCCTATTCATCGAGAAGGGTTACCTGAAGTTCAAATTCTCTTGCGGGTATCAAACAATGCTATTGAGCGAATTGGGAAAACCGGTGAACAATGGATATGAAATGAGGATTAACGCAGAGTATGTCAAATCACATTGTAACCATGGTTACTAATTATATTAACAAAGGTACTTTTAATTGATAAAAATTTGATTGAAATAATTAATTTGCAGATTAACATTCAGTAAAGATTACAATCATTGCAACGCATCGATTAAACTCAACAACACGCTCAGTATGAGCGGCGATCAAATGGCGCTTATCGATAAGTTTTCAAAAATCAATTCCAAATTGTATTTAGGGGGAGTTCCAAATGAATACGTGAAGGATAAAATTCAACCCGGATTCATCGGATGCATGTCGAATTTAAAAGTAAGTTTTTATAGCTAATGCAAATTAACCTGTTCGTAACTTTGCAAACAAACTTAAGTCTTACTTAGACTATCTTCTAATATATAAAATTTTCGTGTCACAGTGTTTGTAACAAAACTCCTCTGAAACGGCTTGACAGGTTCCTATGAAATTTTGTGTGTATATTGAGTGGGTCTGAGAATAGGATGCATACTATTTTTAATACCCCTAAATGATAAGGGTGGTCCACCGCAAATTTTTTATTTTTATTTTTTGGACAAAATTTTTTATTTTTATTTTTTTATGATTCGGCATTAAAAAATACATACAACCTAAATTTTCACCCTTCTACAACCAACCCCAATTTTTTAATAGCGATTTTAGTACTTTAATAATTTTCTACTCTCGGCGATCGACCGCTCGATCAGTTATTCCTTTTCCATTGTTTGCGCCGACGGTTATTAATGGGTTTTAATGGGCTTACCCTGTAGATTCGTATCGATAAATGTAAATAAATAAGTAGCTGAAATTATAAAAAAAAATATAAACAAAATATTAACAGCAAATGCTGCACTGAGCTCAATTGCAACACTTGCATCCGATGAACAATTAAGTCGGCTTTAAATACATAAATTGGTGATAACGATTGATTTATAATACGCGCGCCATCTCTTGGTGGTTGGAATGTCGCTCGCGGTGGTGTTACGAATTAAAATATTCTGCGGAAGATTCTGTGCGCGGTTGAGAATTTTTTTAATAATTTTGCCATTTAGTTCAAATTCGTTGATTATTAAAAAAAATTATGAATTTTTGAAGCAATAATTGCATGTTAGAGCGATCATGAATTTCAAAAATTAAAAAAAAAATATTTCAACTGGCGATACATGTTTTTATTAGTAACAATACACTTCTTACATTCTTTAGCTTTAATAATTTTGTTATTTAGTTCAAATCCGTTGATTATTAAAAAAGTTATGAATTTTTGAAGCAATAATTGCACGTTAAAGCGATCATGAATTTTAAAAATTCTAAAAAAAATATTTCAACTGGCGATAGATATTTTTATTATTAACAATACACTTCTTACATTCTTTAACTTTAATAATTTTGTTATTTAGTTCAAATCCGTTGATTATTAAAAAAGTTATGAATTTTTGAAGCAATAATTGCACGTTAAAGCGATCATGAATTTTAAAAATTCTAAAAAAAATATTTCAACTGGCGATACATGTTTTTATTAGTAACAATACACTTCTTACATTCTTTAGCTTTAATAATTTTGTTATTTAGTTCAAATCCGTTGATTATTAAAAAAGTTATGAATTTTTGAAGCAATAATTGCACGTTAAAGCGATCATGAATTTTAAAAATTCTAAAAAAAATATTTCAACTGCCGATACATGTTTTTATTAGTAACAATACACTTCTTACATTCTTTAGCTTTAATAATTTTGTTATTTAGTTCAAATCCGTTGATTATTAAAAAAGTTATGAATTTTTGAAGCAATAATTGCACGTTAAAGCGATCATGAATTTTAAAAATTCTAAAAAAAATATTTCAACTGCCGATACATGTTTTTATTAGTAACAATACACTTCTTACATTCTTTAACTTTAATAATTTTGTTATTTAGTTCAAATCCGTTGATTATTAAAAAAGTTATGAATTTTTGAAGCAATAATTGCACGTTAAAGCGATTATGAATTTCAAAAATTCTAAAAAAAATATTTCAACTGGCGATACATGTTTTTATTAGTAACAATACACTTCTTACATTCTTTAGCTTTAATAATTTTGTTATTTAGTTCAAATCCGTTGATTATTAAAAAAGTTATGAATTTTTGAAGCAATAATTGCACGTTAAAGCGATCATGAATTTCAAAAATTGGAAAAAAAATATTTCAACTAGCGATAGATGTTTTTATTATTAACAATACACTTCTTACATTCTTAAGCTTTAATAATTTTGTTATTTAATTCAAATCCGTTGATTATTAAAAAAATTATGAATTTTTGAAGCAATAATTGCACGTTAAAGCGATCGTGAATTTCAAAAATTAGAGCCTAAACCGTTTTCGGCCATTATCGTCACCACTTTATTTGCTTAATTTCAATGGGCCACACACGGACGACGGCGCAGCGCAGTGGAGCCGTCGTTCGTCACCAGTTACCTTTCTTAATTTTTAAAGGTTACGCACGGACGACGGCGCAGCGCAGCGGAGCCGTCGCTCGTCACCAGTTTATTTGCTTAATTTTAATGAGCGTCACCAGTAATAAGCTACATATTGACGACGGCGCTTCACAGCGGAGCCGTCGTTCGTCACCAGTTACCTTGCTTGATTTTAAAGGACTACGCACGGACGACGGCGCAGCGCAGTAGTTACTTTGCTCAATTCATGATTATGGTATCGATTTTAATACGTTGGCAGAAAATAAAACGAAGAATGTTGTGTATCATAGATCATTACAATAATAAACACTATGTTTTTGAATATTTTTTTTTTATGAATTATACCAATTCGAATTCAATATTCATAGTTAAGACAGGACAACGTCTGTCGGGTCAGCTAGTATACAAATAACTTTTTGAAACAACTACTTCCCTGGCTAATGCCACGCCGGATATTGAATGATACAAAAGAAATTTGCACGTTATTATATATACTAATTGTTCGGTAAAATTTTGTTAGTTTTTGCGCGCAGATCGACTGGACAAGCTTTTAAAACCGGTCCCGTCATTTCGTTTCACCCCCATCCCCGGGGGGGGGAGGGATTTTTCAAACGCAGATTTTCGATTTTTGCACGTCAAAAAAAATTACTCCTCCGTAATCGCCGGAGCTGGACGATCCCGGTATGTCTTAAAATAATCTCAAAGAAAATATCTAAAATTGATCGAGCCGCTTTTTTTAATTTTTGCCCCGTTTCCGAGATATGATTTTTTAAAAACCGGGTAAAATTTTTTTTTTATTTTCTTTTAAGGACCCTATTCTTTTCTTTTCGAGTGAAAAAGCTGAAACCTTCAGGGATGGCAGAAGTGATAACTGGCTTTCATTGGGATTTTTATTTATTTTTGGAACCACCCCTACGCGTCAACCAACGCCACCAACCCAGGGGGTGGTTCGTTTTTCTTCTTTTAACGACGAATTTCTTTCTTTTAAAGTCGAAAAGCTGAAACTTTCAGGGATGGCAGGAGATATTGTTTCAAAATTTTTGGAACCACCTGAACCACGAACCCTGGGTTCGTTTTCTTTCTTTTAAGGACAATTTTTTTTCTTTTCAAGTCGGAAAGCCGAAATTTTCAGGGATCGCAGAGGATATAACTGATTAAAAAAAAAGAAATAAAAATAAAAATAAAAAATAAAAAATTTAAAATATAAAAAGAAAAATAAAAAATTAATAATAAAAAATGAAAAATAAAACATTAATAAAAAATAAAAAATGAAAAATGAAAAATGAAAAATTGAAAATTAAAATGAAAAATGAAAAATGAAAAGTGAAATATGATAATGAAAAATGAAAAATGAAAAATTAAAAATGAAAATGAAAAATAAAAAACGACAGATTGTTGGATTGCTTCCATGGTAGAAGCAGCGGTAGTCGTATTATTAGCATTTCTATTGAAATTTCGTTTAAAATGTTTCTTATTCTTAGATTTGTGCACAAAATATTTTATAATTGCGTTTATAGGCCAACTTGAGCCGTTTAGCAATTTGTTTACATATTGTTGTTTAATACCAATCTTAAAAGAACAATAAACATCAGACGCAGTTAGGGCGTTACAAATGACATCAGGTACTTCAAGCTTTTCATTAATATGAGTAATAACCTGGGCGGTTGTTGTATTGGGCTGCAAATTATTTAAATGCAACCAAACCCTCTTTTCAACTTTTCAACTAGTGAACTTGCTGAATTTGTTCCTACCACAGGATAATTAGTGGTCTGGTGATGATATTTAGTTGTACGTGGTCCACTTCCAATTCCAGAAATAGTCGATGATCCATGATGTTGTAATACCGATGGTTGCAATGTATCCTTTCTTGTATCCGAAGACTTTGAAGACTCTTTTTTATTGTTAGAAAATCTTGAGGATGACGCTGTTGGTAATATCTTACCATCGGTTATTAATGGGCCAGTACTATGTAAAATCATTGAGTTTAGATTGGAGACATCGTTGGACTTATTTTTTTCTTTATTTAGATGAGAAACATTTGCATTATTTCCCAGTGATAAATTATTCATTATTTCAGTGAAAATCTGCTTAGTACCCATTAGAAGTTCTGACTTAAAATCCACAAAAAAATCTACCATAGAATCTGATTTCTGTTTTAGGATGTTAATTTCGTCCCGCAATAATCTGTTTTCATTTCTTAGTTCAACAATTACTGAATGCAAATTAATCATTACATCTCGATCGCTGATGGAATCAAATGTAACAGCAGGATTAACTGAATCTTCAAATGCGTTACATTCCCCTTCATCCTCCACGTTGAGCGTCTACTTCTAATACACCGAGGGCATTGAGATATATTTCTACATTTGCTGTCCACACTTGAAAACTTTTTGTAACGAATTATACATCCTGCATGAAACATTGCGTGACAATTGGTGCATGATACCCCGGACTGAATGGGGCTTTTGCATTTGGAACATTTCATACTAATTATGTAAATTATTAGTCTTACAAATAAATAAAAGTGACTACAAATTTTATATTAACAAAAAAAAAAGAGTTTACGAATCGTAAATTAAGATGGATTATGGAGATCAACAGGGATACAATTCACACCCCAGGAGCGTTTTGGGGGTGACTCACATAAACAAACTAGATCTGCTTCGGTAAGATTACGAATTAAAACAGAGGTGAAAACGTAAAACTTAATAACTATAGGATTGAATTATTTATAATTACAATTTACAAATAAAAATTCAAATGCCATCAATAACGTAAAATATCGTGTGAAACAAATAATTAAATCCCGGTCATTGACCGGGTTTCCATACAATAAAAAGCGAAATAGCGCGAAAACAATTAGGAATTCCTCCGCGTGCGGGGATATTAAAATCAATCGAGAATGTATGATTTACTTACAGTCAAATCTCGATTTACAATGCTATAGCAGTCAAATTTTCACACTAACCACCATACTAGTGGTCAAATGTGTGCTGAATTCGACAAAAATAGAACACGAATTTCCCACTTAAAACACAAGATTTTTGCGAGCACGATGTGGACGTTATGTATGATAAATTAATCTTCACATACATCAAACTTTAGCCTAGGAAAAACTAGTTACTAGTACTACTAGCGAAATAACATTGGTTTAAGATCGTTTATTTTTACCCACAGGACCAACAAAAAAATTCAAATCTAAATTTGACAATTTAAACTGCAAATGTTATTATTAATATTATTAAAAAACGCTAGAAAACATTTTGATAAGGACAGACAGTGTTAAACTTATCTAGTATTACCAGATGAAACAAATTTAATAACTGTATGAAAACAGAACCATAAAATATATAAAAGGTAAGTATATCCCCATCTACAGTCGCGTTTCGAGATTTATCTCTCATCAGTGTAGTTTGGCTTTTTGAATTGGATGTAAAAATAAATTCAAAGAATGAAATACACTTATTGTTAGATGCAATCGAACTAATTTTTATTCATCTTGTACGGCGCCGAAAATTCACGGGTTGAGTCATAATTTATTTGGCTCCAAATACACGTTCAGAACGTTTTCTTCCCCAACCGCGCACATTTCCGCCGCAGCCAATATTTTAACGAAATACGTGCCAGAAGTACATTGACACTGTGCTCCGACACACAGTGGGGCGAATTGTAGAAATCAGTGGGCAAATACCCACAATTTTCGTGACGTAATTTTTGAAATGTAAAAATTAAAAACTTCAAACTATGAACCAAATATTGATGATAATTCAACTCACGTATAAAAAGGTGCATTTAAAACGTCGGACAAAAACATTTGCAAATGGTTAAAAAAATATTTACCTTCACCATGACAACGATTTCTATATAAACAATTTTAGTAAACAGCTGACTTCAGTTGTACTCTGGCAGTTCGTGTCAGTTCTGAATACCTCTGCGGTGAAATATAATTGAAATCCGTTTCGAACACGCTTCCACGTGAAATTTTTGTCACGATTTTCATTCCGATTCATGTATAAGTTGAGTAAGTATTGTCCGTTCACCAATAATACACGTTTAGTTATGTACATTTGCAATTAAAGCCTAACACAGTATTTCGTACTTCGGCCTAGTGTCGTGAGATGTCGCCAGTGTACGGTACCGCTGCCACAATACATAAATTAAAGAATTGGATTGCATTTAATATCCATCTTGTTCTATCATGTTCTAATAGTATGAAATAAACATTTTTATATTCGTGCACTTGGCGTCGTCTCTTTTATGTGTGTCGGATATAAGTGCACCGGCAATTAAACGATCAGCCTTTATTGGTCTCGTAAGTTGTGTCGCTTGTAGTGTGTGTTTGTGCGCGTGTGTATGAGAAAATTATAACCTATAATATAATATAACAAACGCCAGAAATGTATGGAATTTATACTAAATGTAAGTAATAATACTTACTTATACAAAGCAATAATTATAAATATCATTTTAATGGCTAGATCTCAGTGTTTGTACCACTCGCAAACGCGCAGGTGCGAATTTCGCTATTCCCGTGGTACTCAACCATTTTCATTTTACCCACACACGATTTTGACGATTGGTGCTTCAACCAATTCCATTACAAATAAACAATGTTCTTTCACCCGTTGTACTTTTAATTAACATAAATTGCTAAAATATATAGTTCTTATTCGTTAAATTATCTCAACAAATACCACTCGCGGTTATAATTTCGCCAGGATAAATTTTATTTTAGGCACTCATTTCATCGCAAATTTCTTGAATGAATTGAGATTTTTCCATCTCAATTCATTTTCGAAATTTGTGTCGATTCAATGGCTCGTGCAAACAAATAAAATTTATCCGGCCAAATTTAACCTCTTGTGGTATTACCCCCCGACAAAATTGAACCTCAAGGGAGTCACTAATATTTAAATATTGTGATTTTGTATGTTGTTTTTGTATAGCCTGTATTATTTTAGTCAAATAAAAATGTCTTAATATACAACAAATTGAGGGTATTTTGAACAACATTTTTGAGTGGAGGATATCCAAACATCTTAACTCTTTGCTGCACGACTTTTTTAAAGTTATTTTACCCTAGCTGCACAGATTTTTGTGAAACAAATATAAAAATGTTCTTTTGTACGTAGGTAACTAAGCAAATAAAAAAATTACAAATTAAAAAATGGTGATGTGGCCATCATGTTACTTTCTCCGGCTTGATGGTATCATAGTCATTTATATTTACGCTTTCATGGTTTATTTTATATTTAAGTCATATTTTAAGTGTACATCGAGCGTTTTGTAGACTAACGTTTAAAACGTCAAAATTATAAAAGATAGAAAAATTGTACTTCAAATTTATAAACTCGGTTTACTCAAAAACAAAAGAGATTTCGAAAAAAACTTATTCTTTATAAGTTGTTCATTTCATAAATTTGCTGTAACTATTATCGTTTCATAATTATAAACCAAAATGGTGATGTGGCCATCATGTTACTTTCTCCGACTTGATGCTATCATAGCCATTTATATTTACGTTTTCATTGTTTATTTTCAATTGAAATCATATTTTAAATGTACATCGAGGGTTGTGTAAACGCGGATGAAACTGACGTTTAAAACGTCAAAATGATGAAAGATGGAAAAATTATACTTCAAATTTAAAAACTCGGTTTGCTCAAAAACCAACGAGATTTCGAAGAAAACTTATTCTTTAGAAGTTGTTCATTTTGGCATTCTCTACAATTATTATTCACATAAATTTGTTGTAACTATTATCGTTTCATAATTATAAACCAAAAATTTAAAAAAATTAATAAATTTTTTTTCTCGAATAGCAATGATTTTATGAAAAATATTTTCAAGCAAAAGATGTTCATTTCTTTGTTGTCTTTAATGTTTATTTAAATGTTTTTGTGATATTTTTCACATTTAAGAAAATATTGGCAAAAAACAAAAAACAGTTAAGGTAAACACCCACTTCCGGTGTACGAAATTTTACCAAAAGCTTTTCAGTTCTTCGGATTATCAAATAAGACGTATGTTTAAAGTTTCGTATCAATTGCTCTGTTAGTTTTTGAGTTACAGCGCACACAGACAGACACACACAAACACAGACACACACACACACACAGACACAAAATTTTTTACTTTCTCCGTTACGAAGTACGAGAAAGTATTGTGATCGTGATTTTTTTTCAAAAATTTTTTTTACGGAAATTTCAACAATTTCTGGAAAAAATTTTTTTGTGTCTGTGTGTGTGTGTGTGTGTCTGTGTTTGTGTGTGTCTGTCTGTGTGCGCTGTAACTCAAAAACTAACAGAGCAATTGATACGAAACTTTAAATATACGTCTTATTTGATAATCCGAAGAACTGAAAAGCTTTTGGTAAAATTTCGTACACCGGAAGTGGGTGTTTACCTTAACTGTTTTTTGTTTTTTGCCAATATTTTCCTTAATATAAAAAATATCACAAAAATATTTAAACAAACATTGAAGACAACAAAGAAATGAAAAGCGTTTGCTTGAAAATATTTTTCATAAAATCATTGCTATTCGAGAAAAACATTTATTTTATTTTTTTAATTTTTGGTTTATAATTATGAAACGATAATAGTTACAGCAATTCTATATAAATAATAATTGTAGAGAATGCCAAAATGAACAACTTCTAAAGAATAAGTTTTTTTCGAAATCTCGTTAGTTTTCGAGTAAACCTAGTTTTTGAATTTGAAGTATAATTTTTCCATCTTTCATGATTTTGACGTTTTAAACGTCAGTTTCATCCGAGTTTACGCAACGCTCGATGTACATTTAAAATATGATTTCAATTGAAAATAAACCCATGAAAACGTAAATATAAAGTCGGAGAAAGTAACATGATGGCCACATCACCATTTTTTCGATATGCATTCCTATTGAGATGTATGTCTGTCAGTCTGTGCGCGCCGTATCTCAAAAACTACGACATGAATTAACATGGAACTTTGAACATAAGCCTTATTTGGTAATTTGAAGAACTGAAAAGCTTTTGGTAATATTTCATAAACCTCAAGTATGCGTTCACCTTAGCCGTTTTTTGTTTTTCTCCGATAATTTTTTAAAAATGAAAAATATTACAAAAACATCTAAGCAAATCTTGAAGGTAACAAAAGGAAACAAAGAAATGAGCATCTTTTGTTTCAGTTTTTTTTCAAAAAACAAACGTTTTATGAAAAAATATCGATTTTTTTATCATTTTTGGTTTATAATTTGGAAACGATAATAGTTAATCAAATTTATATTAATAATAATGGTAGGTGATGCTAAAATGAATAACTTATAAAGGATACCTTCTTTTGTAAATCTCATTACTTTTTGAGTAAATCGTCAGCAAAGATTATTAGAATTTGAAGTATCATTTTTCATTTCCATCTTTCATAATTTTGACGTTTTAAATGTCAGAATCATCCAATACTACAATACTTTCGATGTACATTTAAATTGAAAAAAAATACCATGAAAGTATAAATCAAAATTTCAGGACTTTTTTTTTCTCACTTTTTTCAAGTCTTTTTTGTAAGACCTTATTTTCAGGATTTTTTCATTTCTTCTTTCATGTCTCTTTTTAGAACCTTTCTCTAGAACTTATTTTGCGGGACTTTTTTTCAAGACTTTATTGTAAAACCTTTTTGTTTTTGAGACTTCTTTTTAGGATTTTTTTATCCGGATTATTTTTTACGACTTTTTAATGCCTTTTTCAGATCTAGAACTGGAAGTTTTTTTAGAACTTTTTTGAAGACTTTTTTAGGACTCTTTTTTAACGACGTTTTTCAGGATTTTTAATCTGGATTATTTTTCTGGAACTTTTTTAATGCCTTTTTTCAGGACTTTTCTTAGGCTTTTTGCAAGATTTTTTTTGGGATTTTTTTTGCAGAATAATGTTTTCAAAACTTTTGCTACGACTTTTTTCAGAACTTTTTTCAAGATTTTATTTTTAGAACTCTTTTTTGAGGCCTTTTTTCACGGCGTTTTTTCAGGACTTTTGTTTCGGAACTTAACTTTTTCGAATTTTTTTCCAGGGCCCTTTTTTAAGGTTATTAAAAAACTATTATGTTCAGGACCTTTTTTGGGGCCTTTTTTATCACGGTTATTTTTTCAAGACTTTTTTAATACTTTTTATCAGATCTCGGCTAAGGCTTCTGTGAGGACTATTTTCTGGAATTTTCTCTGGACCTTCGTAAGCACTCTTTGCAGGACTTTATCAGAAATTTCTTTCAGGATTTTTTTTAGGACTTTTTTGGGACTTCACAGGATTTATTCTGGCCTATTTATTTCTGCACTTTTCTTCTGGCCGTTTTATCAGAGCTTTTTCTATGACCTTATTTTCAGGAAGTTTTTATCAAGATTATTTTTTCAAGACGTCTTTCAGGATTTTTTATCAGGATTATTTTATCAAGACTTTTTCGTGCTTTTCATCAGTTCTTTTCTAAGGCTTTTTTCATGACTTCTGTTAGGACTATTTTCTCGATTTTTTTCGAGTCTTTTTTAGGACCTTTGTAAGGACTCTTTGCCGGACTTTTTTTAGGACTTCTTCTGGATTATTTTACAGGGTTTTCAGGACTTTTTAAGCTGAACTTTTTTGAAGCTGATTTGCAGTATTTTTCTACAGTCTTTTTTATCAGGTCTTTTTCTATGACCTTTTTTCCGAATTTTTTTTATGACGACTCTGGTTTCGGGACTTTTTTCAAGTCTTTTTCAAGAACCTGTTTTTCAAGACATTTCTTTGTCAGAGCACTTTTTTGCGGACTCTTTTTCTGGACTTTTTATCAGATTTTTTCAAGACTGTTTTATTCAAGACTTTTTCGGGTATTCTCTTTGGAACATTATAACCAGAACTCCTTCAGGGCGTTTTCAGAAATCGTTTTCAGGGCTTTTTTCTGGATTTATCAAGATTTGTTTTTAGGACTTTTTTCAAGAATTTATTTGGTTTTCTAATAAACTAATTTAAGATTATTTGAATTGGAAGTATAATTTGTTATTTTTATCTTTCATAACTTTGACGTTTTAAACGTCCGTATCATCTGATCTAAAATGAAAATAAACCATCATAGTATAAATATAAATAACTGTTATGTAATCAAGATCGGAGAAAGTAACATGATGGCCACATCACAATTTTTTTTTCCAGAAATTGTTGAAACAGTATCTAGGGACCCCAAAACGGATATTTCCGCGAAAAAAAATTTTGAAAAAAAAATCACGATCACAATACTTTCTCGTACTTCGTAACGGAGAAAGTAAAAAAAATACATACGGACTAAAATTTTTGGCGGTGGTACCACTAGAGTACCACTGTGAAAGTTCAACAATTTGATTTATTTTAAAATGTTATTTATTAACAGTTATTATAAATAAAACTTTTATGTATGAAATATTTGAAAACAATTTTTCGCACCAAGGCAAAGTGGCACATTGCATGTTTTACGTGGCCATTTCGTCCTCACTTGCATAGGCTTCGTACTGCAAAGGCCACATCGTCTTTTTGTTCCTTGAGTAGGCAGGTGGTTTGCATTTTGAAGTCTAAGGACATTTGGAACATGTGGTTTATGGTTCTTAATGGCCACAGTTGGGGGTTTCCTCTGCTTTGTAGGCATTGTCGAAAGAAGACCATCACAAATCTGCCTTCTAAAATCCTTCGTCGGTAATTTGGGCATATCATCCAAACTTGAATATACGATGTACGCATTTACGATGCAAGCATCTATGAATCGCTGCTACCACTTCTTACTCTTTCTGTCTATTTCGTAAACAGTTTTCTTTTGATCAAATCGATCTACTGCATTCATGTATTTATTATAATAGGATATTACTTGTGGGCAAGCAACTATAATATTGCCATCCTTTCCTTTCCGCTTTATTTGAACAATATCATCAGGTTGGTGAAAGTTTGAGAGAAGATGCACCGGCCTATTGTCTTTCCATTTAACTGCTACTAAATTGGAATCACTGATATACACATCGTAATCACTTCTTTTCATTTGCCGATCTAACAAAAAGGTTGGAAGATACTTACGTGTGACATTTACAGTGCCACAAGCATAAATCTTTTTTTTGAAGTAGGTGCTCCATTAGTGGAACACTAACAAAAAAATTATCAAATAATAATTTGTTGTGCAAATCTTCACACAGGTCTTTCACCACTCTGACAATTAGTAATTTTTTAACTTTACCAGTATAAATCTGAGATTTCCATGCATAACTTGATTTGTCAGCTAATATCCATATCTTGTAACCTCGTTTTACTGGTTTTTGTTAGCATGTATTGCTTTAGGCTACTTCTACCTTTAAATTTCACCATTGATTTGTCAATAGCTATACACTCAGTGGGCGTAAAATTATTTTTAAAAGCCTCTTTGACCATATCAAGGTATGGTCTAATTTTATAGAGTAAGTCAAAATTATCCTCATTTTTTTCGCGGCGTATTGTCGTTTGTTATTCAAATGTAAATGGCCAAGAAGCCATCTGAACCTATTGATAGACATTTTACTGCTTATGTATGAATCACGTAAATCAGGAAACGAGCTCGGTAACTCGGTAACTGCTTTATGTATATTAATATATTTATACCTTTACGACGTCTTCACGTTCACGATCACCTTCACGTAAGTGTATTTTATTATTTAACATTCAATTTAAATGCGAAGCTACACTGATAAGAGATAAATCTCGAAACGCGTCTGCAGATGGCTAGTTACTTAATTTTCATATATTTTTAATTAAGTGGTATTTTTAGTTATTATCAAATTTGTTTCATCTAGTAACACTAGATAAGTTTAGCACTGTGTGTCCTTGTCAAAAAGTTTTCTGGTTTTTTCATTTTAATAATAACATTTACAGTTTAAAGTTTCACATTTCATTTTAGAATAATTTTCCAAGTTAGTCTTTTATGTAGAAATAAACGATCTTAAACCAATGTTATTATCTAGTAGTACTAGTAATAACA
Organism: Ocypus olens; assembly: GCA_910593695.2. Lineage (NCBI taxonomy): Eukaryota > Metazoa > Arthropoda > Insecta > Coleoptera > Staphylinidae > Ocypus > Ocypus olens. The sequence continues at coordinate 3,700,001 of OU343064.1, forward strand.
TGCAAATTTCTTTTGTATCATTCAATATCCGTGCCGAGTGGCACTAGCCAGGGAAGTAGTTGTTTCAATAAGTTATTTGTTTATAGTCTTAGTAAGACTTAATTTTTGCTTGCAGATTAACGAACAGGTTGAATATTCATATATTCGTTTTATTAAATCTATTTAATGCTTTCTGCAACAAGTAAGGTTGTTTCCAATTTATTAATGTAAATTATTTGTAATTTTGCTATTAGATTTCAGGAAAGAAGGTGAATATTTTTAAGGATGCCGAGGATGGATTTGAAGTGTCCGAATGTTCTTCTTTGGCCTGCCTTTCCAATCCGTGTCAGAATAATGGGGTGTGCACCGCGATGGGCGATACGTGGAGTTGTCACTGCAAAAATGGGTAATTTAATTTTGATGTCCGTGTATATTATTTAAATATAATTTCATCCATAGGTTTTCTGGAAGAATGTGTGATATATCTACGTGCGATAATAACCCTTGTCAATTCGGTGGGACGTGCCTTCCGTACACAGGAAGTGGTTACATATGTTTATGTCCGTTTGGAAAACATGGGCACTTCTGCGAAAATGGTATGGTTTATTAAACTCATTAATAGGTTGCCAGATTGCTTTCTTTAGCTTTTAATTAAAATGTTTAATTTTAAGAATATAATCATACAAAGCGCAAAATGGATCCGTTAGTGTAAAAAAACGCAATGTGAACCGTTCTTAAAATAACAAGTATCCTAAAAAGCTATTTATTTGAAGTTAAAATATCATTGCCGATTAAGATAGAATTAATTAATATTTTAAATTAGGCACTGATACTCATTGAACACCTCATACGAATTATTATAAAAATTGCGTTTAACTTCAAGCCAAACAAAAACATACGAAAATTGCCTCTTGCAGCTACTACAAATATGTGTCATCAAAGGGGTAGAATTGCAAATCTGAGACAAAGAAATTAGCGATCATTTATTCAACTGCGGAATTTATCACCGTTTCTGCAAACGGAAAATGTCCAGAGCAACCGGTGCTCGCTCAACATTAATCAGAAAAATAACAGGGTTTTTTTGGAGAGAGGAGAGGGAATCTTTTATAAACACCCCTATAGTGGGGTAGTGTTGAATCCCCCCCCCTGAAGGGCGCAGAGTATACCAACTAAAACCTTTTCTCTTTGTATTTCAAATTTAAAACTTAGAGACATTTTTCCTACAATAACGTAGTGAATCGTGGGGATTCATTTTAAGACGTATGATTGCCTTGTATAGGTGGATTTTACTGGATAGTAATAGTTTGTTGCTATTAAGCAGAAGGGATTTAAGTCGTGCAAACGCGGCGTTTGCTCTAGCAATAGCATATTGGAGCTTGTCGAGAGCGGACTGAATTTTATTCATCATGTGAGGAATATATTTACCACGATACAAATATGCGGTGTCATCTGCATATTGAGCAGTGATAATGTTGCTAGGATTGGGTTGATCATATACATAGTAGAGTGGTTATAGTATATGAAACAACGAGACAACCCGGAAACTTGTTCGTTTAGATAAAAAACTAATAACTGTAAATTTTGAGCCATATCGACCATGGCCTAACCGAGCCCTGGGCGTCTAAAATTTGAAAAAAATCGTTGTTTTTTCCCTTTTTTCATTTTACTCAAAATTCAATCGAGATTATGTTTTCCTGAAAAGGTAGATCCATACCAACGTCAACTTTTACATACATTTTATTTCATATTTATTTTATGGACTCGAGTCCATCGAAGTTTTCAAGGTTAAGCGTAATCCGTGATCCGTAATCCCACTCATCAACGACCAGACCGACCTAATATTCTCCCCCCTGTTCAATGCTCTGTAAAAATAAAGATATACAGTGTGTCCACGGATGGAGTTGACGAAAGGAAAAAAAACTTTATTATTAATTTTACGGCAAAAAATCATTCTTTATAAAAAATTCTGCTTGTCGAAAAAAATTGTTTGTCATAAAAAAAAAATTAGATCAGATGTACAGGGTGTTAATAAATGAAAAAAAAAACACAAAATGCTTGTTTAAATAAACCATAAAGTATGGTCCAATGATTCTATCAAAGATAATTCCACACCATACGTTAACTTTTTTGTAACCTTGACTTCTTCTATTGATGACGTAATTAGGATTCTCGAAAGTCCAGTGCCGACTATTTTGGGTAGATACGTGCTCGTTGGTGCAAAATGTAGATTTGTCGGTGAAACAAATTAATCTGGGAAACCTTCTGTTTTCGATTTCGAATTTTCGTTTCCTTAAAAATAACTTGTAATGCACGTTTGCTTACTTCTAGCATACTTGCACGCTTCCTTAAAGATAATTTAGGATTATCTACAACTGACCCTAATGCTAATAATGTAGATGTGTCATCTTCATCGCAATATTTCTTCGTTTTCTTCACATTCATTACTGAGTTTCAGTGATTTTTTTTATTAGTTTTCGTAGTGATTCCTTAGACACAGCCGTATTTGGAATTTTTTTTCCTGAAAAAGATCAATTGCGTATTGATTAGATACATTTCCAATTCTGTAGCAGTGTACTAAATAAACACGCTCTTCTTTAGTTAACATTTCTGAATACTGTCAGACGTAACATTGACGTTTACGGAATCGGGTATCTTGATTTTTTGTTAAATTCTCCAAATCGCATAAAATCACGAATTATTGTAAATAGTAAAAATTATAATTTTTATTTGAAAATTTGTATTTATGCTACATTTTAACTTATAAACAACTTTGTTTAATAAACATTTTGTATAAAATTAAAAATAATGGTTCTTATCTCTTGAAGCATTTTCTTGTTTTCTTAATTATTAACACCCTGTACATCTGATCTAATTTTTTTTTTATGACAAACAATTTTTTTCGACAAGCAGAATTTTTTATAAAGAATTACTTTTTGCCGTAAAATTAATAATAAAGTTTTTTCTCCTCTCGTCAACTCCATCCGTGGACACACTGTATAAATGTACAATCGTAATGTAAATATTCATAGTTTGAAAACCAAGTTAATAAAGTGATACCAACAAAGTTATTCGTTTTATTTGAATTATTCAAAATGTATCACGAAGTGAAAGCCTCCACAATTACTTATTTTTCCAAAATTACTCAAAAATCATTCGAAATTACGATTTTGGGAAAATCTGGATACATACCTGTACCACATTCTGTGATGCTGCTATTCAAACAGCGCGTGAAATTATGAAAATTGTAATAATTTTAATGCTCTAAAAAAAGATACTGATAAAAAAATTCATCAACAACACAAAAAGTCCCCTATTCATGCAGGTATTTTTCTTTACAATATATTGCCTGACGACATGAAATCTGTTACATTAAAACAATTTAAATGTTATATTAAAAACATATTAATTAAAAATGCCGTATATTCTGTTCCGGAATTTATTGAATTATCTGCTATCCAGCACACTTGACATGTTATTTTATTTTAGTTATATATTATATGTTCAATTTTAATTACTGTGTGTATCAACAAATGTTATATGTATTTTCAGTTTTGTTGATACTTTTAGGTTTAGTTAATATTTTATTGTTGACGAATGTATCTATAGTATGTATAGAAATAACATAATAAATGAAATTCAATTCAATTCAATTCAATTCAAAATACAAAAACAATTGTTGTGGACTCAAAATTTTCTAAAATTACTCAAAAATCATAGAGATTATTATTACGTAAACAAATACTTACACACCATCATCAGATTTTGTGATAATTTCTTGTAATCAGTGCGAATAATCGGAAAAAGATTGTTATAATTTTGGTGGCTTGAAATAAATATAAAAACAACTGCCAACGATTTAAAACTTTCCAAAATAACTCAAAATTTATTCGAAATTATGATTTTGGGAAAATCTGGATAAATATCAAAACCAATTTTTTACTTGAACAGCACGCGAACTGATGAAAATTTTTAATCATTTTATTGCTCTCAAGAATATACAAAAACAATTGTCAAACAAAAACTTAAAATTTTCCGAAATTACTCAAAAATCATTTGAGATTATTATTATGCGGAAAACTGCTTATACACCATCACCAGATTTTGTCATAATTTCATGTAATCACTCCGAAAAATCGCAAAAAATTGTTATAATTTTGGTGGCTTGAAATAAATATAAAAATCGATTTGAAACTTTCATAAAAAACTCAAAATTCATTCGACATGAAGATTTTGGAAAAAGCTGGACACACACCTTGATCAAATTGTGTGATACAATTTTTTGAACAGAGCGCGAAATTATGAAAAATTATATTAATTCTATTAATATAAAAATATATAAGAACAATTGTTTTTCTTTTACTTAAATTTTCAATTTTTTTGACACCATTTTTAATTTCCAGACAGGTATTTTTGATTTTTTGGCTCATATTTAAGATCTTTGGCCTGTTTTTTCGATTTTTTGATAATTTTTTTGGTCTTTTGTGATCATTCAGTCGAAATATTCTTTATTTTGGCCTAAATTTTCAATTTTCCGGTCCGTATTTTTTATTCTTAGGCTCGAATTTCTTATTTTTGGCCCTATAGTTTGAATTTATAACCTGAATGATTGATTATTGTGTCTACATGTTTTATTTTTAAGCCAGGGTTTTCGAGTTTTGTTCAAAATTTTTAATTTTTTGGTCCCGATTGTGGATTTTTTTTTAGTGTATATTTCTGATTTTTGACCTGTATTTTCGATTTTGTAGTCTAAATTTAAGATCTTCTGTCCTACATTTCCTTCATTTTGGCAGAAAATTTTGATTTGTTTGGTCTGCATTTTTTATTTTTAGGCCCGAGTCAAAATGTTTGATTTTTGGCCACGATTGTTGACTTTGGCCTCTATTTTAGATTTTTTACTTGCATTTTCGACTTTGCGGTATTAATTTTTCCTTATTTTGGCCGAAATTTTGTTTAATTTTTTTAATGTGCGTTTTTGATTTTTAGTCCCGAATTTTCGATTTCGGTCTAAATTTATGATTTTCTTCATATTTTTTAGATTTTTTAACTTGAATGATTGATTTTGTTTGGTGATTTTATTTTTTATTTTCTGGCTATAATTTTCGAGTTTCTGGCCAGAAATTTACTTTGAGCTTAAGAATTATTTTGGGGGTAATTTTCCTTTACTTGAATCCTCAATATTCGATGATTTCCCGAATTACGGAGTATTAACATAATTAAATAAATAATAATCGAAGATTCTCCGTAAAGCTGAATCAAAAGTGTGAACATGCCTCCGACAGGGATCGAACCTGCAACCTCCAGATCTCCGGTCTGGGATGCTACCAGTTGCACCACAGAGGCCACACAGTTTCTATCCCGCCAGAGTACACATTCACATTTCCAATTCAGCTATTTTTATACGGAGAATCTTCGATTATTATTTATTTAATTATGTTAATACTCCGTAATTCGGGAAATCATCGAATATACTTTAAGCGTTGAAGGCGCGTTAATTCCCAAAAACACCGACTCGGGCACAGCAGGTTAGCGCTTAGTATCGCCCTCGACCGTCGCCTACGAAATCTAAAAATAGCTGAATTGGAAATGTGAATGTGTACTCTGGCGGGATAGAAACTGTGTGGCCTCTGTGGTGCAACTGGTAGCATCCCAGACCGGAGATCTGGAGGTTGCAGGTTCGATCCCTGTCGGAGGCATGTTCACACTTTTGATTCAGCTTTATACGGAGAATCTTCGATTATTATTTATTTAATTATTGAATCCTCAAGTTTTCGGTCTGCATTTTTTACTTTTAGTCCAGGCTTTTTGATTTTCCGGCCGATATTTTAGATCTTTGGCTTGTAGTTTCGTAAAACATTAATAACTTCGTCAATTTTAGTCCAATTTCAACAAATAAACACGTTTTGGATTCACATGAACGTCCTCTATCGACAAAATATATAATTTGGCCATTAGGGTGGACCGTTTAATATTAGGGTGGACCAAAATGAAAAAAAGGGAATAAACCCACTTTTTCAAATTTTAGAGGGCTAGGGCTCGGTCGGAGAGAGAACAGAGCCCTGCGGCATCCCGGCGGTCATTACGCGCGGGTCAGAAATTGCAGATTTATAACGAGCGGAGAAAGTGCTTTTAGTCGTTACTGGCGTAGCTCAGCGGGGTAGCAAAAAGGGAGATGGTACGACTCTGTGAACAAACTAGATATTAATGACTAGCACGTGTGAGGTGGCCCTCGTGACCTCGTTAGCAAGTAAGAAGCGCATTTCGGGCTTTCTGGACCACTGACTGGATAGAGGGTTGGGGCAATAGGCACCGATTAACAACCGCAGTTAGTCGATTAGCACTCAGTGGGTCGATTAAACAGTTTTGAACATTGCGCTTCCTACCTGAGCTCCAGTACCATGGCAAGGTGAGGCATTAAACACTTGAGTCAACCGACGGATAACGGTATCCGCCGGAGGGGTCCAAGACCGAGTAAAGAGGTGATGCTTTCTGCTGTCAGCAACCACTATAACACTGGGCACTGTGGTCGTTCCTGGGTTATATTCACGAGACACTATGCACTGTTCCAAAAAAAAAATCCACGTGGCTGGGCAGTGTCCCATAATGATTAAGAGCCGTGCCGAGGTCTCGCAACATTGTATTACAATGTAACACGGCCTTCCTTTTTTGTGACGAAAAAAATCACGTCAAAGGAGAGTGAGTCTTGGGTAGGTTTTGAGCCACCTTTAAGAGCCGAAGAGTAATTCTTTTTAGCAAAATGTGTCCTCTTTGAGAGAGTTTATCCCCCACTTAAAGAGAAGGCTCTACGTCTCTCCAAACGAAAAAATAAGAAGACCACAAAATGCACTTTTTTTTAAACACTCATAACTTTGTGCCAAATTGCCGTAGGAGCTTCGTTTTTGAGTCCTGCACAGGCAATTGATCAAATTTTAATGCCTTTATGGTGGATCGAGTCGACAAAACTTTTCCAACTCCATAAACACGTCAAAGTTGGACATGGTTTCCTGAAAAAAACGGGCGGACTTTAAAGAAGTTACTTCAATGTTTTTCGCCCTCAAAGATTCATCAAAATCAATTGAAAATACGCCGAGTTATGGCGGTTTGAAAATGGTCAAAATTTCAAGAATTTCAAGTGTTTCATTTTTTTCCTCCAGTGTATATAGTTTGGGTAGACCCGAGAAAAAAAAATTCATAAGAAAGTTATAAACAATTTTACCCAAAATTAAATGCATTAAATCGTTTAAGTAGACTCTTATCTACACGTTGATGTTAAAAAATCAAATTTAAAACGCGTCAAACAGTACCATTTTGGACTTTGAAAGTTTGCTATATTATATGTACACTTTGGGTAGACCCAAGAAAAAAAATTCATAAAAAAGTTATAAACAATTTTACCCAAAATTAAATGCGTTAAATCGTTTAAGTAGACTCTTATCTACATGTTGATGTTAAACAATCAAATTTAAAACGCGTCAAACAGTGCCATATTGGACTTTGAAAGTTTGCTATATTATGTGTATAGTTGGGGTGGACCCAAGAAAAAAAATTCATAAAAAAGTTATAAACAATTTTACCCAAAATTAAATGCGTTAAATCGTTTAAGTAGACTCTTATCTACACGTTGATGTTAAAAAATCAAATTTAAAACGCGTCAAACAGTACCATTTTGGACTTTGAAAGTTTGCTATATTATATGTACACTTTGGGTAGACCCAAGAAAAAAAATTCATAAAAAAGTTATAAACAATTTTACCCAAAATTAAATGCGTTAAATCGTTTAAGTAGACTCTTATCTACACGTTGATGTTAAAAAATCAAATTTAAAACGCGTCAAACAGTGCCATATTGGACTTTGAAAGTTTGCTATATTATATGTATAGTTGAGGTGGACCCAAGAAAAAAAATTCATAAAAAAGTTATAAACAATTTTACCCAAAATAAAATGCGTTAAATCATTTAAGTAGACTCTTATCTACACGTTGATGTTAAAAAATCAAATTTAAAACGCGTCAAACAGTGCCATATTGGACTTTGAAAGTTTGCTATATTATATGTATAGTTGGGGTGGACCCAAGAAAAAAAATTCATAAAAAAGTTATAAACAATTTTACCCAAAATTAAACGCGTTAAATCGTTTAAGTAGACTCTTATCTACACGTTGATGTTAAAAAATCAAATTTAAAACGCGTGAAACAGTGCCATTTTGGACTTTGAAGTTTGCTATATTATATGTACACTTTGGGTAGACCCAAGAAAAAAAAATCATAAAAAAGTTATAAACAATTTTACCCAAAATTAAATGCGTTAAATCGTTTAAGTAGACTCTTATCTACACGTTGATGTTAAAAAATCAAATTTAAAACACGTCAAACAGTGCCATATTGGACTTTGAAAGTTTGCTATATTATATGTATAGTTGGGGTGGACCCAAGAAAAAAAATTCATAAAAAAGTTATAAACAATTTTACCCAAAATTAAATGCGTTAAATCGTTTAAGTAGACTCTTATCTACACGTTGATGTTAAAAAATCAAATTTAAAACGCGTCAAACAGTGCCATATTGGACTTTGAAAGTTTGCTATATTATATGTATAGTTGGGGTGGACCCAAGAAAAAAAATTCATAAAAAAGTTATAAACAATTTTACCCAAAATTAAATGCGTTAAATCGTTTAAGTAGACTCTTATCTACACGTTGATGTTAAAAAATCAAATTTAAAACGCGTCAAACAGTGCCATTTTGGACTTTGAAGTTTGCTATATTATATGTACACTTTGGGTAGACCCAAGAAAAAAAAATCATAAAAAAGTTATAAACAATTTTACCCAAAATTAAATGCGTTAAATCATTTAAGTAGACTCTTATCTACACGTTGATGTTAAAAAATCAAATTTAAAACGCGTCAAACAGTGCCATATTGGACTTTGAAAGTTTGCTATATTATATGTATAGTTGGGGTGGACCCAAGAAAAAAAATTCATAAAAAAGTTATAAACAATTTTACCCAAAATTAAACGCGTTAAATCGTTTAAGTAGACTCTTATCTACACGTTGATGTTAAAAAATCAAATTTAAAACGCGTCAAACAGTGCCATTTTGGACTTTGAAGTTTGCTATATTATATGTACACTTTGGGTAGACCCAAGAAAAAAAAATCATAAAAAAGTTATAAACAATTTTACCCAAAATTAAATGCGTTAAATCGTTTAAGTAGACTCTTATCTACACGTTGATGTTAAACAATCAAATTTAAAACGCGTCAAACAGTGCCATTTTGGACTTTGAAGTTTGCTATATTATATGTACACTTTGGGTAGACCCAAGAAAAAAAATTCATAAAAAAGTTATAAACAATTTTACCCAAAATTAAATGCGTTAAATCGTTTAAGTAGACTCTTATCTACACGTTGATGTTAAACAATCAAATTTAAAACGCGTCAAACAGTGCCATATTGGACTTTGAAAGTTTGCTATATTATATGTATAGTTGGGGTGGACCCAAGAAAAAAAATTCATAAAAAAGTTATAAACAATTTTACCCAAAATTAAATGCGTTAAATCATTTAAGTAGACTCTTATCTACACGTTGATGTTAAAAAATCAAATTTAAAACGCGTCAAACAGTGCCATATTGGACTTTGAAAGTTTGCTATATTATATGTATAGTTGGGGTGGACCCAAGAAAAAAAATTCATAAAAAAGTTATAAACAATTTTACCCAAAATTAAACGCGTTAAATCGTTTAAGTAGACTCTTATCTACACGTTGATGTTAAAAAATCAAATTTAAAACGCGTCAAACAGTGCCATTTTGGACTTTGAAGTTTGCTATATTATATGTACACTTTGGGTAGACCCAAGAAAAAAAAATCATAAAAAAGTTATAAACAATTTTACCCAAAATTAAATGCGTTAAATCGTTTAAGTAGACTCTTATCTACACGTTGATGTTAAAAAATCAAATTTAAAACGCGTCAAACAGTGCCATATTGGACTTTGAAAGTTTGCTATATTATATGTATAGTTGGGGTGGACCCAAGAAAAAAAATTCATAAAAAAGTTATAAACAATTTTACCCAAAATTAAATGCGTTAAATCGTTTAAGTAGACTCTTATCTACACGTTGATGTTAAAAAATCAAATTTAAAACGCGTCAAACAGTGCCATTTTGGACTTTGAAGTTTGCTATATTATATGTACACTTTGGGTAGACCCAAGAAAAAAAATTCATAAAAAAGTCATAAACAATTTTACCCAAAATTAAATGCGTTAAATCGTTTAAGTAGACTCTTATCTACACGTTGATGTTAAAAAATCAAATTTAAAACGCGTCAAACAGTGCCATATTGGACTTTGAATTCTTGTCATTTTAAAAAGAGAGTTCCCGTGGATTCGAGAAAAAATAATTGAAATTGTGTATTGACTGCACATCTATAGGCTAATGTTAATTACATTCTCAGCGTTTGATTTAATATAAATCATTAAAATTGAAGAAATTTTTATGTGATGGCGGAGGCGCCGGGAAATCCGTGGCTGAAAAATCCGTGGCTATCTTCACATCGGTGAAATTTAGTATGGTATCGTGTAACAGATGGCAGTACACGACGGTAATGTCAACTTCCCTCAGCAACGCCACCTGTCTTCAAACACGGGTACTTATTGATCTACCCTCGTGTGTGTTGGTTGGTTGGTATATGGAAGTTGTTGGTGTTTTGTTTCAGGTATTTCAAAGGTTTCTCTTATGGATGCATAAAAAGGGACCTAACTGTTTATATTTTTGTTAAGTACCTACATGTGTAGGTCATTTTAATTAGATCATTTAAATAATCTGGCAACCCAAAAATATTAATCCAATTAAGATAACTATATAATTTGTTAGAATTACAGATAACTAAGCCATATTTCTCATCATCCATTCACGGCTACTCATCGTACATAGCATACCCAATCCCCAAAGGAAATTTTAATCGCATGGAAATTAAATTTAAATTCTCACCCACCACAATGGACCAAATTTCGATTTTGATGTTTATAGGCCAGAAGGGCCGGCACGACTACCATTCGGATCACATGGCGGTTAGTTTCGTGAAAGGATATATTATGCTCACATGGAATTTAGGATCAGGTAATTATAATATCCAAGCATTAACAACGTCAAAATAAAATGATAAATGCAGTTTAATTATCTAGCAATAGTCGTAACTATCCTCTTCATAAATAATTTTTTGACATAGACACGTGCCATCGATTAAAGTAATTGTTTCTGAAATCAAATGATTACATGTATAAATGGAAGATAAATATAACTACCACGAACCCGAGCGGATATTTCTCGACTAGAAAAATATTCCGCTCGGGCGGGGAGAAATTGGGTTTTGTCGTCAGCGATTAACGAACGATTCGTAGGTTATTTTTCACTTTTAGGTTTGTTAGATTTAGGGGCCCCGCACACGGACAATTGTTCAACGACTAAACTATTTAGTTGAGTTGGATACATGTTACGATTCTCCACCAACTAAACTATTTAGTCGAGGAGAAATCGTGGGGCGTGCGCACACGGTATGACGCCGACACAACTCAATTTATGCGGAGCTTGTCGACAGTTTAGTAGAGTATTACCAGTGGCGGCTCGTCAGGGGAGGCAGGTGAGGCATTGCCTCACCATTAATTTTCTAAATTATTTAATATTGATAATTAATAACTCTGCAGTAATTAAAAATTGTTGTGTCAGCGGAATGTTCCCGATTTTGTATGATTAGAATAGCGCGCCCACACAGGCCGGACTTGAGGCAAATGTAAAGCAGCGCGATCGGAATTTATGCAACTTAATATGCCTCCATACAGTTAACATATATCGCATTCGTTGTAATGTGCAGATTTATTTCAATATTGGAGGCGAGTCTCAGAGGCTTCTCTCTGAGAAAAAAAAAATTCATAACTCACGGAATAATTAACACATTTTCAAAAATTAAAGCAAGTTTCAAAGGTTCTGTGAATATGCTAAAATATTTGAAGAACTCTTCTCATATCAAAACATATTTTCTTTTCAATTTTTGTTTTGTTTGTGTTTAACAACTTAAAACATTAATTTTCAAAAATTCATAACTTACGGAAAAAGTTACACATTTAAAAAAAAAATTAAGTTAGTTTTAAGAGTAGATGTTTTGTGAATATATTAAAAAAAATAGATTTTTTTGTTCAACAACTTTAAATATTAATCTACAAAAATTCATAACTCAAAACGCAAACGCAAAAATAAACAAAACTCAAAGTTAATTTTAAAGATAAATATATTATGATTGCATTATAATTTTTAAGGAACTCAATCATATCAGTATAATTTTTTTTCCTATTTTTTCTTTGTTCAAATATTCGAGAAACTTAAAAAAATCATTTTTAAAAATTTATAACTGACGCAAAAATGGACACATTTTTAAAAATCTAAGTTGATTCCAAAGGCAGATGTTTTGTGAATATACTTATTGAAATTTTTGAGAAATTCTATCATATCAGTATTTTTTTTTAGTTTGACAACTTGAAATCTTAATTTTCAAAAATTCATAACACCCAAAAATGAACACATTTTCAAAAATCAAAGTTAATTTTAAAGGTTGTCGTTAAAATATTTAAGGAACTCAATTTTGTTTTCGATTTTTGTTTTGTTCAAGTGTGTCAAACACTTTAAATATTAATATACATAATATACAAAAATTCATAACTCGCGCAACAATAGACGCATTTTCAAAACTCGAAGTTAATTTTAAGGGTAAATGTATTATGATTATATTAGAGTTTTTAAGGAATTCAATCATATCCGTATTATTTTTTTTCTATTTTTTTGTTCAAATATTCGACAAACTTAAAAAAAAACATTTTTGAAAATTTATAACGCAAAAATAGACGCATTTTCAAAAATCGAAGATAAATTCAAAGGCAGATGTTTTGTGAATATATGTACTAGAATTTTTGATAAATTCTACCCTACCAAAATTTGTTTCGTTCAACAACTTAATTTTCAAAATTCATAACACCCAAAAATGAACACATTTTCAAAAATCAAAGTTATGAAGGTATTTAGCCGTTCTGTCTATTTATTAAAATATTTATGGAACTTAATTTTGCTTTCGATTTTTGTTTTGTTTAAGTGTTCAACAAGTTAAAACATTCAAAATTCATAACTTAAGGGAAAAGTGACCAATTCTATTAAACACTCTTTAAACTTATTAAACCTTAACTTAGATTTTTGTTTTGTTTAAGTGTTCAACAAGTTAAAACATTCAAAATTCATAACTTAAGGAAAAAGTGACACATTCTCAAAAATTAAAGTTAGTTTTAAAGGGAGATGTTTTGTGAAAAAGTCTTCAACAACTTAAAATATTAATTTTTAAAAATTCATAATTCACGCAGAAATTGACTCATTTAAAAAAATCAAAGCTATTTAAATAAATACATTATGATTGCATCAGAGATTTTAAAGAATTAAATCAGAACAATATATTGTTTCTGTTTTTTCTTTGGTCAAATATTCGACCAGTTTAAAAATAATTTTTATGCAGAAATTGACACATTTTCAAAAATCAAAGTTTAAGTTAAAGGTCTTGTAAATATATATTAAACATTTCGAGCAAGTCCATTATATACGAATTTATTTTCTTTGCATTTTGTTTGTTTACTTGTTCGAAACTTAAAACATTAATTTTAATAAAATTATAACTATAACTAAAAATTTAAGTTAGTTTTAAAGGTAGTAAAGGTTTAAAAAATGTTGTGAAATTCTATTATATCACTATTCATTATTTTACATTGTTTTTTGTTCGTTTTTAACAACTGTAAATATTATGTTTCAAAAATTCATAACTCACGCAAAAATTAAGGTTAATTTTAAAGGTAACTGTATTATCATTGCATCAGAGTTTCTAAGGAATTCAATCATATCGATATGATTTTTCTTCTAGTTTTTTCTTGTTCAAATATTCGACAACTTAAAAAAAAGCATTTTTAAAAATTCATAACTTACGCAGAAACTTACATATTTTTAAAAATCAAAGTTTATATTAAAAGTAATTCCATCACATAAGTTTTTTACTTTCTCCGTTACGAAGTACGAGAAAGTATTGTGATCGTGATTTTTTTTTCAAAATTTTTTTTTTCGGAAATATCCGTTTTGGGGTCCCTAGATGCCATTTCAACAATTTCTGGAAAAAAAATTTTTGTGTCTCTGTGTGTGTGTGTGTGTGTGTGTGTGTGTGTGTGTGTGTGTGTGTGTGTCTGTGTGTGTGTGTGTCTGTGTGTGTGTGTGTCTGTCTGTGTGCGCTGTATCTCAAAAACCAATAGAGCAATTGATATGAAACTTTGAACATACGTCTTATTTGATAATCCGAAGAACTGAAAAGCTTTTGGTAAAATTTCGTACATCGGAAGTGGGTGTTTACCTTAACTGTTTTTTGTTTTTTGCCAATATTTTCCTTAATATAAAAAATATCACAAAAATATTCAAACAAACATCGAAGACAACAAAGAAATGAATAGCTTTTGCTTGAAAATATTTTTCATAAAATCATTGCTATTCGAGAAAAACATTTATTAATTTTTTTAAATTTTTGGTTTATAATTATGAAATGATAATAGTTACAGCAATTTTATGTAAATAATAATTGTAGAGAATGCTAAAATGAACAACTTCTAAAGAATAAGTTTTTTAAGAAATCTCGTTAGTTTTCGAGTAAACCTAGTTTTTAAATTTGAAGTATAATTTTTCCAGCTTTCATGATTTTGACGTTTTAAACGTCAGTTTCATCCGAGTTTACGCAACGCTCGATGTACATTTAAAATATGATTTCAATTGAAAATAAACCCATGAAAACGTAAATATAAAGTCGGAGAAAGTAACATGATGGCCACATCACCATTTTTTACTTTCTCCGTTACGAAGTACGAGAAAGTATTGTGATCGTGATTTTTTTTTCAAAAATTTTTTTTGCGGAAATATCCGTTTTGGGGTCCCTAGATACCATTTCAACAATTTCTGGAAAAAAAATTTTTGTGTCTGTGTGTGTGTGTGTCTGTCTGTGTGTGTGTCTGTCTGTGTGCGCTGTATCTCAAAAACTAAAAGAGCAATTGATATGAAACTTTGAACATACGTCTTATTTGATGATCTGAAGAACTGAAAAGCTTTTGGTAAAATTTCGTACACCGGAAGTGGGTGTTTACCTCAACTGTTTTTTGTTTTTTGCCCATATTTTCTTAAATGTAAAAAATATCACAAAAACATTTATACAAACATTAAAGACAACAAAGAAATGAACATCTTTTGCTTAAAAATATTTTTCATAAAATCATTGCTATTCAAGAAAAAAATTTATTAATTTTTTTTTAATTTTTGGTGTATAATTATGAAACGATGATGGTTACAGCAAATTTATGTGAATAATAATTGTAGAGAATCCCAAAATGAACAATTTCTTAAGAATAAGTTTTTTTCGAAATCTCGTTAGTTTTTGAGTAAACCGAGTTTTTGAATTTGAAGCATAATTTTCCCATCTTTCATAATTTTGACGTTTTAAACGTCAGTTTCATCCGAGTCTACGAAACATTCGATGTACATTTAAAATATGATTTTAATTGAAAATAAACCATGAAAGCGTAAATATAAATGATAGCATCAAGTCGGAGAAAGTAACATGATGGCCACATCACCATTTTTTTTTTAAGATTTGTTCAATTGTTCCGCAACTTAAAACATTAATTAAAAAAAATTCATAACTTGAATAAATTGGGAAATTTTCAAAAATTTAAGTTAGTTTTCAAGGTAGGTGTCGTGAAGATTTAAAAATTTTAGTGGAATTCTATTATATCACCATTTATTTTTTTTTAGATTTTTTTGTTCGTCTTCTACTACCAAAAATATTAATTTTCAAAGATTCATTCAAATTTTTAACAAATTCAATCATATCTGTATTAATTTTTCTTCGGATTATTTCATTGTTCTACCTAATATTAAACCTTAATTCGTATGCAAAAGGTTAAATTCAACTGTTAAAATATAAGATAGATTTATTTCGTATTTTATATTTTCATATTTTCTGGCGGAGTTCTAGTGGAATTAGGTTGGCTATCTGGCCGAAATATTATGTGATTAGATGGTAACGGTGGTTAAGGTAGCTTCACAACAACCCAGGAACGGTAACGATAACGGGAACGGGAACAAAAATGTAGCTAGCTTGTCGTTCCCGTTACCGAAAATGAGTTATTAGTTGTGTAAACAAAATATACTTATGCCCACTTGCACCACAGCCGATTAACTTTAATCAGTGGTTAGTACCGGTTTGTACTTCTTTAAAATACGACAATTTTATTCTAAAATTGTTTACACAATAACATATTGATCAAAGAAAGATATTTGGGATATCTTACAAATTTATAAGACTTTTATATTCTCGAATTTTGACTTAATCAGACGTTTAATCGTGATTAACTTTTTAACCACGATTAAGTACCTGCGGTGCAAGTGGGCCTTAATGTTTTAAGTACGGCTCGGGCAATTGAAATCGAAACGTATAATAATAACGTGAAGAAAAATAGATAGTAGGTTTTAAAAAGATGTGTAGATAATATTAGATCTGTGCCTCACCAAACCAAAAGTGGACGAGCCGCCTCTGAGTATTACTTATTATTATTAATTCATGTGATAAAAATGGTGATGTGGCCATCATATTACTTTCTCCGATTTGATGGTATAATAGTTATTCATATTTATATCATATTTTAAATCGAGCATTTCACATGATCGGATGATACTGTCGTTTGAAACGTCAAAATTATGAAAGGTAAAAATGACAAATTATGTTCCAAATTTTAATAATCTTTACCGTAAGTTGTCAAAAATCTAAAAAAAAGTCCTGTTAAAAAGTCCTCAACAAAGAGATAAAAAATATTTGAAAAAAAAGTCCTCGAGAAACTGTTTTGGAAAATAAGTCTTGAGAAAAGAGTCCAGTTAAAAAGTTGTGAAAGAGTCTTAAAAAAAACATTTCTGAAAAAAACCTGCGAAAATGTCCTTAAAAAAAACATCAAAAAGAAAACTGACGAAATTGTCCCGAAAAAAATCCCAAACAGGGTCTTGAAAATAAGTCCAGAAAAATAATACTATAAAAAATGTTCTGAAATATTGGATCTAAAAAACTCCTAGGCTTCCCGAAAAAAATATTCTGAAAAAAATGTAATGAAGAAAATTCTGAAAAATATCCTGAAAAGAAGTCCTGAACAAGGAGTTCTTAAGAAAGTTTCGAAAGAGTCTCGAAAAAAAGTCGTGAAGGAACAATCCTCGAAATAAAGTCTTGAAAAGAAGAGTCCTGATAAAAGCCGTGAAAAAAGTCCAGAAAAAGAGTCCTAAAAAGTGCTGAAAGGAAGTCCTAAAATAAGTCCTCAAGAAAGTTCAGAAAAAAAGTCCTGATGAAATATAAAAAAATTGTCTTGAAAAATTGCCCTGAAAATTACATCTTTAAAAAATTAAAAATTAAAATTTCTGAAAAAAGGCATTGTAAAAAGTCCTTAAAAATATCTGAAGAAATTGCCCTCAAAAAGAAATCCAAAACAGAGTCTTGAAAAAAAGTCCTGAAAAAGTCCCGCAAAAAAGACTTAAATAATTACTGAAATTAAAATTTTTGAAAATAGTCTTAAAAAAATGCTAAAAATATCTGGAAAAGTCCTGATGAACAGTTTTTATATTTTTAAAATTTTAATCTTAATTGACCAATATTTTAAATTGTATTCTTTATATATGTCTTTTTATTGTAATAATGTCTCTTTTATTCGGTAGATTTTAAGTTTTACTTGTAGATATTGTTTTAAATTATTTTTTAATTTTTATTTCATAATATTGTAAACGTAAACATGTAAACATTTTATTAATTTAGCATAATTATTGAATATTTAAGTATCAACTAACACCATCATTAATAATAACCTGACTAACCCATGGATGTTGTAATCATTCTTCTTGGAAATTGGTCCAAAAAGAGGTCATGAAATAAAAATCCTAAAAAATGTCATGAAGAAAATTCTGAAAAATTTGTTCTGAAAAAAATCCCGAAAATAAGTCCTCAACAAAGGGTTCTTAAGAAAGTCCCGAAAACGTCTCGAGAAAAAATTCCTCAAAAAAAAATCCTGTTAATGAAATTTTAAAAAGAAATCCTGAAAATGAAGGCCCCGAAAGTCCAAAAAATAAGTCTTTCTTAAAAAGTCCTGAAAAAGAATCGTCGAAGAAAGGTCTTTTAAAATGTCCTTAAAAAAGATATAAAAAAAGTTCTGAAACCATTGTCCTGAAGTCCCAAAAAGGCTAAAAAAACAAAAAACTGTTATCAAATAAGAAGGATGTTCAAAGTTTCATATCAATTGCTCTATTAGTTTTTGAGATACAGCGCGCACAGTTACAGACAGACTGTTATGTAGAGAAAAAAATGGTGATGTGGCCATCATGTTACTTTCTCCGACTTGATGGTATCATTTATATTTACGCTTCCATGGTTTATTTTCAATTTAAATCATATTTTAAGTGTGCATCGAACGTTTCGTAAACTCGGATAAAACTGACGTTTAAAACGTCAAAATTATGAAAGATGGAAAAATGTACTTCAAATTAAAAAACTCAGTTTACTCAAAAACTAAAGAGATTTCGAAAAAAACGTATTCTTCATAAATTGTTCATTTTGGAATTCTCTACAATTATTATTCATATAAATTTGCTGTAACTATTAGCGTTTCATAATTGCATACCAAAAATGAAAAAAAAATGATAATTTTTTTTCTCAAAAAACAATGATTTTATGAAAAATGTTTTCAAACAAAATAATTGAACTTCTTTATTGTCTTCAATATTTGTTAAAATGTTTTTGTGATATTTTTCATATTTAAGAAAATATTGGCAAAAAACAAAAAACAGTTAAGGTAAACACCCACTTCCGGTGTACGAAATTTTACCAAAATCTTTTCAGTTCTTCGGATTATCAAATAAAACTTATGTTCAAAGTTTCATTTCAATTGGTCAATTAGTTTTTGAGATACAGCGCGCACAGACAGACACACACACACACACACACACACACACACAGACACACACACACACACACACAGACACAAAAAAAAAATTTCCAGAAATTGTTGAAATGGCATCTAGGGACCCCAAAACGGATATTTCCGTAAAAAAATTTTTTGAAAAAAAAATCACGATCACAATACTTTCTCGTACTTCGTAACGGAGAAAGTAAAAAATGGTGATGTGGCCATCATGCTACTTTCTCCGATTATTTGATGGTATAATAGTTATTCATATTTATAGATTCATTCATTATTTTCAATTGAAATCATATTTTAAATCGAGAGTTTTACATGATCGAAAGGTAATGACGTTTGAAACGTCAAAATTACGAAATTATTTTTTAAATCTTTACCAAAAGTTTACTGAAAAATTAAAAAAAACACTAAAAAAAGTCCTGAAAAATATTTCTAAAAATAGTTCTGATTAAAAAGTCCTAAAAAAACCAATAAAAATCCTGAACAAGAAAGTCTTGAAAATGATTTCTAAAAAATGGTGATGTAGCCATCATGTTACTTTCTCCGACTTGATGGTATTATTTATATTTACGCTTTCATGGTTTATTTTCAATTTAAATCATATTTTAAATGTACATCGAGAGGATGACACTGACGTTTAAAACGTCAAAATTATAAAAGATGGAAAAATTATACTTCAAATTCAAAAACTCTATTTACTCAAAAACTAAAGGCATTTCGAAAAAAACTTATTCTTTAGAAATTGTTCATTTTGTAATTTTCTACAATTATTATTCACATAAATTTGCTGTAACCATTATCGTTTCATAATTATAAACCAAAAATTTTAAAAAAATTAATAAATTTTTTTCTCGAATAGCAATGATTTTATGAAAAATATTTTCAAGCAAAAGATATTAATTTCTTTGTTGTCTTTAATGTTTGTTTAAAAATTTTTGTGATATTTTTCATATTGAAGAAAATATTGGCAGAAAACAAAAAACAGTTAAGGTAAACACCCACTTCCGGTGTACGAAATTTTACCAAAAGCTTTTCGGTTCTTCAGATTATCAAATAAGACGTATGTTCAAAGTTTCATATCAATTGCTCTGTTAGTTTTTGAGATACAGCGCACACAGACAGACACACACACACACAGACACACACACACACACACACACAGACACACACACAGACACAAAAAAATTTTTTCCAGAAATTGTTGAAATGGTATCTAGGGACCCCAAAACGGATATTTCCGCAAAAAAAATTTTTGAAAAAAAAATCACGATCACAATACTTTCTCGTACTTCGTAACGGAGAAAGTAAAAATGT
Organism: Ocypus olens; assembly: GCA_910593695.2. Lineage (NCBI taxonomy): Eukaryota > Metazoa > Arthropoda > Insecta > Coleoptera > Staphylinidae > Ocypus > Ocypus olens. The sequence continues at coordinate 3,720,358 of OU343064.1, forward strand.
TGCTTAAATATCATTAAACATGCTCAAATAAGCTAAAATATGATTACATATGCTCGATGTAACTAAAATATGCACGAGAAGGCTTAGATATGCAAAATATGAAAAATTTAATCATCACCATTTAATTGCATTTTACTAGATGCGGATAGATCCAAATGGATATTGTCAGCATATCAATATTTAAGAATATGCATTTATATATCTTATCGCGGACTTTTTACGATCGATGACCAACTAAACTATCGATCGTGTGCACGCTCCCATTGTAACTGTGGAACTATGCCAGTTGTACGATAGTGGAACGATTATTTAATCATAAGGGCTCACCAACTGCTTTTGACTAAAAAATCGGGCTGGACGATAGTTGGTGTGTGTGTGCGCACTTGCATTTACGGTAATGCCAAAGAGGATTATATAAAGAGTGGCAATGTAATGGACTGATTTTGGATCCAGTTTTAGAACCGAGCCTCTAGTTTCCGGATTCGGTACTAACTAAGAACAGAGAGGGAAGATTTGATAGTAATTCCATGTCTGTCGCTCCGACTGTTATTGGTGGACTAATTTCATATTTGTCTTACGTCCACGGGAGGGGATGGTTTCACTGCCAATCATCAGCGGGGTGTTATCTCTATGCACTAGAATGAATCAGTTCACCAATCACGGATTGAGCGACGGAGAAGAATGATTGAAACAGATATATCATCGGATCGAAAACTCGGTTTCATATTCAGTCCATTACATTGCCACTCTTTATATAATCCTCTTTGGTAATGCCATTATAGACCTCGACTAAACTATCGCTCAACTAATAATTGGCAGTGTGCGGGCCCGCTTAAGAGTCAAAAATAACCAAGGAACAATTCACGCGATTGATAAATACTGTCAGCAAAAAAACGATTCTTCGATTGAAAAACAATGCTAGCAAAAACCTTCCGCTTGGTAAATTGTTGGAATCCTGTTTTGAATGGTGTAACCTGTGATGTCTAGCAGGAGATAGCCGCTAAGCTAACAGAAGCGTAAAGTGGTTACTTTCGAAAGATCGAAACAAGCTCAGAAACCGCGCGTCAGTGTAATCCCATTTGTCCATTAGCTATTATTATTATTATCAGTTTTGGACAATCACAATGTCTGAAAATCTCCACACGATCTATACACAATCACTAAGCAAGCTTTGAACCTGAAATATCTGCGAAATCATTGCCTTATGATAATCGAATTAATTCTCTATTTTAGGGCCACGAAGAATTTTTACAACAAAACCAATTCCAGCTGGAAAAACGAGTTATACAGTACATATAGGAAGATTTTCACGCAGGTCTTGGTTGTATGTTGAAAACCTTGGAAATGTTACCGGAAGGGCGCCTGGAAATTTAATACATTTAGATGTTCTTCCACTAATTTATTTAGGTAATTAAAAAGAAAATTGAGACAACCTGACTTGTGATGCATTAAATGTTATATCAGCAACTAACTACACTGATGAGACCTGAAAGGTCGAAACCGGCCTGTAGGTGTTCTGTTGAGGGAACAATATTTAATGTTCACATTATTATTGTTATATTTGCCGCCGCTGGCAATGTCCATATCTTGTCGGTGGTTCAAGTACAGCATTCAGGCAATAGATTCCGCCACTTTGGCGTTTCTACCATTATTACATTTATTTAAAAAAAATATATTTTAAATATTTTAAGGTGGTCACGAGATACAAAATTTCTCTTCGCTACCTCACGATTTGCCGTTACACATGGGATTCTCCGGATGCATTTTCGACGTTGAATTTCGGGCGGGTGATATAGTCATTCCGCTGGAAAGCTCCTCTCAAGCTGTCGGTAGGGGTTTGGGCCAATGCGGAACCACGGAATGTCATGACAAAATATGCCAAAATGAGGGTGCTTGTTTGTATCACGGAGGAACTTTCACGTAAGTTAATGTAGATGCTTAATTTTTATGTTGAATAATTGAAAATGTATTGTAATGCAGGTGTTTATGCCAAGATGGACATTTTGGTCCACTCTGCTCTTCCAAGTACAATCTGTGCGACTCCAACCGGAACAATTGTGCTTCTGGATCAACGTGTGTACCTATGATCGCAGATTATGAATGCGATTGTCCGATTGGTAAAACTGGAAAACTATGTAAAAAAGGTATTTAAATAGTTACGTTGTGATGTTTAATATGTTCCTAACCCATCATATAACTAGTTCATCGCATTTTTAATTTAATTTATAATTATGTTGTCACTCCCAATGTCTTTATCGCCATCTTCATCATCATCATTCAGACACATCACAACCTCGTACTACATGAGTTTCTGAAGAAAGCAGCATTTCAAGTGTTTCTTTTGTGAAAGTGGTTGTCTTTTTCTTGTCGGTGGTGGTCTCATGCCCGTAAGCAACGGATCTGAACTTAATAGTAATCTGTTAAGCACGTCTCGGTTACAAGAGATTCTTGAAAATATTCACGATAAGTCCCGATGAAATTAACGAAAGTGCTTATTATGAGCTTCTGCAGACTCTTCTGACAATTAACCGATTGGAACTAAAGCCTGTTCTATTACCATACATCAATACTTTGTGGACAGTTAGTGTCATTGGGTGCCATGAGTATAGCTTGACATGCATCCCTGCAGTTTTGTAAGAAACTTAAAAAAAGCGGATCCTGCCGTGTTGACAATCCAAATTTCAGTGTGTCTGGTTTGACATCTTTTCTTTTTGATAGATCATTCAAATCTTTTGATGTAAGATCACAAATGTAACACCGCATGGTGTAATTGTTGTGTGTCGCTGCGTAACATACTTTGCCATCGACCGTGGTGGGCAGCATTGTTTGTTTAACAGACAAGGTTTTGTTTCCCAATGTAACTTCTGAGGCATGTAAAAGGTTTGTTTCATTACTTATGCAAATAATTTCTTCGTTGGTGATGTCAGCTGCTTCCTTAATAAATCTTAATCGGGTGGCTCTAGATTAACGTGGAAATTATGGAGTGGGGTTCTGCCAATTTACGTTGTTATTTGCACTACAAATAAGTTGTATTAGTACAAATGAACTTTGGTTTTTGGTTTTTTCTTCTTTTGGACCTCTAGCTTGATTAATTAAATGTTTTGGCTATAGGAATTCGTCACCATTTCTTCCAACCAATCTTCATTTTTCTAGATAAACATTTCTTCCTTTTTGTGGGCTGCGTCCATCGACGTTTCATTTCAGACTTAAATCGTAAAGTTTTTTTTCTTGATCTCATTTATTTGATCTTCTGTGTAATCATCATACCCAATCAGGTAACATTCCACAAAATACAATTTTTTATTTATATTTGGTAAATTTTGCCGCTGCATCATATTAAATTACTCCCTTCAAATTGACATTCGATGACCTTATAACAAAAAGAAAGCAAAACATGAAAAAGAAATAAT